>BSBM01000410.1:16042500-16642500 GCA_027924585.1 Larix kaempferi
GAAGTATTTACTGCTTAACAATGAGACTACTATCCACTTGGAAAACTTTCATCAAGTGACTATAGAAGAATTTATTTCTCACCATGATTGTAATTAAGGTTAATATTTTTTATCGTGAAGATCAATATTAAGAATCCACCATAAATTGAAGAGGTGAGAACTACCTTCTATTTCTTTGGATGATGCAAGGTCAAATCATATGCATATGAATCTAATGACATTTTGTCTTTTTATATCTACAAACTTGTAGGCTTATTTACTTGGAAGATTATTGCTAGACAACTTGCAGTTTTAGACTTAGAAAAATTGGTAGCTAGCACTAATAATAACCTTCTATTTCCAACACTAGTTAGAACATCATGTGTAGGATTCCTCTCATAATCATGTTTCTTGTAACATACCCGTTACCCTTGTTACCCAGTTGGGGTATGGGGTACAAAATGGTATCAGAGCTAGATACAATACTAGGGCCTATTGGACCCATGTGCGCACTAGTAAGTTGTGTTTGGAATAAACATTAACTAATTAGGTGCATGGTTGCTTGCATAAATGATTTAGTCATTATCTTTCATGTTTATTGAAAAGTGTGTCGAATACATGAGGTTTCATAGCTAAATATGAAATTTTGTAGAACAATAAATGGGACGAGAATGAGGTTCATATACTATGAAAAAAGTGATTTTGATTAAGTTTGAATTTTTTTATTCTCTTGCATAATATATTGATAATGTTTAATATTATTAAAAAATAGACTAATGTGCAAGTGGAGTAATATGATTATACATTTTATTTGTTACATTAGAGGGTGTCTGATATGAAGATAAAACCTCCATGCATACT
Organism: Larix kaempferi; assembly: GCA_027924585.1. Lineage (NCBI taxonomy): Eukaryota > Viridiplantae > Streptophyta > Pinopsida > Pinales > Pinaceae > Larix > Larix kaempferi. Next base: position 16,043,341 of record BSBM01000410.1, read on the forward strand.
TGTAATTGATAACAACTATTGTTGTTACTAATGCCTTTGTTGCTCAAATATGAATCGTAAGGTACAGTTATGGAACTTGGGGATTCTTCATTTTGTTAAGAATAATAATGTTTTTGTTTAGTTCTTAAAGAAATTTTTTATACCCCATACCTTGATTGGATATTGAGGGTAATGGGTATGTTACATTGCTGATTAGAGAACATGATAAATTGCTTGATGAAGGAAAATTAGAAGTTAAGTAGCAAGTCCATCTTCTAAAGGGAAAAGGTTGACATAACTACAAAGAAAAAGGTTGGAAATGCAACCAAGAGAAATTTACCTGATTGCATCCAACAAAATGAGAAGAAGAAACATGATCATAAAAATTTGACCAAGAAAGGTAGAAAGAAGAAGATCTATCACTATTGTGGGAAATTGGGACACATGGAGAAGGTTTGTTGGAATAAGACTAAACATATAGAATAGAAGGTCAAGAACATCAAAGCAAATTTTTCTACTAGATGATCATGTAGTTCTCAACATCAACTTCTATATGGTAAGTCAGACAATTATACGTTTTATGTTAGTGTTTCTCAAACCTTGCAGGCTCACATTGCATAGAGTGATTTCTGGTTGTACATGTCATATGGATGCATATTATTCTCCCTTTTCTTATTTAACTGAAGCTACAAAAAAGAAGATACTTGTACTAGATGATTATGCACTTACTATTGTTGTTTGTGGTGACATCGAATGTCAAATGGTGTGATCACCAATGTTTTTCATGCACCTAGCTTGAGTGATAATTTGTTGCCAATACCTCAACTTACGTAGACTAGCAAATATCTTGAATTCTAGCCATATTGGTTTGTTTTGAAAGATGTAAACAACAATTGATAATTTATTGTTGAACAGTTCATTAATCCCAAATATGGATTTCACAAGTTCCATGGAATTCCCAAGAGATATTATGAACCAACAATCAGAGTAGAATTTGGCATCAAGGACTTGGACATCTTATTTTTGAAGCTTGAAATTGATTGTGAAACATAACATGGTTACTAGACTACTTAAAAAAATTGTTTACCCCGATGGAATATGTGAAGGGTCTATGCTTGGCAAGAATCACTAGGTTTCCTTTGAAGCAAGGAAGTCATGGAGAGTGAAAACGCAACTGAAACTTGTTCACAATGATACACGTTCCCTGAAAAAACCATCACAAGAAATTGCAAGGTATTTTTTAACCTTCATTAATGATTTTTCCAGGTATGATTTGGTATATTTCTTGAAGAATAAGAGTGACGTATTTGAAAAATTCAAGGAATTTAGGGAATTATCTGAAAAATAATGTAGTCAAGCCGTGAAATGTTTAAAATCAGGCAATGGTGAAGAATATGTGAGCGGATTATTTGAAAACCAGTTATCACAACATTATATGTATTGGTAGAGATTTGTACCTCATACACCTTAGTAGAATGAAGTTGCAGAAAAAAAAAATTTCCACGAAATAGCATGACATTTTCTTTAGGCGAAAGGTTTTTTATCTAGGTTGCTTCGAGGTGGAAGTTATCTACTATTAAAACTACCTATTAAATCTTATTTTGACTAATGTTTGCTAAACATGACTGCCAATGAGAAATGAAGTGGAAGGAAACCTTTAGTTGCACATCTTAGAATGTTTTGATGTATTGCATAGTCACACATCTTAGATTACTACAGAAACATATTGGATGCAAAAAATCATGATTGCATCATGAAGGGTACTCTAAAGAGTCGAAGGCATACAAATTATTTGATCCATTTAAATAATAGATCATTCTTCGTCAAAGAGATGCTATCTTTGATGATAAAACTATAGGTATTAAACTATTGAATTCCCCTTGTAAATTGATGAACAATGATCCTTTTGAGATTGCAACAAAAACATGATCGATTGAATATTATATTGAAGTGTTGACTCATATGCCTGCATCAAGTTGCATTTTATTATCAACTACAAAATAAATTAACAACTTTGGAACCTATAAATGGTCCTCATGTGAATTTCCTGATATAGAAATCTCTTCATTGCATAATACTTGTCTATGTCAATGGGTTGCTAATACAATTGAAGCTATTGGAGCTTATGCAAGAGACATCAATGACTCAAATAAGAATAGAAGTCAAAAGCAACATGGAAGTATTACTCTAATGGAATGTGTGCTACATGTATGTGATCCATATACATATGTATATGCACATGGTCGACCTAAATGGGAGATTTATATGGTTTAAGAATACCATTCCTTGATGAAAAATAAAAAAATGGATTTAGTTGCTCAACTGTAAAGAAATAATGTAGTGAAGTGTTGATGGGTATGCAATACTAAATTCACATCTCATAGTGATATTGAAAGACATACAACTCATTTGGCAGTGAAGTTTCTTTCTCAGCGTGAAGGAATCAACTACATTGGAACCTTTACTCTTGTTGAAAATATGAATTATGTTTGAATGGTTCTTTCACTTATTGCTCGATTTGGATAGAAGGTATATTATGTGGATGTCAAAATTGTGTTTCTACAGGGAGATCTAACTGAAAATTTTATAAAGATAAACCCCCCAATTTTTAAAAGTCTTAACACTCAAATTTTCCAAGGCAAAGTGAAAGAGTTTACAAAGGAGGCCAAAGAATCTTGTTATAATCCCTCGATAGATTAATAAAGGATTCATAAGTTGAAAAGGCAAATAAGTGAAACTAAGGAGATGTGGCCTCAAGAGCTAAAAACCAAGAGCTAAGGGGTAGGTGACTGAGCACTTAAAGAAAAAGGAGGATAATACTGTGGGAAAAACTAGGAGCCAGAGCAGTTAGGGGGCTATATCGTGATCGAGTAGATCATGAGAAAATCCCAGTATATCAACAACGAAAAGGCCCAGTGCATCATCGATATGCACAGAGGTTATGGAAAGTGATTGAACATATCACACGATGGGCCTAACAGATCAATGGTGCACGTGCACAACACATCGTCGGGATGAAAAGGGGTTATGCATGCCCCGAGGAGAAATTAGTTGAAAACCACTAAGGACATGTGGGAATCTCTGATTGGTAACGGATCCTCAAATATCTCCTCAAAACCACTCTAGCTCCAAGCCATTACCACCGTGGTATGCCAGAGTGGTTTTTTCCCGGGAGCAAAAAGCTCCAAGGAAACTTCCAAGTGATGAAAGAGAAGGTGTGTTGGTTCCCAAATGCACCACCCACAGATAAACACAAGTCAAGTGGCGTCCACCGACCTCATGTGACATTAGCTAGACTCACCCAATAGCAACACATTGGTTATCAAAATTCAAATATCAACTCAACAGTTAAAGGGGGAAATATTCAAATGTTTTTTTTTATTTCCCCCTGTCAAGAAGGATATGAGAGTCGCATATGCAAACTAGACAATGTATTCAGCACTAGGGCTTGAGATACGAAGACGACTGCAAGCTTTTACCCTTCCGGTAATTTTAATGATGCTCATTTTCCCCCCTTTTACCTTTGCATAAAATTGTAAAAAATATTTACCCTCCCCGTAACTCTTCCACCTCTGCATTTTTATCCATCGGTCCCTATCAGTATTCCACATGTGGCTTCCTCCTCTAAAGCAAGCCTCCAAATCCAGGAAGTGTAGGGGATGAAAAATTGTACGACCACGATGCCAACATTTTTGGCATGGTGGTAACTAATTTGGACCTTGGACAAACTATCCACAACGCCTAATCCAATGCCGCTTCTAGCCAAGACCCTGACCATCTCTGGAAAACAAATCTAGCCCGAGCTGTTTGTGCCCATACTGTATATTTTCCTGAAAACAGGATACCCGAAAAAGACTAGAAAAGTAAAACCAAAAGCTAGAAAAGAGATGCTCGCAACCTTTTTTTTAACACAAACGGATAACATTTTTTATATATTAAAAAAAGACAAAGCTGAGATATACAGTGTAAGATCAGGCCTACTCCCAAAAATGAAGCTACCAAGATTTTACCATCATCTTTGACCAACTAACATAATTATCTACGAACATAAACCCTAGAAAAGTGTAGAATTGCCATCCCTGAGAATTTCACACATCGTTTGAAATTGCCTACTAATTAATAGGGAAAAACTAACAGAAGAGCTACAAGACTTGAAACATTACATATCAGAATGATCCAAAAACGAAGAGACCAAAAGAGGACCCGAGCCATCCTTCAAACTTTTGTGCTCTGTTTCCTTGCCTCCACTTTTTCCACCGAGAATCAGAATTTCCTGCCTCAGGTTCGAAATATCCATGCGCATGTAGTCCATCTTACCTTCGATTCAATTAGTGATACCATGAATTGCCATGATTTGGGCATCTAGATTGTAGGGGTAACCATTGTCCAAATCTGCAGCCAAACTGTCTACCTTTTCTCCCAAATTTCTGATGCTTTCACCGGCCTTCCGACGAGCTGAATGTTCCAAGGCAGACAGGTGCTTCAAATTACTTTTAGTCTCAAGGTTCTCATTTCTCAGCAAACGAACTTGGGCGTCTAAAATCTCCAAGTGATCACCAACCACACTAAGGGAGGAAACAATGCCATGAATTTCTTCTGAGCCACTACTAACAAAGTCCTGAGCTGACTTGCTTGGATGCAGACATGCCGAGCCTTCCTGAAGATCAGGCACCAAGGGATGGGGCTTTCTGGGATTGAAATCACTGAGACAAACAAACTTTTTATCCTGAACCTGCTCACTTCCCTGTCGATGCACCAAGACATCCTGACCACCTGGCCATGAGGGGTAGCGCTTCCTGAAGTCCGGGAAAACATTTCCAAGGTGAGGAATGGTTTTCTTACAGTAGTTAAGGGGATATGCCATCTTCTCATAAACAAAAGAGCTGGAATGACACCATCCTTCTCTGCAGCCGTCGTTAAATAATCATGAGCCTTGAAAATCACCCGAATTCATTTCATGCATGCTACCCATGTGACACCCATGTGGTGCAAGTGTGCGATCATTCATTGCTTCGGGAATCCAAGGAGGGTTTTGAACTATATAACAAATTTGATAAACCAAATTGTGAAGAATTATGGCACGTCCAAGTTTCCAACCTGGGAGAAAACAAAATCTAAGAGATGATAACATGTGGAAAACTGGGAGAAGTTATGAATTAACGACAAGGAATCCAAACCTTATTATTCACCTTGTGGTTGCTAACAAGAACACCACAATCTAATCTTGCACCATTGTTTGCCATGGCATCTGCCTCAATATTATTTGTTCTCAAGATGTGAAGGAAGGTGATAGTTTTAAATTCTCTTACCAAACACTTCAGCAGACTGTGAACCTTAGAGACCGGACTCTTTCTATTCATGGTCAGTTCCCTAGCCTCCCTAATGACCAACATTGAGTCCCCACAAGCTACTAAATCAATGATAGCTTCATTCCTTGCGATCTCAAGTCATTTAGTAAGAGCTATCCATTCAACAATGTTGTTTTTGTTTCTGCCTAAACCCCATCCGTAGTCTGCCTTCTTAATTCTGCCAGAGTTGAAGAGAACTCCACCCACACCTGCCAGCGCAGGATTGCCTTTCGAGGTTCCATCGAAAAAAAGGGTGTTGCACCCAATATTTTTTTTCCAATTTTGAATCTCCACTGTGCTCAGTCTGATGTGCTAGTTTTGAGAGATGGGTCTATTAGGAGGAGGAGCCATATCGAGAGAAGGATTTGGGAATAAGTAGTCTGAGGCCCAGAATTTTTCTTCAACTTCCAAAGGTTCCTTGTTGATATTCATCATACCTTGAACAGATAAGGCTTCAACCCACAACGCTTTGGCCGAGACTATAACACGAGCTGGAGTGGAGTTGATCCCTTCAAAAATTTCCTTATTCCTGGTTGTCCACAACTTCTAGCAGATGAACTTTGGCAGGGCTGCCCAGGCTCTCTTGAAGTCAGGATTGTTGTGAAATGATCCCATGTAGTAATCCTTCCAGCAAGGAAACAGGTCATTCCAGTTAGTAGATAGAGTCACCTCAAAATTTAGATCAATGAAGGCCTTATGCCAAACTTCCTGGGAAAACTCACACTCTAAAAAAAAATGCTCTACTATTTCCTCTGAGGCTTTACACAGAATGCATCTCCTCGGCCCCTCAATTCCTCTTTTTTGAAGGTTCTCAGAAGCAATAATTTTTCGATGAGCTAGCATCCAGGTGAAAGCATTTATTTTCGGGAGGCTATCCTTGTTCCATACATTTGCCCATTTTTTGTCCTTGAAGCTGCTATTTCTATCCATCATCTTGTAGCCAAGTTTGACTGTATAAGCTCCCGATTGGCTCCAACCCTTCTATCATTCAGTTGCTGATGTACAAGACCTGCTCCATGTAGAAGATCAAGAAGGGCAGCGAAGTCTGATTGCATATGTATCGGAATCTCCAGATTTAGACAGCCCACCCATCTTCCCTTATCAGACCATTCCGATAGGTCATATAAAGTAGTGATATTGGCTCTATCCAACCACGCCTTAAGCTCGATGAAATTATGAAGGAAGTTGACAGGGGATCTCAGATTCGGCCTTATCCTATCCTCCCAGAACTTGATTTTTTTACCATTGCTAGGAATCCAGAAAAGATGTTTTTGTAGAGTGGGCGTTGCCTTCTTACAAAGATTCCAAATAGGGGTGCCAGTTTTGGACTGATCTATCTTTTCAACACATCACTTTTTGCTTATATTAATATATTTTTTTGTATATGATCTCCTTCCACTAGGATTTCTTTCCTGTAAGGATTATCCAAAGTATTTTAGCACCTAAGGCTAGGTTCATAAGTGATGGATCTCTAATTCTGGCACCTACAGCATATTTTGGGCTACAAACTTTCTCCCAGCTCATCAAATGGAACTTCTTGGATCCATTGGTATTCCCGCCTTGCCAAAGAAATATTCTAATCTCTTTCATTATCTTCTGAATGACGCACTTGGGGGTTAACGAGGTTAAGCTGATGTAAATGGGGTAGGCAAGGAGGATTGAATTGATCAAAACAAGTTTTTCAACCAAGTTAAGCCATCTAAAGCCCCACGATGATATTTTTGTTTTGAGCTTGTCAATCAGGTCTTGCTAATCCGCAGCCTTTTTGTTTCCTTTAAACATTGGGATACCTAGATAGCTGAAAGAATTCCAAGAGGAATAACCCTCGAAGCCAAGAATTTGAGCTATTGTGATCATCGTTTCTTTGGAGCAATTCCATCCACACACTTTAGACCTTATGGAATTAACTTTCCCATCAGAGGATTTAAGGAAGGTTGTTAAAACACCTTTAAATCTTTCAGCTATAATTGTTGAATCTCCTCCAAGAAAGATAATGTCGCCTGCAAACTGTGCATGGTTTACTGCTCTGACTCAGCACACAATCCTCAACCCTTTTAGCTCCCTCAGCTCTTGCAGATGATGTATCTTCGTGCTCATAGATTCGGCCACCAAAAGATAGAGGAAGGGAGACATAGGGAACCCATGTCTTAAACCTCTAGTGGCTTGGAAGAAGGATGTAGTCCTGTCGTTTACAAGTGGGGCCATCCAGGTCTTTCCTATACAAGCTTTTACCCACCTAACGAATCTGATAGAAAAGACGAATCTATTCATTATTTAAAACATAAAGAAATGATTCACCCTGTCGAGTGCATTATCCATATCCAACTTGATTGTCGTACCTTGTTGCTTTTTCTCCATGATAGAGTGTATGGCCTCCTAAACGGTAATGATGTTATCGAGAATTTGAAGACCAGCTATAAATCCACCTTGGGATTCAGAGATGAGATTACCCATAATTTTTTTCATTCGAGTAGCTATAATTTTTGAAAGAATCTTATAAGAGGTGTTACAAAGAGAGATAGGCCTGAATTTATCAATCGAGCTAGCATTGCTATCTTTAGGCATGAGAGCCAGGAAAGAGGAATTGGTGGCTCCCCCAATTTTATCTTTTTTCCTGGTCCAGTTTAGTATTTTTTTTAAGTCCTCTTTGATGATGTCATAGGCTGCTCTGAAAAAGTTGATGGTGAACCTTTCTGGCCCAGGAGCTTTATCTAAATGGAGAGACCAGATAGCATCTCTGATTTCATTTTCATAGATAGGTTTATCAAGCTCACAATTATCAAGATCATAAATGAGAGAAGGAATACCTAAAAGCAGGGCTGCCTGAGCTTCAGGATCGGTCTAATTGTTATCATTATAGAGCATCTGAAAATGTTGCAGAGCATGGGTATTAATCTCCTCTTGGCTTGCAATCCGATTTCCATTGCAATAATTCAGCTCTTTAATCGAATTGTAGCTGAGACGAGCTTTAGTTTGCTTATGGAAATACTCAGTATTGTTGTCCCCCCCTTTGAGCCAAGTATGCCTAGATTTTATTCTCCAGACTTCCTCCTCATGCCTGGCACCACTGAGGATCCTGAGATTAAGATCTTTTTCCTAGAGAAGTATGCAACTTGTAATGTCACTATCTTCCATGCTGTGTTGAAGGGAAGCAAGTTCTGAGTGTAGCTTTCTTTTGGTGGAGCTAGGATTTTGAAACTTAGCTTTAGCCCAAGTTTTTAAAGAAGCGTGCACAGCTCGGAGCTTGCATTCCCAAATGTAACTGGGTGATCCATGAAAAGGAGAGTTCCAGGTGTTGTGGATAATGTTTAGAAGATCCCCATCGTGCAACCATAAGGGATTAAAACGGAAAGGAATGGGCCCTAAATTTTCAGGAACTGAGATCGTCAGACAAATAGGCTTGTGATCAGAAGTTGCTGAAGGGAGAGAATACGCTGCAAGAAGAAGGTTTATGAGGAGGAAGGTGGAGATGATCAGGAACCTATCCAATCTAACAGCACTGTGACCAATACTAGTTCTTCTATTGCTTCAGGTTAACTTCCCATTAGTCATTTCGACATCCAACAGATCTAATTCAGAAATTAAATCTTCCATCTTTTCCCCATAGGGGTCCCTGACCCTTGTGCCACCACGTTTCTCCTTTTGATTTCTTATGGTGTTAAAGTCTCCTGTTATAATTACATCCTTTCCCCGAAGATCATCTTTCAGGTTTGACAGATCCTCCCAAAACAAATCTTTATCCCTATAGTGAGTAGGCCCGTAAACATTGCAAATATAAGTGGAATGTTGATTGACTTTTTCCTGAATTTCCAAAAGAAGCCAATGGTGACTTTCTTTGGAGGATTTTATCTGGAAATTATTAGAGAGAAAAATAGCTATGCCCACAGAGGCTCTGTTGGAGCTGTAATCTTTTCCATGGCTATCCTTCCAAAACTGACGTGAGAGCGCTAAGACCTCCACGTCTTGCATTTTTGTCTCCTGAAGAAGTAAAAGATTTGGTTTTTCAGTTTTAATCAAGAATTTCAACGCTTCTATTTGGTTAAAGGCTCCCAAACCCCTACAATTCCAGGAGATAAGTTTCATCACTTCTTCGTAGCTTGTAACCCTACCCGAGGTTTACCATCTAGTTTTGCCACTCCCTGATTTTTATTTATTTGAAGAAACTTTGTTTCTTCTAAGCTCTTTTGCCTCCCCAATTCCAATTCTCTTTCTGCCTCCTGCTCCCGGAGAAATATCTGTGATCTTGTCCCCCTCGTATTAGGAATTAAAAGGCTATCCTGTGGATCCAAAGTCTCCTAAGACGACAATGTTTCTGGGGTGAAGACTTGTGTCATGACTTTGTTATTTTTTACTTTGTTCGCCCAAGAGCCCCTAGGGGTCGGTGATCCTTCCATAATCATTTCAGGTGTGGCCTTAGGAGGAGATGAAGGAGAAACATTGGGAATGAGTGTTGCAACTACCTCGTGTTCTATCTCTGCAACTGCCTCGTGTTCTATTTCCCCTTCCTTCATGGCCAAAGATTGAAATTGATTGTTATTTGTTGCATCATTCTCTGTCCGCCCATTGCCTTTATTTTTCTCTTGATTCAATCTTGGTGCTGTAGTGACTGGTTGTAATTTTTTCCTCCCCCTCTTAGATTGCTTCCAACCTTCTTCATGATTATGTTCCTGTGTTTCGAGGACAACTTTAGGGAAATTTTTTACGAAATGACCTTACTCATGAAATTTTTTGCATTTAAAGGATAGCTGCTCATAGTCTACTTTCTGCATGTGTTCCCAACCCTCCATTTGCAGATTAAAAACCTTGGGAAAACCTTTCTCTAGATATACCTCCACACAAATTTGGGCTCTAGAGAATAACGACCCTTTGGGCTCAGCTTTGTCAATGAATATGCCGAGGGCATTTCCAATTTCCTGCAAAGTTTCATCATTCCAGCAGTGAAGTGGAAGATGAGGGAGACGGACCCAAACTGAGACAGTTGAGAGGACATATTTTTCTGGATCGAAGGATAGATTCCAGCGATTAAGATAAAGGCCATGAATGCCCAGGAAATAAGGACCACTTCTGAAAATAAGATCTCTATCTATCTTGTGCTATAAAAGAAAGGTGAAGAAGCCCTTACCACAAAAACAATGCTATAGGCCCCCAGAAATCAAGGGCATCCAATTTTTGTTTATCCAAGCATCCATAGTTTTGGGGGAAGGCCAGATCCCAGTGAACTTCCCTATTAAGCCTCTCTCACTCAAAGCTAGGGCTTTTAGATGTGAAGCTTTGGATGTGATCTGGATCCGGGGAGCATTCGTTCGTTTGATAAAGGCGTCAGTAGAGGAGGGGGCCGTCGGCTGCGAAGGGGTTGTAGCTACCAAAGCTCTGAAGGAATCAACAAGGCGGCATCACTTCTCTTCAGGGGACGGCTCCAAAGGGGGTTCCATCGGGGGTGAGGAACCCGAGCTCCAATAACCAGCACGCAGGTCAGCGTAGGAGAACCCTAGTGGCGGCCAGAGCTCGAATCCAAGTCGAGACCAGTTTTGAAATTTTAGAGATGCTAGCAACTTTTAATGGTGATACATGTGTGAGAAAATTTTCTTGATTTGTGGTTTAAGTATTCCCTTTTTCTTCACTAGTCAACCTGGCCCACATCACCAAGAACCCCTTTATTAGTATATCGAAGTTAGCAATAACTTGTTATAGTCCGTCAGAATCACATGCAAAAGCCAATACTTGAAGATGTTTTCCCATTGTTACCTTCCACTACCACTATGAATGGAAGAAATCAGATGCCAAAATCAATTTGGTAGGTGAGGATCTATATTAACTATGCTTGAGTAGTATGCTGCACAAGGTTGAGTAAGAAAGGAAACCATAGAGGCTCTCTATTAATTGGGATGTGAACATGTGAATCCTTCCTAAGGAATCCAAGAATATTGTTGTGTTGGGATGGTGTTCTAGGACCAATTGGAACCATCAAAACCCTGCTCTTATGTGGACAATTTATAAGTTCTCTTAAAAGTATGAATTGCACCCCCCTTAGAATTGGATGACTTCGATTGAAAACCTGCAAATCTACAAAAAATGATAGGAAATCATTCCTCTCCAACTTTCTCCATCTTCATATGGAGTGGACCATGTGAAATACTAAAAATATACTTTCAAAACTAATACCTTTACTTTCATAATTGAATCTATTTTCATTATGCAAATTTTGTTGAATTTGGTTGCGATTGGCTAATTTTAATTAATTTTATGTTAAAATGTGTACGTATTTTTTAAATGTTATTAAAATTCAGTGAAATGAAAAATTAGTAAATTTAGAAAAACAAAATGAAAAAAATTGAATAAATTATGGTACATAGTCTAAATAGACATGATTATATTATTCATCTTTTTCACATTGATCCAATTCAAAAAAAAAAAAAATTATTGTATTTAGATACAAAAGTAAAGTCATACATTAATATAATACAATTGATCTATATTCTCATAGCATATTATGTTTTTAATAATGACTAAATTGAAGTCTATAAACATGACTATTTATCCATCCTTTCATTTTATAAGAACATACTTCAAACAATTATTAAATTGACATATCAAAAGTCAATTAAAGATTAGAAAAATAAGGAATAGAAAGTTAACAAAATTCTTCACAAGTTTTATTTTTATTGAAAAGTGAAATTGTAAACACCAAAACAACCATTATATATATATATATATATATATATATATATATATATATATATGGTTCACTGCACCCGAGGCTCTCTAATAATTGGGATTTGAACATGTGAATCCTTCCTAAGGACTCCAAGAAGTTTGTTGTGTTGGGATGGTGTTTGAGGACCAATTGGAACCATCAAAACCTTACTCTTATGTTGACAATTTATATTTTCTCTTAAAAGTATGAAGTGCACCCCCCTTAGAATTGGATGACATACTTGGGACTACACTCAACCTCATCACTAACACGAGAAGGGCTGGTTTGCAAAGGAAACCCTATACCATGGTGTCTTGAATTTTGATGCAACTCCATGTCTTAATCCAATTACAATCTTCATATCCTAACTCACAAGATGAAAATAACAACGTATTTTTGTTAGTGACAACCCATATCCTAAAGAGAGCTAAAGTCACTTGGGATAAGAATTGCCACATGTTAAAAGTGGATGAGGCAAACTCACATGCCTAGAGTGCTATTACTTGTCAAACATTTTCCACTGGGAAATCGAGCATTATGACCCAAGCATCAATCACATAAATAAGGCAGATAACGAGAAGAAATACATGGGAGACCACTAGACCAAGCATATAAAAAAAGCCAACAAAATATAGAGGGGCTCATCAAATATGTAGGTCCACTTCTAGGCGTGGATCCTGTGAAATTGCCCACATAAGATCCAAAGAGATGATGTAAACCTCATAATGAAATAATTTAGGAATAATAGAAGAAGAGACAAGCAATAGAACTTAGATCCAAAGAAACTCTGATTGAGGCAGAATAATTACACATGTTACATTAAACTGAATAGTAAATAGGTAAATATACAATGCTGAGCATGAGAATTCGAATTCACTAGGAGGAATTCGAATTAGCCTTCATGCACAGATCCATAGTCAGTGGAGAGTCATCAATGCCTAACTAGGAGTCCACCTTCTCATCAGTGAAGTCATCAATGCACAAGTAATGATCAACCGGGAGTCAAACTGAGTCTAACTGAATGTGGTTGGTGTAACTGGCACATGGAAGCACTAATATAGTGAAGGAGGCTCAGTGGAGGGCGCCATAGGAGTCAAATGGAGTCAGAATGGTTAATCTAGCCTCACTAGAGGTCCAACAGAGTGATAAAATCAGTAAAGAGTCAGTTAATCCTTAAATCAAGGAAATAACTGAAGATAACTCAATATAACTGAATATAACTGGACTGGTAGGTGAAGAAGGCGCCCTTGTCATGCAGTGGAGCAATGGAGGGCGCATTAGTCACTGGGAGGCCTAGAAATGATCTGAAAGAAGCTTCGGGGGCTAGTTTGTTGAGGACTAGGTGCTGGGACTGATGACCTAGAATGCATGCAAACCCTAATTGCATGCAAACCCTAATTTTGCATGCATGACTGAAAATGAAAATGATTGGAAAGCTAGTAGGACTAGGATGGAGTATAGGAATATCCTAACACCCCCCTTAATCCATCCCGGGCCCTGGTAACTAGGACCAAAGGTCACCCATACAATAAATGAAATGATAATAAAATACATAACTGTCCATAAACTGAGGAAATGCGGAAAACCTCATGGGAAAAATACCCCCCCTCAAAAGAACAGTAAATAACTCAAAGAACCATCATGCAGAAAAGAAAGAAGATTTCATCAGTGAAAACGTTTGCAAAAGACTTGGCAAGCTGATCCCATGTAGGAAGGTCTCCCAGTATGTGGAGGATGAAGCAAGTCTTTTAGGAACTTTTTATGTATCTGGAGCGAATGGAACATGAGTAGTCTTCCCAAAAGATGGAAGAGAGAATCCCATCATCATGCTGCATCTCTCATGGAGAGATGGATGGCATAATGCAAGGTTAGCATGCTGCTGAAGTCTAGTAGTTCTGTAAGCAAATAAATCATCAACTGTGTTCTCAGTAGTAGCAAGGACTGTGTGAGAACATATTTCTCTTGAATCTGGATTGATAATAGGTGTTGGTTCTGAATCTTCTTGAACCATGATCTCAACATCAAAATCTTGATCTTCTTCTTCACTAGAATAGGAGTCACCGGAAGAGAAGTCACTGTGATCTTCATCAGAATCTGAAGGAATAGTTGGAGAGAAGGGCATGAAGTGTGAGAACTCATATGCTTTTGAGGCATGATTAGCAATCCCATTCGCTATAACCTTTCCAGTGGAGATTTCTGTAATCTCTACTGTGTCTGGACCAAAAATTACTTTTTTTGGAGATCGTGTATGAGTCATTTGATATACTAACAACAAATTAGCTGTAAGAGAAGGAACAAATAAGAAATTTTTGAATTTACCATGCTCCATATGAACTGTACCCAAACCTTTGGCACAAATCTGAGAGTTGTCTCCCATGTGAATGGTAGGCTCATCTTGGAGATCCAAAGAGGAGAAGGATTCTTCTTGTGCCATCATGTGGTTGGAAGCTCCAGAATCTATGAGGAGAGCTTTTGTCTTTGAAAAACTAGCCATCAATGCATGACAATCATCAGATCCACTTCCAGAATCAGACATCTTTACTTCTTTTGGAACAACAATTTGGTTTTGTTCAAGAAGCTTGGTTAGAAGATCAATCATCTTATGCATGCAGGCATGCTCAGGATGGTTTCCTCTCTTGCAGTAGGTACAATTAGGTCTCTTTTGTTTGTCATTCTTGGATCTTGAAGGTTTCTTTCATTTGCCTTTTTGTCCCCCTTTTGCATTCGCTCCACTTGATTCACCAGCTAAAAGAGCTAGATCTCTGGAGGTTTTGATGGCACCCATTTGAATCAATTTGTCCTCTTCTTGAATGAGAGCGGTAGTAAATTTTTCCAAGGTAGGAAACTTCCATCCAAGGATTGACATTCACCCATAATGGAAAGTAGAGATAAAAATAGAAAATTGAGATCCAAGTTTGCTCAAAATGGACAGTACTAATTGCTCATCACTTTTGGTGATGCCACAATGCTTGCATCGAGTAACCAAATTCTGAAATTTTGAGATGAATGTTTGAATGCTCTCGAAATTGCTAGGTTGCAGAGAAGCCAATTCATTTTCAAGAGTGTAGCCTCTCATCCCATCTTGTTTGCCAAAAAGGTTCTCCAATTTGGTCCATAACTCTTTTGGAGACTTCAAACCTTCAGCATGGAACAATAGATCTTTAGACATGTAAAGGCATATGTATCCAAAGGCTTCATCCAATTTGGTTAGATGCTTGATTCTTTCTCTAGCTATATGTGGTGTGGCATCTTTTTCATAAACCAATCTTTCAAACCCTTTTGTCATCAAGAAAATCTTCATCTCACTCTTCCATTCAAAGTAATTGAAAGGAGTGAGAAGTATAGGAGAAGAAGAAGCATTCGAATTGCTCATCTTGACTGCTTAAACAAGTGCAAATAGAAAGCTGCTGAATCTGCTGCTGCAACTGCTGGAACTTCGAAATACCTGCAAAAAATTCTCAAGAATGGAGGTAGAATATACTCTCAAATGGATCTGATACCATGTGAAATTGCCCACATAAGATCCAAAGAGATGATGTAAACCTCACAATGAAAGAATTTAGGAATAATAGAAGAAGAGACAAGCAATAGAACTTAGATCCAAAGAAACTCTGATTGAGGCAGAATAATTACACATGTTACATTAAACTGAATAGTAAACAGGTAAATATACAATGCTGAGTATGGGGATTCGAATTCACTAGGAGGAATTCGAATTGGCCTTCATGCACAGATCCATAATCAGTGGAGAGTCATCAATGCCTAACTAGGAGTCCACCTTCTCATCAGTGAAGTCATCAATGCACAAGTAATGATCAACCGGGAGTCAAACTGAGTCTAACTGAATGTGGTTGGTGTAACTGGCACATGGAAGCACTAATATAGTGAAGGAGGCTCAGTGGAGGGCGCCATAGGAGTTAACTGGAGTCAGAATGGTCAATCTAGTCTCACTGGAGGTCCAATAGAGTGATAAACTCAGTAAAGAGTCAGTTAATCCTTAAATCAAGGAAATAACTGAAGATAACTCAATATAACTGAATATAACTGGACTAGTAGGTGAAGAAGGCGCCCTTGTCATGCAGTGGAGCAAAGGAGGGCGCATTAGTCACTGGGAGGCCTAGAAATGATCTGAAAGAAGCTCCGGGGGCTAGTTTGCTGAGGACTAGGTGCTGGGACTAATGACCTAGAATGCATGCAAATTGCATGCAAACCCTAATTTTGCATGCATGACTGAAAATGAAAATGACTGGAAAGCTAGTAGGACTAGGATGGAGTATAGGAATATCCTAATAGATCCATATCTCATTCAAATTGTTTACTCGTTTGAGCAAGGGGACCCATATATTTTTAAAGAAGAGACAATTCTAGTTCTTGTTGATAGGATTGACTGGATAAGTGAACTAGGAGTATTGGCATAACTAACCCTTGGTCTAGTTCCAGTTGATTCAATAGAGGCAAAGGATGCAAAATTATGTATTTAGTTTAATGTATAAATATGAATCATGTATATCGAAGGTGGTCCCTTGTTTTTCCAGCCGACGAAAGATTCTAAATATCATGTTTTCAGTCGAAATAAATTTTTGCCCCAAAACATATTTTTTTGTTAAATCTAACTTTCAATCGAATTATTAGTTCGACCAAAAACCTGCAAATATGCAAAAAGCGATAGACCATCATGTCTCTCCAGCTTTCTCCAACTTTGGAAGGAGCATACCATGTGAAATACTAAAATTCTACTTTCAGAACTAATACCTTTATTTTCATAATTGAATTGATTTTCATTACATGCAAAATTTGTTGAATTTGGTTGTGATTTGCTAACTTTAATTAATTTTATGTTAAAATGTGTATGCATTGTTTAAATGTTATTAAAATTCAGTGAAATGAAAAACTAATAACTTTTGAAAAACATAATGAAAAATTTGAAAGAATTATGGTATATAGTCTAAATACATATATTTATACTATGCATCTTTTTCACATTGATCCAATTCAAAAAAATTAAATAATTATTGTATTTAGATACAAAAGTAAAGTCATACATATTTAATATGGCACATTCGTTAGCGTATTATGTTTTTAATAAAAAAAGGTTTAATAATGAATAAATTGAAGTCTATAAACATAACTATTTATCAATCATTTCATTTTACAAGAACATTATATGTTTTCTACTTTTTTACATACTATGATTGGAATCCAACTATGTAATCCTCCTAATGTTGAAATTTTGGATAGTTAAAATTGTTATTTTTAACGTAAAATAAGATGTGATACTTTTTAGTATCCCTATAAAATTTTAAGAGTATGCAATGCTCAATTAGATTGTATAATATTAACTTAATATATATAATTCCAACAATTTAAAATAATTCTCCCCTAAATTGATTATAAAAATTCTAATATCTTATTCCATTCATTTGAAAAAAAACATTTAAACCATTTAAATCCAACAATTTAAAATAATTCTCCCCTAAATTGATTATAAAAATTCTAATATCTTATTCCATTCATTTGAAAAAAAACATTTAAACAATTTAAAACATTTAGAAAAACAAAATATCATGGATGTATGATGTATTGATATATAAAACATCCAGAAAATGTTGCTTTTAAGAACACTCATCGAGTTGAATAAGAATAAGAATCTAATCATGGAAATTGTTTGGCCTCACTGAATCAAGCATGGAAGCCCATACTTCTTGGTTGGTACCAAATGCCGAAAGAAATAAAACATTTTGATGTTTTAAACCACATATTTCAGGCTATGAAGTTTTTACTCTAATATTTAGAAATTGAGATTCTTTAGAAATTGAAATTGAGATTCTTTAGAGAATTTATTTTAAATAGAATATAGTTTAAGGAGTAGTTTATTTATTCTAATTTTTTACTCTAAAATGGGTTTTGATCAGAATCCAGTATTTTTTTTGTAAAATTCAAATTTCTTTGTGTTTAGATTGTATTTTTGAATCCATAAATAGATTCAGCACCCTCAAATACCACAATGATACTCAAATATATGTGATTCTAAATCTTAGGAATGTATGATGTAAACTTTTATGTAACAGCCATCCAATTGAATAAAAATAAGAATCTAATCATGGAAATGGTTTGGCCTCACAGAATCAAGCATGGAAGCCCATACTTCTTGGTTGGTACCAAATGCCGAAAGAAATAAAACACTTTGATGTTAAATCATGTATTTCACCCTAGGAAGTTTTTTACTTTAATTTATGAATTTTCGTACATGAACAACTAATACGATTGAAGTATTTATCGCTATGAAGTATTTTACTCTAATATTTAGAAATTGAGATTTTTTTAGAGAATTGACTTTAAATGGAATATAGTTTAAGGAGTAGTTTATTTATTTTACGTTTTCTATTTTAAAGTGGTTTTTCATTATAAGATGGGTTTTCGTCGAATCCGGTATTTTTTTTTGTAAAATCCAAATTTCTATGTATTTAGATTGTATTTTTGAATCTATAAATAGATTCAGCACCCTCAAATACCACGATGACAACTAAATATATGTGATTCTAATTAAAAACATCGAATATTTAGACTACACTTACAGTTTAATGTATATGGAACGCTTATATAATTTAATGTATATGGAACACTTATTTGGCATGCTATGGTTTGTCAAATAAATGTTGTGAGAAATGATGTTAACATAAAATACTTTCTTATTATTGCTTACATAATAAGACATCAGAGGTAATGAAAGTATAATTAATTTAAAATTCATTTTGCAATAATCAAAGGTAATGAAATTATAATTAATTTAAAGTTTATTTTAAATATTACAAAGTATTTAAAAATATTAAAAACATTCTACTTGTATTTATTAAAAAAAAATTAAAAGAAAATGATAATTTTTTGTAAGATAGTATATAAAATTTTCATTATAAAATAAAAGGTAGCATAATTTAGTTATTTAAGCTTTGAAATAATTATATATATATATATTTTTTTCACCACATAGGCATAGGCATAGGTGTGCGTTGTTTAGGCGAAGGCTAGGAAGGGGTTTGGGGTTCGATCCAAGGTGAGGACAGCTACATAAATAATTATATTGTTATGAAAGGGTAGAGTTCCACTCATGTCAGATTTGTCTAGATATTAAATCTTTAATATGTTTTCTCTATGTATTTGAAGAGCTCTTAATAAATCAAAGCACTATTAAATCTTCATTCCAAGACTTGTAACGCCAATTTGAATCCAATCTTTAACCACATTGGGAAAAAAAATTCCTATATCAAAAAACAAATTTGTTTTTATTTTTATTTTTACTTATAAAATTACTTAATCAACATTTTGACAGAAAGAACTTTTAATTTTTTTTTTAAAAGCATCGATGACGTCGTTGTTACCACTTACCACAATCGAATCCAAAGTGGTTGGCCCACTGTACGTATACGAATTATATGACACAACACGACATGTGCATTGTGATAAAATCAAATGCTTACAGCCTAGGGGAGGGAGGCCGATAGTGAAGCGGGTCCCAAGAAGCCACCTGGTTGGCCATGTAAAGGCCACACGTTGAGGTGGAAAAGTGCCCAGGTGGCTTCGTCAACTCGTCTCAGGTAGGGTGCACTTTAATGCACTTTATTGCGCCTCGTTATTCATGCCACAAGTTCATTTCCCAGCGGCCTCTCCACTAGCTCGTTCATTCTTGTTCGGGTTTGGTCTGTGAGCGTTTTCCCACCCCGAAAGCTGTTCTCCATGGCGTTGATGCTAATCCTGGTCCGCGTCCTGTTGTTGTTCCACCCTGCCGCCTGGTGGAGACTCTGTCCTCCATTGTGTGTCCTCCATTCCTTGCATGGCAAGATACTGGTGCTTCTATCCTGTCCAGGAGAGCCGCTGTCTTTAACTTCGTTGGGTTGTCTGTAGGAGCAGCTTGCCTTCTTGTTCAGTGTCATGGGTTGGAGAAGTTGTCCGAAGCTAACCTGTTGTTTGTGGTCCATGGCACCATTTCTTCTGTTGAATGCTCCTATTCCTACATGTTTGCGGGCTGCTCCTGGTGTTCATGCTCCTGGATCATGCTCGGATCCTTGTTTTTGCTCGGCTCCTGGTTCGTCCTCAGCGCCTGGTTCATGCTCCGCTTCTGGTTCATGCTCGGTAGTGGCAGCCTGTTCAAAATACGTAGTAGGATATCCATCCTACCGGATTCTCTTGATTTTTTTTTTCAGCACAGTCACTCTCTCGGTCTGATTTGCTTGCCTCCTCTATTTGTGTTCGGTCTGGCTCCGTCTGGTTGGGTCTGTCTTCTCGGTTGAATGGTTTTTGGTTATAGGTTGACTGGTTTTTGGTTATCTCTATTCTCTACGTCCATGGCGATGAATTATGACTTTTATCTCTGTTCTCTGCGTCCATGGCGATGAATTATGAGGAATTATGCTATGGGATATGGTTTAATGTGACCTTGTTTGCTTCACAACAAAAACTCGTATTTTATTTGGAAAATGCAGTTGAATGGTTATTGCATTTCGGTTGAAGGGTTTTGGGATTTCTTATGCGTCAATGAGGATTAATTATGACTGTATTTTAAAGTTTTGTTCTTTGCGTCCATGAAGATTAATTATGACAGTGGCTAGGGTTTAATGTGAGCTTGTTTGGTGGAAGAGATAGCTGAATTTTGATTGAAAAAAATGCAGTTTGTATGGAGCATTGTTTGGTGACCTTGTTTGGTTTGGATTTTGATTATGAATGGAGCACTGTTATGGTTTCATGGTTATGGCTTCAGTGTATGCTATGAGCTAGGGTTTAATGTGACCTTGTTTGCTGGAAGAAATAACTGAATTTTGACTTTGTTTTTTTTGTTGGCAAAGTGGTGGAACCTCCTTGACTAGCAAGTTTTCCTTTGGCTAAGTTACCACAAACTAGGGGCATCTAAGCCGTCAAAATCACCTGGGGATCGTACCCGGCCTAGACCACACCAACCCTTAACATGGTTGGATTTTTTGGTATCCGCGGGATTAGAACCGACGACATTTCCTCTTAGGGGGGGTCTTAACCATACCCCGCCACCAACTATTCTACATCTCACAGATAACTGAATTTTGATTTTAAAAATGTAGATGAATGGTTATTGGATTTCAGTTGAATGTGTTAAGTCAGTAAATTTTCCTCCATTTTTTGAGTTATTTTCTCCAATTTTGGTTTGTTTTGAATCTACCTCAGTTAAATTTTTGGTTTTGAGTTTTAAGTTTTAATCTCCTTAAGAACCTTATGAATGATTGAATAAAGTTTGAACCCAGTCCTTTCAAATTTCATTTGATTTTGGTCATTTTTTATATTGAAAAGTGGGTCAATGAGAGTTATATATTCAAAAGGAGAATCATTAATGACTTTAGAGAGTAGCTAAACTAATGTCCTAAACCAAATAGCTGCCAGAATCTCCGAAAAATTAGCAGAAATTGAAAAAACTGCTAAATTTTAGCATAGCAGTTATTCCTGTAGCGCTGGGCAAAATTTTAACACAGAGCGCGCTACAGGAATATCGTGGCCTGAATTTTTTGTCAATTTTCGATCTGATTTCAATCATCATGCAGAGTGAAGGTATCTAATCGCATTGTGTGAAGTGTTTAACACGTGTATGCAGCATTTTGAGCATGATGTTAGTTGGTTGTTAATCACGAAGAGAAAACAAGGGCATCATTACAGGTTATGCCGGTTCAGTTGCACAGAGACCAGCCCAGTCAATTCCGGGGTTAGCTGTCAATTTTCTCTTGTCACACGCATCATCACTGAGGAGTTAGTGTTTGAGGAGGAGACTTCACTGTTGAACGTTGGATTACGTTACTGTGGAAGGAGACTGCTGTTTTCTGGCGCCATCAAAAATTTAGGGCTTTTGAATTCGTTCACTTGCAGCCAAAGAATCGTTAGGAGGACACCTGTGCTCGAAGGAGGACATCATTGACACCTCAAATTGAAGACATTAAGCCACCACAGAGGAGTAATTGACAGGTATTACATATAACCCTTATAGCTGGAGAATTTGGGTTTCTGCTGCTGCGTGTTTTTCTGAAAAAGTTGGTTGTTGAGGAAGATGTAATAGAGCGTAAAGATGAGGAATTCACCACTGAAGTAGTTACCTGAAGCCCGTTAGAAGGATTTTGCATGATGGTTTCTCTCATGACCTAATGTTTTAAAACATTAGAATATACAGAATAGGGCATCGAAAAGAATTACAGAATTATTGATAGAACTCAGTTTCTACACAGCAGGGAGTCTGCTAGTTGGTAGAGGTCCTACACAGGAAGGTCTGTAATTTGTGCAGGTGTTTTAAATATCATTGAAATTGTTATAACCTGGAGAATTATTTGCTCAGAAAACAACTTATAAGACATTTCCGAAACCTAAACTAGTCTGTTCCTGTTCTCTGAAAAGAAAGATAAGGGAACAAAGCAGGCAGCAGATGAAGGACAGAATGACAGTCAGCCTCAGAAATTTTCAGAGTACAATAAGGTCGAGTTCTCATTGTTTGATGACAAAAAAGGAAGAGGAATTTCTTGAAAAGAAGTCATCTCCTATAGCAGATTTCCAAGAAGAGAAGAAAATTGACATCAAAGTGATTCCTGTAGCCAAAGAAGAAGTTCGTAATCAGCCAAGAAGCCCCATCACAGTCCTCTCAGATGATGAGGGCTATATGTTAGAAGAAGAGCAGTTTATTCCTGAGATCAAGGTTAAAACTGAGATTAAAGAAAATCAAGCTATAGAAGACAAAACCACAAAGCCTAAGAAAGTCAAAAAGCTGGAGGCGGTAGAGACAGAATTCTGCCCTATTTTTCCTGTTTTGAGTTATTGAAGTCAAATGCAGACCGCGAGCTGATGGAGAGGAATTTTTAAAAACCGAAGGAGGTTTTTGTTCCTAAGATACTCATCTACAAAAACCTCTCTCAGTTTTGCAACAGCTGTCAAGGTTTGAAAGATTCGGTTTAATCTTTGCAGCCTATTTTCCAGGGATTTTAAATATTTAATATTTTCCTGTTTTAGTGTTCATTTTGCGGGGCCGATTCTGATTGATTGGAGATGAATTTTGAAAAACCAAGAGAGGTTTTTGTCCATCACGGACCCATTAACAAAAACATCTCTCAGTTTTTACACAGGTGTCACCAATTGAGAGATATGGAAGCTTCTTTGACACCTATTTTCCAGAAATTCGCCACATTTGCCAGGAATCCGATTTGCTATTTTTAGTCAATTAGTTGAGTTAGTTAGTTAATGTAACTGCTAGGAAGTTTGAATTTCGACCTAATGAGGGGGAAATAGAATGAGGTCTTTGTAATGATAAAAGGGGGACAAAAGGACTGAAGAGGGGTTCGAATTTTTGGAGAGCTAGAGGAGGTCTGCAAACTGTGCTTCATCCAGACTTGTTCACTGCTAAGTATTGCAAACTCTCATATTGCATTTTTGATGAAACTATGAATATATGACTCCCTATTCCACTTCTGATATGTGTTGGCTTCATTTTAAACTTATACAGTTTCTTTATTGACAATTTCATTTCTGGTTTTATGTATGATTTCCAGTAAGTGCTTGTCTTTTATTGAATGAATTTCAGTGCAATCTTTTGGTGAATTTCTGAGATATATGGACATCTTCATGGATAAATGTATGTGATTTAGTTTTTACTTATTGTTGAATGTATTCCCTTATGATCTTGAAGTTTTCTTACCAAAACCTACAAAACAAAACCCTAAAAACCTAGTTTGGATTGATTTTATTCTTGAGATTGTGTTGGCTTGTTACCCTAGCCTTAGTAACAATTTCTGACACAAACAGAATGGTTTTTGGTTTTCTTATGCGTCCATGAAGATGAATTATGACAGCTTTTAAATCTCCGTTCTCTGTGTCCATGAATATGAAGATGAATTACTACAATGCAGTTTGTAGTTATGGTTTGAATTTGATTATTAATGGAGCACTGTTATGGTTTCATGGTTATGGTTTACTAGGGTTTCATGGTTTCGGCTTTAGGATAGCCTTTATTCCACCCAAATAGTAACTTAGTATATTTTATAATTGAGTTATGGTTTCATGGTTATGGCAAATTCAGTTATGGTTTCATGGTTTGAAGGTTATGGAAAATTCTGATATGTGCAAATTCACTTAATTTATTGCTTCCATTCTGTGATTATATTGCTTTCAGTTATTGTTTGAATTCTTAATGAATGATTGTTAAATTCTTAATGAAGTTGATTATAGGAATGATGCATACTTGAGATGCAAGATGACGCTATGAAATAATTTGGGCATGCCAATTAGATGAATATGTGAAATTAGAGGCATTCTGAAATTAGAGGCATGGCAATTAGATAATAATTTGGACTGTCAATTAGAGGCATTCTGAGTTCATGGGATTTGGGCATGCCAATTAGATGAAAATGTGAAATTTGGATTGATTTCTAAGAAAATTATGAGAGAAGATGAAAGAATATTTGAATGCTTGATTTGGTCTATATATTTCATTTGATGAATACAATATATATATATATATATATATATATATATATATATATATATATTATGAAAGTGTGTAAAAGAATATGGCCTTAGGCCTATGCTCTATTTTAAAAAAATCATAGCTAAATATTAATTTTAATACAACTATATAACAATACTCGTCTACACTAAACAATCAAATTTTCATTTATAAACATTGATATTATTATGAAATGAATGCTAAAAAATTAAAATATTAGATAATGAAGGTGGTTTTACTATGGTGTGCTGAGTGCATTTTGCATCTAGTCTATCCATGTAATCAATGCTCACCATGAATCCTCCCATCATCTTGAGATGGGTTATTATTGTTGATAGTATTTCCTTAGTTATCCTCTTACACCAGGCTGAGGTGTATGAATATGTGTTTTTTCAATTTTATCTCTAAAGTCTAGAGAAGGCAACCTTTGTTTCTTTCTTCGGTCATAATATGGTCATGTTTGTTTCTTGCCAAAGTTCTTAATTGGATGTTCTCTTCCTTATGTCGGATCAACTCCGACATCCATGCTTGATTTGGTAAACTTGGGTTAGTTATTGACGCCCTCTTTCAGGTCCCCAATGACCATATCTCTATTATGGGCACACATAAGGGTGACAAGGTTAAAACTAAGAGCTTCATTTCAATGAAAAACTTATGGATTTGTTTAAGACCATAAGATCCTCAACTGTGACTCACATATTAGTGTTTGTATCCTTTAACTATTCCTCAATAGTTATTTGTAGTATGTTGGACATGCCTATGTGTTTGTCCCATCTACAGTTAGACCTCATTTTGTATTTTTCTAGAATTTTGGTTCTCATTTAAAAAATTGTCATTACTCTTCCATATTTTCAATTAGACCCCTAACATCTTCACTGAATCATTTAATTTACCTAAAACTCTAGTTTCCACCAAGCCCCTCACAACATGGACTTACTTCCAATGTTCTACTCATCAGTTTGCTTGGATTCTTCCCTATGTACCCATTGGTTGAAGTTTGAGCCAAGGTTCCCCCTTGCAAGTTTCTATTAGATTCCCTTTACCTTCCTTCCAAAGAGGATTACCAACACCACTATTGCAGGAGAGCATCTCAGAATTAAAGACCACCTTCAACTACCATTCAAGAATATTTGCTTTCTTATTTGGTACATTTAATGCAATTTTGTACACATATATTGCATTTAAAATACGTTTTTCTTTAAGTACAATGCAAGGAGATTCATAGTGGCTTTGAGCGTGGTGGGAGTTTGTCTATCTTGCTAAAGGACACCTTGAAACTTAAGCAAAATAACCATCTAAAATAAACCAAACCCTGGGCAAACACTAATGTGTATGATAGAGGATGCAAAGTTTGTATGCAAGATGTTTTCTTGAGATTGTAATGCATGTGAGTTGTTTGTAAACCAAAGAAGAAAAAATTACAATTATGATTTGAAGTTTGTATGAATTGTTTAAAGGTGGCATGGTGGTGGAGGGGAGAGGATTGACTGATTTCCAATTAGAAATTATAAATCTTTGTTCGATTGATTTTCTTTTTAAGACAAAGACAAATATTTTGTTTATCGATTGCTTTCATTCTTGTTGTGTGCTCCAACCATAGATACTGGCAACCTAACTAATCTGTAACTGTGTGCTCATATGAAGATGACTTCGGCTTTTCATTAATCTATAAATGAAGCATGCAATACATATGTTCTACTATTATTTATGTGTTGTTTGGTTACATGATGAAATGAGTTGTCCCTCTCAGAGGTTGCTTGCAATGCTTACTTTCAATCCAATTCAAGTTGATTTGCATTCAAGAAAAACTTGCATTCAATTTATATTTTCAATCAGGTTGGTCTACCATCCAATTTAGTTTATCATTCAAATTAGTTTGGCAACCAAGTAATATAGCAATCAGTTTTAGTAAGGAATGTAGTCCAGTAAATAGACAGAGTCATGACGAAAATAATACTTGACATAAAGGGCAGATTCTTGTTCAACATAGTAGCAATTCGAGATTTATACATATGGTTGGTCCCTTATGGGCTGGGAATTAATGCATTTACTGTGTTTATGCCTAACATATATCAACTGTCAGATTGGATTCAAACAAAAGCTTAGGAAACCACCCAAAATTCCTCCTGCAACAAAATACATATTTCATCTGTGTATGCCAAACAAAATACATCTTTCATCTGTCAAACAAAAACTTTGGAACCACCCAAAATTCCTCCTGCAACAAAATCTATATTTCATCTGTGTATGCCAAACAAAATACATCTTTCATTTGTCAAACAAAAACTTTGGAACCACCCAAAAATCCCTATGTGTGAGGAGGTTGACTGCCTTCATTTCCCAATTTGGTTGGGTTAGATACTGTTGCTTGACCTAGTTGTGTTGAGTTGCAAACATTTGCTGCAGGCCACGTTGGTCCTTTTAGCCAGGGAGACATTGAATAACCATAGTTATGACTTGAGCCTATTAGACCTGGGTTCACTGGAGGTGTTTGGAAGGCATACACGGTATTTCCCCCTGCCTGATGTTATTGGGGTATCTATATGTTAATAAGGTCCTCGAATAATTTTATGTTCTCCGAAAACTGATCCAATGGGTTTTCCACCACCTCTGTCCTGTCGAGACCATTTGGATTCCTTTGTTGTGCCTTTCTTTGCTCCCTTTCCTCCCTTGCCAATTATTTTTGTCACTCTCTTTCCTCCTTTTCTTTCACTCTTTCAAGCCTTTCTTGCCTTCGATTTTCTGCTGCAACAATCCTTGCTTCCTTCTTCTTCTCTTTTAATTCCTACATCTCCTTTTCCGTATGCTATGCCTCAACCAGTAGGGTCATGTAGTCCTCTGATGTTAGTAGCTATGAGCTCCTGCTTAATCTAAGATGCTCAGTAGTGGGATTAGATAGTTGAGCTGCAACTTTCTCCATTGGAAACTTAAGGAACTGTCCAGGTAGTGGCTCATGTGGGGGGAGTGCCTCATCAGCATTTTCTTGGTCAACTGTATCTGTATTTTGTACATTCTCATCTCCAAAACCCCCAACATCCACATAATAATGGACAACTTCTTTGTTAAGGACTACTGGCATCGAAAGCAGGTTAAGGCTTGCATCGTTCGTGGGGGTGACAATGTGTCTGTTCATATTTTTCATGGTCTCTGCCAACCACTCGAGTTGTTCTAGATGGCTTGGAATTGTCAACTCCTTGCTGTTGTTTACCACTGCTTCGCCACATCCATGAACACTCAAATCAACAATGTTGTTATGAATATTCCCTTGGCCATCTAATTATTTTTATGTCCTTCCAACAGCTTCTATATTGTCCCCAACAGGTTCGGTGCCATATTGAGTTTCACTTACATGTTCATCGTCATCTCCCAGTGGTTGGAAATGAACTTGAGAGAGTGATATGATGTTATCTGCAGCATCTGCGTCCTCTTTCCCTTGAACATCAAAAGTTTGACTACATCCCATGTCATGTTGAAGAGCATCAGAATTGAAAGGCCATATTCTTGTTTGCCTAAAACCAGCCCTGATATTTGATGCTGTGAGTGCCCTAGCAAAAGATTTGCTTGCAAGTTCTGCTAATTCGAACCTCTTCACCTCTACCCCCAGGTTCTTTTCCATCCAGGCCTCTCTCTCAAACTTGAAGTAACTCTTGAAAGGCCCAAACACACTCACATCTAGAGGTTGCATCCTGTGGGTGGTATGTGCAGGCAGTGTCAACAGATCAATGCCTAGCCTATTTGCCTCCTCAATGGTTTGTATAGCTATGTGGCTGCCATCACCATAAAAAATAAATAGGTGTCTGTTTTCAGGTGAAACATCTTTCGAGATAGAGGCAACAAAGTGGCAAAGCCAACTCAAGAACAATTCTTTTGTCATCCATGCATGGGGGTGTGCAGCCATGCATGCTCCTGGTTCACAGTTTTTAATGTAAGTTTTGAGTTGATTCTTTTCCTTGAACAGATGAAAACCTGGAATTGATGCTCCAACTACATTTACACAACAAACAATAGTTATCCACTCCCTAATTTATGGCAGAATTTTGGGCACATTCCTGCTCCCTCTCTTGGCAATTACCCACATGCCACATGTTGATGTATATGTAACTTCGGAATGTATTTCATATATGTATATTGTACTCCTATAGAGATGGTATTATTCCTCTATACGGAAGTGTTTGTATTCCTATAGAGATGTTATTATTCCTCTATATGGAAGTGTCGTCATTTATATTGTAAGTGTCGTAACTTATACTTGATGGGTTATTAGACCACCTTGTTGGGGTCGGCCCTGCATAAGTCATGTGGGTCGAAGGGTTATTAGACCACCCTATTGGGGGTCAGCCATGTGGGTCAAAGGGTTATTAGACCACCCTATTGGGTGTCGGCCCAGTCAACATTATGTTATGTGGTTAAGTTAAGGCCGACTTAGTAAAGGTTATTAGGCAAGTCAAGTCATGTATAAATAGAGTGCGGGAGGCACTCTATTTCATCATTCTATTCTCTCACACACTCTTTGGAGAGTGGCGCACTTGTGGAGGAGGAGAAGCTGCTACTAGGAGATGTCTATCTCTTATTCTTTGGTTGTATCATTGCTCTATCTATCTCTGAGGAAGTTATTGGGGTTTTTCACCTTTATGGTTTTCCCCAAGTAAACTCTGTGTCTCTTGTGTGCTTGCATTATTGTGTCCATGATTGATATGTTGTAGATATGCCGTACATGTTGTTCTCTCAGTTAAGATCCTAGATAATATTGAAGTAAATTCTGAAAAAATTAGCATGGTCTCAAAGCTAGCCTGAAAGAAGGCATGATATGGCATGTATGACACTTGTTGCACTTGCGATGTTAGGGCTTGATATAGAAAAAACTAGTCATCATAGAACTTTCGCTATAAATCCATTTTGGTGCGGTTTCAGGATCTTAAACTTTTACAGGTCGAATATTAGATCCCCATGTACCTTGTGTCCAAAGGAAAACATCTAATTCATTGTACTTTGTGTAAAATTAGTCACAGCAGATCTAATGAACAAGTAAATCAATCACAACAGATGAACATAGAAAATATGGTGCAAAACTGTGCAAAACATGCAGCAGTGCTCAATATCCCAATAAGGGTGAATGATTACAATATAAACTGTCACAATGACTAAGCAATTCGAATTGCATAAGTAGGTCATTCGAATCACTGAATGGAGTAGCTTGACTCCAACTAGGAGTCCTCATCATCAATCGGTGGTGGTCATCAATGCACAAGAACCAGTCATCCAGGTGTCAATCTGAGTCTAACTGAGTGTGTCATGTGTAACTGAAGTGTGTAGCACTGATTAAGGGAAGGAGGCTCAGTGGGGGCGCATGGGAGGCTAACTGAAGTCAGAACAAGTCATCTAGTCAATCTGGAGGTCCAACGGAAGTGAAACAATCAGTCGGGAGTGAAACTAGCCTCAAATCAGGGAGAATCGGAGCTAACTGAGTGTAACTGAAGTGGAACTGCAGTGGTAGGTGAACAAGTGCGCCCTTCTCTGGCAGTAGGTGAGAAGTGGGCGCCTTTCAGCCTAGGAGGGCTAAAAATCTGTAGTAAGTGGCTCCCGGGTGCTAGAATGAGGTGGCTAAGGTGCTGGAGGCATCAAACTGGTGATTGGGATGCATGCAAGTGCATGCAGGTGCATGCAAACCCTAATTGCATGCAAGATCCTGAAAAAGATGATGTGGATATCCGAACACCCCCCCTCAAGCTAGACTATGATGTGCAAAAAATAATGTGGGGCCCTGGTAACTAAGACCAAAGGTCACCCCAATACAATAATCCAAAAAATGCTGAAAATAAACTAAGTGAGGAAAGAGGGAAAACCCAGTGGGAAGAAATCCCCCCCTCAAGCTAAAGCATAATAATGAATCAATCTGTCTCCACCATGATGGAACTCACCCCCAACAGTGAACGGAGGTAAGAGAACTTCTTCTCAGTGAAGCTCTTGGTGAAGATGTCTGCAATTTGCTCATCAGTAGGGCAATATTGCAGAATGATGGTGCGATCATGCACCAACTGTCGAATGTAATGCATATGAATCTCAATGTGTTTGGTCCTCTGCCGCTGAACTGGATCTGTGGAGATCTTGATAGCACTTTGATTGTCACAAAATAGGACAGTCGAAGTAGTGCCACCAAAACCAAACTCTGAAAGAATACCCTGCAACCAAACTGCCTGAATGCAGGCATTGACTGCCCCTCGATACTCTGCCTCTGCTGAAGAAAGTGCAATGGCTGCTTGCTTTTTGCTGGACCAGCAAATAGCACCATGACCAATCATGAAAACATAACCGGAAGTGGACTTTCGATCAATGCTATCACCTGCCCAATCTGAATCAGTAAAACCAATGAAATCTAGCTCAGAATCTGCAGCATAATGTATGCCAAACTGTCTCGTACCTTGCACATACTGCAAGATCCGCTTGGCTGCTCGCCAATGAAGCTCATGTGGCTACTGCATATATCTTGACACGGCACTCACGGCATATGATATATCAGGCCGTGAGTGTGTCAAATAAAGTAGTGAACCAATCAACTGTCGATACATACTGCAATCTGCAAGCGGTGTAGAATCTCCCTCCTCAATACTGATTCCTGAGAGGAATGGGAATGGGGCTTCCTTACATTCAGCCATATTAAACTTCAATAACAGGTCGGAAGCATATTTTTGCTGAGATATAGTGATCCCATCAAAATTTTGAGCTATCTCCAAGCCCAAAAAGTGACTCAGCAAGCCCAAATCGCTCATGTCAAAAGCTAGATTTAAGGCAGATTTTAGCTTGTTTATTGAAGTAAGTGTGCTACCAGTAATGAGAAGATCATCAACATAAAGTACAATAACCAACAAATTACCTTTAAGTCGCTGAAGATACACATTCGGATCAGATTTGCATCTTTGGAAATTCTGAGAAAGAAGGAAGGAGTCCATCTTTGCGTACCAAGCTCTTGGGGCCTGTTTTAACCCGTACAAAGATTTCTTCAATCTACAAACCAATTATGGATCTAATGTATAACCCTCTGGTTGTTGCATATATAACTCTTCATCAAGGTCTCCATGTAAAAATGCACTCTTCACATCCATGTGGTGCACCTCCCAGTGCTTGGATGCGGAAATAGCTAAAACAAGGCGGATGGAATCCATCTTTGCAACCGGTGCAAAGGTCTCAGTGTAGTCCACTCCTTGGACCATGGAGAAACCTTTTGCCACCAACCTTGATTTATATTTGCTGATAGTGCCATCAGCAGCAACTTTAGTACGGTAGACCCATTTACACTTCACTAATTTCCTTCCAGGTGGAAGAGAAACTAGCTCCCATGTGTTGTTCTTTTGAAGAGAACTGTACTCTTCATCCATGGCACTTTTCCATCTCGGATTTCGATGAGCAGAATAGTATGATGTAGGATCTGAACCAGCCATCAAATAAAAAATCTCAGGAATAAATGGATCAGCAATAGAAAGAGCCATACCTTCTCTTTGAAAGTCTGCTCTTGTTCGTCTCGGATCAGCAGGATTTCCAAGGTTCGAACCAGCAGATTGTAGAGTGTTTTGGGCCCACTTTGGTAACTGAGGAGGATCATAATGGTCGGATTCCGAACCTGATATGTCATGATCATCATATGCTGCTACAATATCAGAAATATTAGAACTCATACCTTCATTATCGCTGCACGGATCTTCTTCTGGTGAAGGCGGTGAATCGGCAGTCTTCTCCTCGACTAGTTGCAATTCTTGAAGCGGTTCTTCAAATTGCACACTGCGCTCTATGAATATCTTTTTAGATCTGATATCCATGAGTTTATATGCTTTTGATTCTTCTCCATATCCTATCAATATGCACTCGATACTTTGTGGATCCAAAGCTCGTCTCTTCTCAGAAGGAATTCTAGCCCATGCAGTAGACCCAAAAACTCTCAAATTTGACACATCCGGTTTGTGACCAAAGAATGCTTCGAAAGGAGTCATACCTTTCATGGATGAATGTGGAACACGGTTCTGTATATATGCAGCAACATTGATTGCTTCAGCCCAAAGATTTGCAGCCAAACCTTTCGATTCAATCATGCATGTAGCCATCTCTTTCAGTGATCGATTTTTCCTTTCCGCTACACCGTTCTGCTAGGGTGTGTAGGGAACTGTATGTTGGATCTTAATTCCGCTTTGGGCACAAAGTTGCAGCAACTCGGACTTGATATATTCCCCACCATTATTAGATCTAAGAGCTTTGATCTTGCTCTCAGTGGTGGTCTCAACAGAAGCCTTAAAATCCTTGAATTTTCCAAGCACTTCTGACTTGTTTTTTAGAAAGAATACCCATGTAAAGCGGGAAAAATCATCAATAAATGTCAAAACATACCTTGAACCATTTAATGACATATGGGGCAGCGGACCACTGATATCAGAATGGATCAATCCCAAAATAGTAGAAGCTCTGCTAGCTTTGCCGCGGTCGAATCTGTGCTCGGGGTGCTTCCCAATGATGCAACCAGTGCATATTCCCTTCGAGGAACGGAGTTGTGGAAGCCCATCTACCATGGATTTGTTTGATAATAGCAGCAAATACTTATAATTAAGATGTCCAAATCTTTCATTCCAAATCCTACTAACCTCATTACCATGTGTGCAAAGAGCAGTGGGCTTTGCAAGCGGAATAAAGTGTGAAAACTCATAGCATTTTGCAGTGTGATTTGCCTTTCCGACTGCAACTAGTCTTCCACTTTTGATATCAAAAATTTCAACTGTATTAGGGCTGAATGTAACTTGCTTTGGTTCACCAGTGTGTGTCATTTGATACACAGAAAGGAGATTTGAATCCAAGGAAGGCACATAGAGAACATTCTGAAAGCTTCCATGTTCTACATGAATCGTACCTTTTCCCTTTGAAGAAATTTTTGAGTCATCTCCCAAATGGATGGGGATGGAGCTGTTTGGATCGAATGAGGAAAAAGAATCAATATTTGCAGCCATATGATTTGATGCACCCGAATCTATCAAGAGAGTATTGGGCTTCGAAACCGTTGCCATGAGTGCTTGTCCTCTTTCATGATCATCATTCCTATCCTTCTTCCTTGCACCGTCAGGAAGGGTTATGTTGTTCTTTTCCAAAAGGAGGGCCATTTGATCTATAGTCTTCTTCATACATGAACTTTCAGGATGAAAGCCGCGGTTACAATAAGTACATTTAGATTTTTGGTTACCTTCTTTGCCCTTTTGCTTGGATTTCGAACTGGATGGTGCATCCGTTTGCTTGCCTTTGTCTTTCTGCTTGTGAGGCTCAAATTTGGGCTTCTCCTTCTTTTGATTTCCTTTACCATTCGAGATCTTGGGTCCTTGAACATATAGGGCTGAATCTTTGGAGCTTATGGACCCCATTTGAATCAACTTGTCATGCTCTTTTGTGACGGACTCAATGAAGGCATTCAAGGTAGGCATCTTCCAATTCGGGGTAGTTAGCCGACCGGAATTGAAAGTAGAGACAAATACCGAATAATCTTTCCCAAGCTTGCTTAGAATGGAGAGGATCAATTGTTTATCCTCTTTGATAACTCCACTGTTCTTCAATTGCAAGTTCAAGTTCTTGAATTTTGTGAAGAATTCATTGATGGTCTCGAAATTCTCAGGACTAAGGGCAATCAATTCATTCTCTAATTGAAAAGCCCTAAGCTCGTCCTGCTTGCCAAATAATGTTTCAAGTTGCTCCCATATGGCTTTTGGAGTCTTCAATCCGTTGAGATGGAAATGAAGATCTTTGGAGATGGAGAGACAAAGAAGACCATAAGCTTCATCAAGCTTGTTGTAGTGTTTGGTTCTATCTGATAGATTGCTTGGCTCCAATTCAAGACCACTAGTGACTCGGTAGTAACCTTTTGAACGTAATATGATCTCCATATCATCTTTCCAATCAAAATAATTGAATGGGGTGAGGATAGGCTTTGAAGAAGAGTATTCCATTGCTAGGAGCGAGTCAAACTGATGTAGAAGAAGCTTGCATGCACAATATAGCGAATGCAATTACTGTAGGAAAGCTTGCATGCACAATGTAGCGAGTGCAATTGATGGAGACAATAAACCTGCAAATCACAATAAAACAAACACAATAAGGTCGAACAATCCACCCTTTTAGAGTTGCATCACACCTGG
This sequence comes from Larix kaempferi, assembly GCA_027924585.1. Classification (NCBI taxonomy): domain Eukaryota; kingdom Viridiplantae; phylum Streptophyta; class Pinopsida; order Pinales; family Pinaceae; genus Larix; species Larix kaempferi. Next base: position 16,078,012 of record BSBM01000410.1, read on the forward strand.
GATTGGAGATCAAACAATGTTGAATGGGTCCAATGTATCAGATCCAGGAATTATGTGGAAACTCAAGCTTCTGGAGTGGTATTGGAATAGTTTTCAAGCTTTGCATGCACAGGAGCGAATGCCCTTGAGATATCTCATGCCAAACTTTTTGCAATTTTGAGGAATTCAGTCAAATCTTCTTGTACAAACACCTGTAGAAAAGAGATCTTGTCCCTGCAATGGCTCTGATACCATGTAAAATTAGTCACAGCAGATCTAATGAACAAGTAAATCAATCACAACAGATGAACATAGAAAATATGGTGCAAAACTGTGCAAAACATGCAGCAGTGCTCAATATCCCAATAAGGGTGAATGATTACAATATAAACTGTCACAATGACTAAGCAATTCGAATTGCCTAAGTAGGTCATTCGAATCACTGAATGGAGTAGCTTGACTCCAACTAGGAGTCCTCATCATCAATCGGTGGTGGTCATGAATGCACAAGAACCAGTCATCCAGGTGTCAATCTGAGTCTAACTGAGTGTGTCATGTGTAACTGAAGTGTGTAGCACTGATTAAGGGAAGGAGGCTCAGTGGGGGCGCATGGGAGGCTAACTGAAGTCAGAACAAGTCATCTAGTCAATCTGGAGGTCCAACGGAAGTGAAACAATCAGTCGGGAGTGAAACTAGCCTTAAATCAGGGAGAATCGGAGCTAACTGAGTGTAACTGAAGTGGAACTGCAGTGGTAGGTGAACAAGTGCGCCCTTCTCTGGCAGTAGGTGAGAAGTGGGCGCCTTTCAGCCTAGGAGGGCTAAAACTCTGTAGTAAGTGGCTCCCGGGTGCTAGAATGAGGTGGCTAAGGTGTTGGAGGCATCAAACTGGTGACTGGGATGCATGCAAGTGCATGCAGGTGCATGCAAACCCTAGATTTTGCATGCAAACCCTAATTGCATGCAAGATCCTAAAAAAGATGATGTGGATATCCGAACACTTTGTGTTTTATGATCTGTACAATATAGGGTTTCTGCCTCTTCCAGATCTGAGTCATAAACAATTGACCTAGGAAAAAAGGTCATAACTTGGGATAGGAAGCTCCAAATCTAATTTCGTAAAAAGTGACAGGTAGTGCATGGACTATAATTTCTTAGGTAACTTTTTCAGAGGCCGAAACTGAACCAGTGAGACGTGGCACGCCATACAAGTTTTCTCTATTGTTTTATCCCATAAATAGGTCATGTTGCGACACTTGGCATAACTCTCTCGCAAAGAATCCAATTGAGATCAGACCTATGGGGTTGGAAAGATGACAGGTCAGGATACCATAGATAGAAGTTTCATACTCTGTGGATTGAAAAGTTCTGAGTTACACCAGAAACAATCAAGTACATATTTATGTCAAAACAGAATTATTTTTGAGCACCTTCATTCATGGCTTCCGAAATTTAGGGTTTCAGAGAAAAGTGGAATTTTTGTAATCGGAGACTACGGCTGAATGCTACTCATCAAAATCAAAATTTAGAGACCAAGATCATAATTTTTGGTTGGGCAGAAGGTTGAGCTTGATCAGACCCTAGTTCGGGACTTTGATCGAAAAAGTGGAAAATTAGGGCTTCTGCAAAAATGGAAATTTTTGAAATATGTGACCACGGCTGGAAGCTCCTCAGAAAAATAGAAGCTTAGAGCTTTGGATCAAACCTTTTGATTGGGAAAAAGGGTGGGCTTTATCAAACGTTAGTTCGGGGTCATGTCTAGGGGTGAAACTTTGCAGTTTTCAAATTCTAAGTATACCAGCTTGATTAGCTCATCAAGGCGCATATTTCTATCCTTTCGAAAGTTTGAAATTCAAAGTTTGAATTTTTAGGGTTTCTCTGACAAACCCTAATCCATCTCCAGATCTAGTTTCTGCAATTCAAGTTGATTTGGTTAATCCTAGAAGAGAATGGATTGGCCACCTACATAAGTGATGAAGTTCTTGTTTCAAAGGGAGATGAGGCTAAAGAAGATTACAAGCAAACTCTATAGGTATGAATTACGGGTATGTTTCAAAATCTGTTCATGATTAAGTTTATGATATGTTTATCTTCATTAAGATTAGTACAATCTTGATTAGTTTTAGACTTGTCATATAGCCTTAATAAAATTATGAATGCATGATAGAAGTCATTCATTGATTAGGGTTATGACACTTATGATTGTGCTAATGCATTGTGATGTTGTATGAGGTTGATGTTGTCTACTAACATGAAATATACATCAAGAAAGACAAATCATGTTCTAGTTCAAGAACATATGACCATGGTGACATGAATACAAAGATTCATCCATTGCCATGGATCACATAGAAGATCTACTTACGAGGTATGTATAACTTGGTTCTATAATGGTTAACCTATGAGATATGCAGGTTACTAGCACAAGTCATTGAAGAGAACAAGAAGACATCATGTGGGTATGTTAGACATAACTAGCTAACATACCAATCCAGGTATTTTTTTCCTATATCAAGTTAGAATCCTACCTTGTGTTAGGATCCCTTATATAAGTATACTTGGTATGATTGGTTATGTTTATTCATAAAATTATAAATGTAAGTAATCAAGGGTTTATGCATTTTATGTCTCTTATCTTGATTGATGATTTAACTAACCAGAAGAGTCCTATGATCAAATAAGAATATGCTTGAGTAAAAGAAGACTTCCCTGAAACCTTGAATACTAATGTTTATCATCTATGTTTGAAATGATCATGACTATACATGTTTAAGATTATTGTGTTTTGATAGTATCAAGATTATACTAATAAATGTGTGATTATGTGTGAGACCTCGAGGATAACACAATGATGATACTAATAAGCATGCATAATGATTATGGATGGATATAAGTCCAAGGACAGGTAATCTAGGAAGCAAAGATCAAGAGGGAGCACACTCCAGTTGTTCCTGCAAGGAAGCAAAGATCAAGAGGGAGCACACTCCAGTTGTTCCTACTGTTAATTTTTCAGAATTTACTTCAATCTGATCTAGGATCTTAACTGAGAGAACAACATGTACAACATATCTACAACATATCAATCATGGACACCATAATGCAAGCACACAAGAGACACAGAGTTTACTTGGGGAAAATCAGAAAGGTGAAAAACCCCAATAACTTCCTCAGAGATAGATAGAGAAATGATACAACCCAAGCATAAGAGATAGACATCTCCTAGCAGTAGATTCTCCTCCTCCACAAGTGCGCCACTCTCCTGAGAGTGTGAGAGAGAATAGAATGATGAAATAGAGTGCTTCCTGCACTCTATTTATATTTGACTTGACTTGCCTAATAACCTTTACTAGGTCAGCCTTAACTTAACCACATAACATAATGCTGACTGGGCCAACACCCAATAGGGTGGTCTAATAACGCTTTGAACCACATGGCCAACCCCCAATAGGGTGGTCTAATAACCCTTCGACCCACATGAATTATACAGGGTCGACCCCAACAAGGTGGTCTAATAACCCATCAAGTATAAGTTACGACACTTACAATATAAATGATGACACTTCCGTATAGAGGAATAATAACATCTCTATAGGAATACAAACACTTCCGTATAGAGGAATAATACCATCTCTATAGGAGTACAATATACATATATGAAATACATTCCAAAGTTACATATACATCAACACTCCCTCTTAACTAGGAAGGTATTTCTCGACACAGGTCTTCTAGCACAAGTCTTCTTCTCTAGATCATCATCACTGGATCATCGTCATCGTCACTGTTGCTGCTATCTCAATCAATCTCTAAATCTACTCATCATAGGAAGTTCTACAGAGCCAGTCCTTTTTCATACTGGATGTAGGCCCACCACCTGTAGGTCTTCATCATCACTGGCCATACTGTGGAATCCTTAAGACTTATTACGTGCGTCATAAAACCTTAAAAGATTCTCTTGACTAGCAAGAACCCTAAAGAGCATCTGAGGCCTTTTTCATCCTGTCCAGATCTCTAGGACTTATTACATGTGACTGTCACAAAACCTTAAAAGAGTGTCCCAGGAATGTTTATGTGCATAGCACAAGCAACAATAACTCTAAAGAGCATCCCAGGAACATTTATGTCCCTAAGCACGACCGGCAAGACATCGAGGACTGATTACATGTGACCTCTGCTACAAACCCTCGAAAGAGCATCCCAGGACTTATTACGGGCACACAGCCCAACCCATCGAATCTCCCAGGTCTTACATGTAGCAACCCACCACAAACCCTCGAAAGAGCATCCCAAGAATTATTACGGGTACACAGCCCAACCTATCGGATCTCCCAGGGCTTACATGTGGCCCACTATCACAAACCCTCGAAAGAGCATCCCAAGACTTATTACGGGCACACAGCCCAACCTATCAGATCTCCCAGGTCTTACATGTGATACACAGTACCAGTCCTTTTTCATACTGGATGTGACCTAGAAAAAATCTAGGATTTCCTTTGCACAACCTGTCCCTGGCCACAGAGTATCAACCTCATACTCACCATACATCATCCTGATGTACACATGATCATCCTGATCATCATCACTGCATCGTCCTGATGCAAGTCATCTGGAGCAACATCCTGAAGCTCGTCATCCATGATCATCCTGATCATACAATGCATCTACTTGATGCATACCAAGTATCTACTGGATACATATCACCATACATGATCCACCTGATCATACAATGTATCCACCTGATACATACATAGATACATGATCCAAACAATGTATCCACTTGATATATATCAACATACATGATCTACCTATTCATACAGAATATCCTCTTGATATAGATACATGGTCCAAGCATCCAACATGATGCATATATAAATACATATAAATGATCCAACTGATCATATCTAGCATCCAACATGATGCATACATACATATACATATAAATGATCCAACTAATCATATCCAGCATCCAACATGATGCGTACATACATATACATATAAATGATCCAACTGATCATATCCAGCATCATCTTGATGCATATACAGAGCAGTAACTGGAGTATCGTCCTGATGCTCATCATCTAGCGCTTACATCCACAGCCATGTGAAGGATCCCTCTTCCACCATGCTAGGAATTGCTACGGAAAATGTCTCCATCACTTCTTCCTCGAAGAGTCATCGATCTGAAGAACACCAAGCTTCTCTTTGAAGTACTCGAACTTCACTCTGGCTAGTGGCTTCGTCAATACATCTGCAATCTATTCATCCATCGCAACATACAGGAGCTTCACTGCTCCTCTCTGCACCATATCCTTGATATAGTGATATTTGATCTCTATGTGTTTCGACCTATCGTGGAACACCGGGTTCTCAGATAGTTTCACACAACTCTGGTTGTCACAAAATATACTAGTAGCCTCCAACGGTAGATCAAATAACTCAGACAGTAGCTTCCGAAGCCATACTGCCTCACAACTAGCCGAACAAGCTGCAACATACTCTGCTTCAGCTGTACTCAGTGCTACACAGGACTACTTCTTGCTAAACCAAGAGATCACACCTGATCCCATATTGAAGCAGCACCCAGAAGTGCTCTTCTTATCTGCAGCACTACCTGCCCAATCTGAATCAACATAACCCTGTAGGTTAAACTTTTGATTTGCATCATACTTGAGCACATAATCAGTTGTACCCTTCAGGTACTTCAGAATATGATTTGCAGCAACCAGGTGAACACTCCTCGAATCCGTCAGGAACTGGCTCAATGTGTTCACTACAAAGCAAATATCTGGTCTCATGTTCATCAGGTACATCAAGCACCCAATCATCTGACGATACATAGTGATATCAACCGGCTCAGATGAAGCATCACACAGAAGCTTCAGGTTTGATGCCATAGGTGTGGCCATGGCCTTCCATTCCATCATCCCGAACCTCTTCAGGATCTCTATTGCATACTTCCCTTGTCAAAGGAAGATTCCATCTGCACTTTGCCATAGCTCCATACCTAGAAAATAGTGCATCATCCACAAGTTCTTCATCTCGAACTCGGCAGCAAGCTTCCGCTGCGTGTCGGCAATCAATCTATCTTCACCTGTAAGAAACAGGTCATCCATATACAAAAGTAGTATCACTGGATTGCCTTCCTCAACCTTGTAGTAAAAGTTGGAATTCGCTTTACTCTTGGTAAAGCCCAAATTGGATAGAAAACTGTCTATCCTACCATACCAAGTTCTGCACATATATGAATCCCTGTCATGTTTCTCAGAACCAAGTGGCTTCTCCACATACACTTCTTGTTCAACTACACCATTCAAGAAAGCTATCTTGAAATCCATCTGGTGTATCTTCCATTTCATCACTGCAGTCAGAGCAAGTACGGATCTAATGGAAGTGTATCTGGATACAGGAGCAAAAGTCTCTATGCTACCACCTACAGCATGCTTGATCTTGTAGATCCTCTTGGAAGTCACTATAGACTCCCCTTCAGATCTTGGGACTACATCCCAAACATCTTCATGATCGACTGGTACTCCTCGATCATGGCATTCTTTCCAGATCCTAGGAACTTCAATATCTTCAATATTTTCAATAGATAACTTTGTTGCTGAACAAATGTTGTAGTCCTTCTTTTGTAGGTGATGGTATACGATCTTTCCTACACAACAAGTTAAATTGCATGATTAGAAAACATCTCATAGTTTTCAGAACAAATTCTTACACATAAAGAAATATGTCATACAGTCATGCAATTATCTTAGCCAATGCTTCAATACAACATTTATCCATATCCCGTAACTTTCTAGATGCCTTCCAATCTCTACCAGAACATTGTTAAGAGTGTGCACAACTCCCAACATGTCAGCAAAGAGGTTTCATTCTAGATAAGTAGCAATGGAATGTTGTACAGTGCCATAGGCCACTTACCCATGTATATTAGTAGTATACTGTTCATCAATGCAACTATTCTAATATGCATAATACACAACCTAATTCTAGGAACATGAGTATATACTTTATTGAACAGTATTATTTAAACAATAAAATATGCAACGAATGATAATTCAAATACTTATCTTTGTTTGTTTGTTGGGTTGACTCCCTCTCAGTCTTTGCTTCTTTTCTGCAACTCCATTCTGATGTGGATTGTGAGAAGTGGTCAACTCCCTCTGAATATATGCATCCTTGCAGAAACTACTGAAGTGTGCTCTTTCTTGATCTTTGCTTCCTTGCAGGAACAACTGGAGTGTGCTCCCTCTTGATCTTTGCTTCCTGGATTACCTGTCCTTGAACTTATATCCATCACTATGCATGCTTATTAGTATCATCATTGTGTTATCCTTGAGGTCTCATACATAATCACACATTCATTAGTATAATCTTAATACTATCAAAACACAATAATCTTAAACATGTATAGTCATGATCATTTGAAACACAGATAATAAACATTAGTATTCAAGGTTTCAGGGAAGTCTTCTTTTACTCATGCATATTCTTATTTGATCATAGGACTCTTCTGGTTAGTTAAATCATCAATTAAGATAAGAGACATAAAATGCATAAACCCTTGATTACTTACATTTCTAACTTTATGAATAAACATAACCAATCATACCAAGTATACTTATATAAGGGATCCTAACACAAGGTAGGATTCTAACTTGATATAGGAAAAACATACCTGGATTTGTATGTTAGCTAGTTATGTCTAACATACCCACATGATGTCTTCTTGTTCTCTTCAATGACTTGTGCTAGTAACCTGCATATCCCATAGGTTAACCATTATAGAACCAAGTTATACATACCTTGCAAATAGATCTTCTAAGTGATTCATGACAATGGATGAATCTTTGTCCTCATGTCATCATGATCATATGTTCTTGAACTAGAACATGATTTGTCTTTCTTGGTGTACCTTTCATGTTAGCGGACAACATAGACCTCATACAACACCATAATGCATTAGTACAATCATAAGTGTCAACACCCTAATCAATGAATATCTTCTATCATGCATTCATAATTTTATCAAGGTGATACGACAAGTCTAAATTTAATCAAGATTGTACTAACCGTAATAACATGAAGACAAGCATACCATAAACTTAATCATGAACAAATCTTGAAACATACCTATATGAGTCATACATGTCGAGATTGCTTGTAATCTTCTTATGTAAGGCCTTAGCCTCATCTCCCTCTGAAACATGAACTTCTTCACTTATGCAGGTGACCAATCCATTCTCTTCTAGGATTAACCCAATCCACTTGATTTGCAGGAACTGGATCTGGAGCTGGATTAGGGTTTGTCAGAGAAACCCTAAAAATTCAAACTTCCGAAAGGATAGAAATATGCGTCTTGATGAGTTGATCAAGCTGGTATACTCATAATTTGAAAACTGCAAAGTTTCACCCCTCAAATTTTCCTTTGAAACTTCCTAATTCACTGGAAATGACCCCGAACTAGGGTTTGATAAAGCCCACCCTTCTGCTCAATCAAAAGGTTCGATTCAAAGCTCTAAGCTTCTATTTTTCTAAGGAGCTTCCAGCCGTGGTCACAGATTTCAAAAATTTCCATTTTTGTAGAAGCCCTAATTTTTCACTTTTCCGATCAAAGTCCCGAACTAGGGTCTGATCAAGCCCGGCCTTCCGCCCAACCAAAAATTCTGATCTTGGTCTCTAAATTTTGATTTTGATGAGTATCATTCAGCCGTAGTCTCCGATTACAAAAATTCCAACTTTCTCTGAAACCCTAAATTTTGGCAGCCATGAATGAAGGTGCTCAAAAATAATTCTGTTTTGACATAAATATGTACTTGATTGTTTCTGGTGTAACTCTGAACTTTTTGATTCAAAGGGTATGAAATTGTTTTTTGTGATAGCCTGACCTGTCATCTTTCCAACCCCATAGGTATGACCTCAAATGGATTCTCTGAGAGAGCAAGTGTCGCAACGTGACCTGTTTATGGGATAAAACAGGAGAGCGAACTTGTATGGAGTGCCACGTGTCACTGGTTCAGTTTCAGCATCTGAAACAGTTACTTGCGAATGTACTGTCTGTGCGCTACCTGTCTCTTTTTACGAAATTTCATTTGGAGCTTCCTAGCCCAAGTTATGACAATTTTTCCAAGGTCACCTGTTTATGACTGAGAACTGGAAGAGGCAGAAACCCTATATTGTATAGATCATAAATCACAAAGTACAACAAATTAAAGGTTGTCCTTTGGACACACGGTACATGGGGATCTTAGATTCTCCCTGTACAATTTTTCGACCCTGAAACCTCGCCGAAATGTATTTATAGTGAAAGTTCTATGATGACTGGTTTTTGCTACATCAAGCCCTAGCTTCACAATTGTAACAAGTGTCATACATGCCATACCATGCCTTCTTTTAGGCTAGCTCTGATACCATGTTAATTTTTCAAAATTTACTTCAATCTGATCTAGGATCTTAACTGAGAGAACAACATGTACAACATATCTACAGCATATCAATCATGGACACCATAATGCAAGCACACAAGAGACACAGAGTTTACTTGGGGAAAACCATAAAGGTGAAAAACCCCAATAACTTCCTCAGAGATAGATAGAGCAATGATACAACCCAAGCATAAGAGATAGACATCTCCTAGCAGCAGCTTCTCCTCCTCCACAAGTGCGCCACTCTCCCAAGAGTGTGAGAGAGAATAGAATGATGAAATAGAGTGCTTCCCGCACTCTATTTATAAGTGACTTGACTTGCCTAATAACCTTTACTAGGTCAGCCTTAACTTAACCACATAACATAATGCTGACTGGGCCGACACCCAATAGGGTAGTATAATAACCCTTTGACCCACATGGCCGACCCCCAATAGGGTGGTCTAATAACCCTTCGACCCACATGACTTATACAGGGACGACCCCAACAAGGTGGTCTAATAACCCATCAAGTATAAGTTACAACACTTACAATATAAATGATGACACTTCTGTATAGAGGAATAATAACATCTCTATGGGAATACAAACACTTTCGTATAGAGGAATAATACCATCTCTATAGGAGTACAATATCAAGAAGGAGCACACTTCAGTAGTTTCTGCAAGGATGTAGATATTCAGAGGGAGTTGACCACCTCTCACAATCCACATCAGAATGGAGTTGCAGAAAAGAAGCAAAGACTGAGAGGGAGTCAACCCAACAAACAAACAAAGATAAGTATTTGAATTATCATTCCTTGCATATTTTATTGTTTAAATAATACTGTTCAATAATGTATATACTGATGTTCCTAGAATTAGGTTGTGTATTATGCATATTAGAATAGCTGCATTGATGAACAGTATACTACTAATATACATGGGTAAGTGACCTATGGCACTGTACAACATTCCATTGCTACTTATCTAGAATGAAATCTCTTTGCTGACATGTTGGGAGTTGTGCACACTCTTAAAAATGTTCTGGTAGAGATTGGAAGGCATCTCGAAAGTTAAGGGATATGGGTAAATGTTGTATTGAAGCATTGGCTAAGATAATTGCATGATTGTATGACATATTTCCTTATGTGTAAGAATTTGTTCTGAGAACTATGAGATGTTTTCTAATCATGCAATTTAACTTGTTGTGTAGGAAAAATCGTATACCATAACTTACAAAAGAAGGACTACAACATTTGTTCAGCAACAAAGTTATCTATTGAAAATATTGAAGATATTGAAGTTCCTAGGATCTGGGAAGAATGCCATGATCGAGGAGTACCAGTCGATCATGAAGATGTTTGGGATGCAGTCCCAAGACCTGAAGGGGATTCTATAGTGACTTCCAAGAGAATCTACAAGATCAAGCATGCTGTAGGTGGTAGGATAGAGACTTTTGCTCCTGTAGCCAAACACACTTCCATTAGATCAGTACTTGCTTTGGCTGTAGTGATGAAGTGGAAGATACACCGGATGGATTTCAAGACAGCTTTCTTGAATGGTGTAGTTGAAGAAGAAGTGTATGTGGAGCAGCCACTTGGTTCTGAGACACATGACAGGGAGTCATATATGTGCAGAACTTGGTATGGTAGGATAGACAGCTTTTTTGGGCTTTACCAAGAGTAAAGCGGATTCCAACCTTTACTACAAGTTTGAGGAAGGCAATCCAGTGATACTACTTTTGTATGCGGATAACCTGTTTGTTACAGGTGAGGATAGATTGATTGCCAACACGCAGGGGAATCTTGCTGCTGAGTTTGAGATGAAGGAATTGGGGATGATGCACTACTTTCTAGGTATGGAGGTGTGGCAGAGTGCAGATGGAATCTTCCTTGGACAAGGGATGTATGCAGTAGAGATCCTGAAGGGGTTCGGGATGATGGACTACAAGGCCATGGCCACACCTATGGCATCGAACCTGAAGCTTTTGTGTGATGCTTCATCTGATCCGGTTGATGTCACTATGTATCGTCAGATGATTGGGTCCTTGATGTACCTGACGAACACAAGACCAGATATTTTCTTTACGGTGAACACATTGAGCCAGTTCCTGACGGATCCCAGAGGTGTTCACCTAGTTGCTGTAAAGCATATTCTGAGGTACCTGAAGGGTACAGTTGGTTATGGGCTCAAGTATGATGCGAATCAAAAGTTTAACCTGCAGGGTTATGTTGATTCAGATTGGGCAGGCAGTGCTGCAGATAGGAAGAGCACATCTGGGTGTTGCTTCAGTATGGGATCAAGTGTGATCTCCTGGTTTAGCAGGAAGCAGTCCTGCGTAGCATTGAGTATAGCTGAGGTAGAGTATGCTGCAGCCTGTTCGGTTAGTTGTGAGGCAGCATGGCTTCGGAAACTACTGTCTGAGTTATTTGATCTCCCGTTTGATGCTACTGGTATCTTTTGTGATAAACAGAGTTGTATGAAGCTGTTTGAGAACCCGGTGTTCCACGACAGGTCGAAACACATTGAGATCAAATATCACTAAATCAGGGATATGGTGTAGAGAGGAGTAGTAAAGCTCCTGTATGTTGTGACGGATGAGCAGATTGCAGATGTGCTGACGAAGCCACTAGCCAGAGTTAAGTTTGAGTACTTCAGAGAGAGGCTTGGTGTTCTTCCAATCGATGACACTTTGAGGAAGAAGTGATGGAGACATTTGCTGAAGCCATTCCAAGCATGTTGGAAGGAGGATCCTTCACATGGTTGTGGATGTAAGTGCTAGATGATGAGCATCAGGACGATGCTCCAGTTACTACTCTGTATATGTATATGCATCATGTTGGATGATGGATATGATTAGTTTGATCATTTATGTATGTATGCATCATGTTGTATGTTGGATATGATTAGTTGGATCATGTGTATGTATTTGTATCTGTATCGGGTGGATATATTGTATGATTAGGTAGATCATGTATGTTGATATGTATCAGGTATGATCAGGTGGATCATGTATTTGTATATGTATCAGGTGGATACATTGTATGATCAGGTAGATCATGTATGATGATATGTATCAGGAAGATACTATGTATGCATAAGGTGGATGCATTGTATGATTAGGATGATCATGGATGATGAGCTTCAGGATGTTGCTCCAGATGACATGCATCAATACGATGCATTGATGATGATCGGGATGATCATGTGTACATCAGGATGATGTATGGTGAGTATCAGGTTGATACTCTGTGGCCGTGGACAGGTTGTGCAGATAAGCATATAATAGCGCCCTGGGAGGTTTGCAGATTCTCTTGCTAGGTTTTTCCACTGGCATATAATAGCTCCCTGGGAGATCTAGAAAATGCTCTTTCGAGGTTTTTCTTTGGGAGGACATATAATAGTGCCCTGGGAGGTTTGCAGATTCTCTTACTAGGTTTTGCCGCTGGCATATAATAGCTCCCTGGGAGATTTGGCAAATGCTCTTTCGAGGTTTTGTCCTATGGCATGTAAGTAGACCTGGGAGATCTGGACAAGATGAAAAAGGCCTCAGATGCTCTTTTGATGCATTTCCATGACCACTTGTAATAAGTCCTGGAGATCTGGACAGGACGAAAAAGGCCTCAGATGCTCTTTAGGGTTCTTACTTGACAAGACACTCTTTTAAGGTTTTGTGGTGGGGGTCACATGTAATAAGTCCTGGAGATTTGGACAGGATAAAAAAGGCCTCAGATGCTCTTTAGGGTTCTTGCTAGTCAAGAGACTCTTTTAAGGTTTTGTGACAGTCACATGTAATGTGCTCCTAGGAGATCCGACAAGTAGAGCTGTGTGCTTGTAACAGCCTGGGATGCTGCAGCCAGGTTTTGTGATGCACGTAATAAGTCCTGAGGATTCCACAGTATGGCCAGTGATGATGAAGACCTACAGGTGGTGGGCCTACATCCAGTATGAAAAAGGACTAGCTCTGTAGAACTTCCTATGACAAGTAGATTAAGAGATTGATTGAGATAGCAACAACAGTGATGATGATGATGATTCGAGGACGATGATTCGATGATGATGATCCAGAGAAGAAGACTTGTGCTAGAAGACCTATGTCGAGAAATACCTTCCTAGTTAAGAGGGAGTGTTGATGTATATGTAACTTCGGAATGTATTTTATATATGTATATTGTACTCCTATAGAGATGGTATTATTCCTCTATACATAAGTGTTTGTATTCCTATAGAGATGTTATTATTCCTCTATACGGAAGTGTCGTCATTTATATTGTAAGTGTCGTAACTTATACTTGATGGGTTATTAGACCACCTTGTTGGGGTCATCCCTGTATAAGTCATGTGGGTCGAAGGGTTATTAGACCACCCTATTGGGGTCGGCCATGTGGGTCAAAGGGTTATTAGACCACCCTATTGGGTGTCGGCCCAGTCAGCATTATATTATGTGGTTAAGTTAAGGTTGACCTAGTAAAGGTTATTAGGCAAGTCAAATCATGTATAAATAGAGTGTGGGAGGCACTCTATTTCATCATTCTATTCTCTCACACACTCTTTGGAGAGTGATGCACTTGTGGAGGAGGAGAAGCTGCTGCTAGGAGATGTCTATCTCTTATGCTTGGGTTGTATCATTGCTCTATCTATCTCTGAGGAAGTTATTGGGGTTTTTCACCTTTATGGTTTTTCCCAAGTAAACTCCGTGTCTCTTGTGTGCTTGCATTATGGTGTCCATGATTGATATGATGTAGATATGCTGTACATGTTGTTCTCTCAGTTAATATCCTAGATCAGATTGAAGTAAATTTTGAAAAATTAACACCACAATTCCTCCCTTCCTGTAATCCAGTCTCGTCACAGTTCCATATATGGTCTAGTTTGTATGAGTGTTTCTCACATGCATCAGAGAGTGTCTGATAGAACTTGGTCACAACTGTAGGGCGTATATTGAAATCTCTATCCCTGTTAAGCCCCTCTGCTATTCATAACACAAGTTCTAGATGCCTTTGTTTAAATCCTCTCCACCATGATTTCCCTGGAAATCCATCTTTGAAGGGGTTTGGCCTCCCTTGATAGATTTGGGAAACAATGGATTTAAGTTGAACGAATTCCAGACCATGGCTTAGTTGAGCCATCTCTTGACACCAAGCTACAACTTATTCTTCCTCTTCTACACTCAACACTGTAAGAGGTCCTTTTCGCTTGGTATGGGTCAGGCCATTTATCCAATAATGGATTGATGTGGGTGGAATCCCATGTTTCTTGGCAGCTGTTCTAATAGAAAAACCATTGAACTCAATATCATCTATTGCATCCTTCATGTCTTCTTCTATCCATCCTCTGATGGCACTAATCTTCTTATTGGCAGTTGCACCTTGAACTGTGGTTGATGGTGGAATAACACCACTACGCTCTGCATCATTTGCCTCTTCAACATTTCTGTGTGCATTGTTATTATCAACATCATGTGCTATGTCCTCATCAGACAAGGTGCACCGTAGATGGGCACCCCTAGTGAGTCTCCTACTTGTCCTCCTTGTACGATTAGTGTTGACTCTTGCCATGACTGCAATCACCCATGGAATTAGAACAAACAAGGCCTCACTAAAACTACACAAGAATTGTTAAAACTAGTTGTGTATCTACACAAGGATCTGGAGTATTAAACTAGCTGTGTTATCTTTAATGGTTAAAACTACACAAGGATCTGAATATTAAACTAGATGGAATATTAAAGCTACACAAGGATCAGAGACTGCTATTTCACAGTATTTCATTTGGCTCGCTTGAGTGACGTACTTTATGAACATAGGAATGGAAACATGGAAAGGTCTTAGGTTCTTGCAAAAAATTAGATATAGTCTGGCATAAAAGTAGATATAGTCTGGCTACTTGAAAACATTATTGAAATATAAGTTTATCTTGAATGCAATACTTGAACTCTGATTGCTGTCTTGAATTATCTTTGCACCTGGAAATCAATCTGCAGTTGTGTTTTGCTTGAATGAGATGTCGGGACTCTGAAAATCAAGCTTGGAAATAGAGATGTGAGTTTAACATGGTCTGGGAATTCCGAATAGCATAAAATGGAGGTTGTCTGAAGGTTGTAGTGTCTTTATACATTCTGGTGTTTGATTTGATTGGAAACTTTGAAAAGGCATGGATTGCAAATTTCAGGATTTGGATGAGTGCACAAGATCGATTTGGGTTCGATCCAATGGCTGGAAATGGGGCTGTGTCGATCCAGGTGCTTTTGGAAATGCTTAGGGACTGCTTCTGGTTGGTTTTATGGCTGATTTGATGATTTTAATGGAGTGGGAAGCATTAATTGCATTGTTTGGGTTGCTTTGTCGATCAACCATGCACCTAAAGATAAAACTTATTCACCATTGACTGTGCAGGTGACCTCCATTAAATGTGTAGGTTGGATGCCTTGGTGATTCGTTGATTGTCGATGCTTGTCTGTGTCTTCACTGAAGCTTGTTTGATGGGGTCAAAGTGATGGGAAATCTGTCCTTGTAGATTGGGCTTCCTGGGGAGTGTTGGGGTCCGATAAGATGTTTATGTCAGTGAGCCTTTGGATTTGGAAGGGACAAGATGGGTTTGAATTTTATTAAGTCAGGACTGTGTAGTTGTCAACCTTTTGTCTTATAGTCGATAGTTGTAGGATAGTGTACATAATGACACTTAATGTACTTAAACATGACACTTTTTATATATTTATATAATTATATGTGTTTGACAGTTGGCATTTTCTTGGTCACTTATTGGGTTGTAATCGTCACGGGTTCTATGACCACTACCGGTCCCTGTTCAACTATAGAACTCTCTCCCCTACAACCTTTATCTTTCTCAAATCTACCTCGCCAACTTGCCACTATCGAAATATGCGAATGTGTACGTGTGTCGATGTCACCGACACGTCAGTGCTGAGATATAGAATCTCTGTGAATTTTCGCCTCTGGATAAATGGCATATCATTCGTTTGTGTTTGGACTTTGGAGTTTTGTTGATTTGGAAGTTTTTGTGCATAGTAGCATCATTAGACTACAAGATACAAATACGATTCGATACGGAAAAATACGTAATGAGAAAATCTAGTACGGAATAAAATACGGAAGTACTTACATATAATACTATTAATCAAATATTCATAAAGGAATCATAAATGTACATAGACATTTATATAATAAAATCAATCATTTATTTTTAAAATAAAAATAAAAAATCTCAACAGCCTAAGATATAGCAAGTGTGAGAGATGGCAAGTAGTTATTAATAATTATTTTAATAAAATAGTATTAAATTGAATGGCATTTTTTTTATAATGTTTAAATAATTAAAGTTTGGTTTTTTTAAATTGGTTTAAAAAAATTAATTGTTCAATAGTAAAAATCATTATCCTTATTACAACTACATTGAATATTGGACGAATTCAAATTTGTTCCCAATTTCCATACAGGAACAACCAATACAACTGAATTATGCTACTATGCTTCTGTGCAATTTTTAATGACATTTATTTATGTGTGTTACATAATTTGACCTCACATTTTGAAGGTACCGCAGCTTGTTGTGGAATGACCAAATCGGGCTTGTTATGGCCTGACGCGGATATTTTTTTTAAAAATAAAGCACCATATCAAAAAAGCAGTCTGGGTTACTAAAGTAGTAAGTTTTCTTTTGAAGACTTGTGAACGTAATACGACAGGTGTATAATTTTCATACATATTCTTCCACTGACTTTATCTACATTTATTGATTATATTCCTAGCCAAACACTAAATTCATCCCCTTCAAATCTGGAACCGAATATTTCTTAAGTTTGGACAATCCTCGTCATTGATCACCACATATCATATGTTTCCGGGCATAAAATAGCTCGTCAAGTCAGTCTATCGGCGCACTGTGTCCTGCATGGGCCCCGAGGAGTCACCATTTTTTCACTCTCGATCGGACGAACGGATGCACAAGATTCAGTCGTGTTGATCGGGGTCCATGGGTTGTTTATCGTATTCGTGCTAAATGATATTAGTTTTCAAAGCCATGAGGTGTGTGGCAGTCGGTTTCTTTATGTGGAGTTTATTCTCCATCAGGTTATTGATTCAAACCTTATGGTGAGGGTTGAGGATGGATGCTGACACTTTCTTATGGGTGATCAGTCTGAATCTAGGCTGGCCTAGGCCCAAGTTATATATCCATCCTTTGTAGAGTGACACATATTACTTAGAGATTTGGCTAATAGATTTAAAGTTTTAGAATTTTTTTTAGTTATTTTTGTTGGAATTTGGTAACGAAACCTTTGTTAAAATAACAATGGAGTAGTCTAATGGCTCTACGATTTCGCCCAGAATCTTCACTTTCCAGCGATCATCCGGCCGACTACTCCTTCCGATGGTCTATTAGACTACTCCTTCCATGATCTATTCCAGTGGTCCCACACAATATTGCCGAGGATCTCGGGCTGCCAATCCGCCATCCCATGTCTAGATGAGCTTCTCCTCCCCTCAACGTCCCGTCCATGCATTAATGCATGCTACCAACCCGGTGTAGATTTTTTTCGAACCAGCTAGTTCTCCTGCTCCTGTCGCAGGTCCTCTATTCCCATCTCCCCTGTCTCTTCATCCCCCTCCACTGCGAGCTTGGGCTACTATTTCATTAGCCACAATGGATTCCAGTTTTCACAGAATTTTTTAAGTGGTGATTCAGTCAATCCTTGCTGAGCTGCACCCATCAATTCTCGCTGAGCTGTAGCGTTGTGAAATACTCTGGATCCAGGTAACCCTGCACAAACACATACACTCTCAATATTTTCCTGCATAGATAGATCTGTCAACAAGACTGGTATGAAATCAATACAAAATTATTACCAGTGTTCCTTTGACTTCAGTTGCGATGTAGATTTTTCCTCCTGCCTTAGCTCCTCCATCATAAATGAGTTTAGAAAGACCAAAATCTGCTACCTTGGCAGTCAGATTCGTGTCCAGCAATATGTCCAATATTTTCAATCCTCAGAATCCTTGGCGAGGAATAGGAAAAGAAGGATCGCATTCAGCATTGAGTATGCAGGGAAACAAAACCACCATGCATTACTCTATGATGGTTGATCCCTGAAATATTATAAATGTCACTTACATACATTGCCTATGGTCTTAGGGTTTCTTTGTTTCAGGTTAGAACAACAATTTGTTAGTATAAACTAGTTAAAATTGTGGTCCTATACAATATACGTAAGGTGTGTCTCTGTTCAAAGGAGGCAATTCTGATTGGTGAAGCAAAAGAGCATAAACTACCTTGCATGATCATGATAACACAGAAACTACTTCAAGGCATTAATACAACCTCAATATAAGTTTAAATCATCTAAGTATATTGCATCTTCCAACTACCAAAGAGAGGTGAGATATTCACATACACCAAAAAGGTATTGAGAATAAGTGGCAGCTTAAACGAAAAAAATTGAAATGGGAGGGCCTACCATCATCTTGTTAACACGCAATCTGCCTCTAAGAAGATTGTCTGGGTCAGAGGAATGACTGCTAAGGATTTATTCATCTTCTTGCAAAGAACAATGTGCACATAAAATGGTTAATTTTGCATCAAAATTTGGTCTAGAAAGCATCCCAAAAGCCTCTGATTTCTTTTTTAAGAATTTCCTTGTTGACCAAAAGTTTAATTTAACAACCTACACTCCCACTGGAAAGGTTTTTACATCTACTGGCATGAATAAAAGGGAGCTTTTTCTTGGAGATCTCACAATGTGACAACACAGTTCAGAAATAAAAATTATTACAATAGATAGGGCGAATTTATTTGTTCCATTGAGTGCCAAATCAGAGGGTAATATCAGCAGAAGAATGATGCTTCTCCTAAGGTTATAAACTTATTTGACAACAAAAGGAGTAGGACTATCATTTCTTCCTGACTTTTAACATTATGCAAGCAAAAACTTCTAGAATGAAATCTACAGGAAAGCTATAATCTCAATTGATTATGAAGAGTATAAGATTCCATTAAATATTATATTTGAATGCAATTTGAAAAGGGTCGATTCATCAAATACCTCCTTCAAGTTGACAAAGCTTAGAGAGGATAGTTTCAGTGACACGGGAATGAATTCCTGAACAGCTTCTCAATAAATCTTGCCACTAAAACAGGCTAGGGATGAGTTGAATATATTTTTAGAGGATATTATATGAAGATTTAGTGGGTTCGATAGATTTCGCTAGGCAAGCTGATTGTAAATTTGTAATTATGTTAGAGTCATCACGAAAACAGAGCTGATTTTCCTTTTGATAGTCCATAACAGAAATTCAGAATGTGAGCAATACAAAGTACCAGCAGGTTTGATGCAGGCCTCAAATGTTCTGATGGACAAGAACTGCTATTGCATTACAGGAAACAAGAGAGCATTGCTCAGCTATCAGGGTAATCTCACAAAATAGAGAAATTAGATTTTGAAATCTAACATTATAGAGCAGCAGTGATAATGTGGCCCCTTGACACTTGTCAGATTCACGTTCACTTTTACTGATGCTTGCTTCAGGATGGGCTCTAAACCAACACACATGAAGATGACTGTGTAAGCACCCAGACAGTTTGATGTCCAGGATCAGCATGTCTACCTAAATCCAAAACTTAGGGGATAGTAAGATCAGAACACTTATCTTCATAAGTCATTATGTGCAAGCATGGCAGGTTTTCTATGGATCTTTTTCTGCTGTGTGTAGACACTTTCTTGAGCCCATTTTCTACATTTTTTGAAGCAAATATCAAAACAAAGCCTTGCAGATTTATGAGGTGGGCTATTAATGGAAGGTTTTGGAAAATGCCCTACCTTGAAGCCTCTTGTTCAAAACATAAAATGCCAAAAGGGGGAGCACCCAGCTTTATAAATTAGACAGGTGGCATAAAGCATCATCTGATGGGCTCATTGGAATGTTCTACAAAGTGAAGAGTAGAAACACCAATCAACTTAAAGGGCTAAATAAAGGTATCAACTAAAATTTATGGTAGTTGTTGAACTAGGGTAAAAATGCTATTCAAGGAAGATAGACCGCATTCCAAGTAATCAGCAAGCAGTGAGCTCAAGAAATGCCCAAGTCAACCTGTTTAAAAGTGAAGAAAAAAACAAAGTAAAAGAGGCATGCATAACAGATTGAAAAAGAAAACTCCAGTTCTGAACTGATCTTGCATGCATGTATATAGCAGGCTATTTTCTCCCAATTGCATAAACTCTGTATGGAAAGTGGATTTAAGAGGTAATGACATGTTATTTCATTAAAAAGGTGAATAAAAAGGCAGATAAAAGGGTTAATTAATAGTCAAAATGATGCCAAAATAGTGAAACAACATCTCCCCCACATCGAGGATGTTGCACGTCCCCTGTGCAACCAACTCACAAAATTTTAGGGGTCTAGCATGAGCATGGCTCCAATTATAATCCACATGTCCAAATTATGTGTCTTCATAGTACCCTTCCATTTTCAATCGGAACCCAAGCAACCATATATTTCTTCATAATTTGGGATAGTTGATCTCTGATTTTGTCTCATTATTTGAAGATGTAGAGTACATGTTGGCAAAGTAAGAAAGATTATGAATTTTATAGTCCTTTCTTACTACTAGTTTGGTTATTCTTAACTTTTTCCGTTTCTCATGTAAAAACATAGAGTAGACTCTTATAGGAGTCCTGTGAAAAAATGCTTGTGTTTAAATTCCATAGGCCCTTTGTATTTCAAGTCCTTTAGTCTTCAACTATAGTTGGGATTTGTGCAATTTGGTTTTCCATTTCATTTCTTTAGTTAAATACTACACCATCCATCTTTCCTGCAATCTTTTGAACCTCATATTTGTACTATTGCTTGTGAATTATTGCCAAATCATAAATTTCATTCCTGCCTTCCCATTGTTGAAGATAAACTTATACAGAAGCAAGAGCATGTTATTTATGAGAATATGATCCAAAATCTAGTTTATCATATCCTGTGATGATTTTTATCATGTGTTGAAGTTATTTTATTTTATTTTATTTTTTCCTGCCTTCCTGACTCGTAACATTGAAGCTCATGTAGATATTTATTCAACCATAACTGTAAAGAATATTAATTGCTTGATTTTTATTTTATTCATGCGAAACTTGTCAGCCAACAAGTTGATTTTCAAACAAGATTCTTCTGGTTGTGCCTAGAGGGTTTTCACGATGAAATTTTGTATTCCTAGGGAATGCTAGCTAGAGACCGTTTTTCAAACATTCCATGGTTTGATGGTGCTTGAAATAGGTCTTCACCATCAAATTTTATTTATTTATTAATTTATCCTTTTTTCTCTTGATTTTGATGAAGAAAATAGGATAGCTTGGTATCTCAATGGTGGAAGTGGTTGAGTTGCATTATTAAGTGGGTTCCAGGAAATTTATGAAGGATCTTGTGGAGTATAATAAATTGAAGTTTTGAGATAGTAGTAGTGGTTGGATGAATGCACGGATGAATGAATATTGACTATTGGTTTTCAATATATAACGAAACGAAACTTCAGTAACTATAGATCTGCACTTTGAATTTCTACAATTAGTAACAAATTTACAACAAACTTTAGATATGAAATAATTCATTAAAAACAGATCTAAAGAGTGATATTAATCACTTGGGTTATTTCTGGAATTTATTGTGCAATTTTCATCATTTAAATTTCCAGATTTTAAATTAATCATCCATTTGGCTGAAAGGTTGCTTCATTTCTTTTGGATAAACATAACAACAAAACACTCTTTAATTTATTCAAGTTGTTATCTTTAAACTTCTGCAATTTGAGCATCCACTTTGAGTAAATACTTTACTTGATTATCAATTAAATTCATCAGTTAGGGGAGTTAGTCTTAATCCCTTAAAAATTCTAGAATTAACTATGTGATTGGTTCATTTCTCATTTCCAGATATCAAGCATTTGTCAAGCATTTTAGGGTGTGTTGTTACTTGCATGTCTCCACATAATCTAAATTTCTAATGCATTTGCATATTGTTTTGTAGGCATCTGTACAAACTGGCCAAGCGAGGAAAATGGGAGGCAATCATGGATCTTGAGGTGCAGGACCCCAAAAACATGATCACCTTTTCTAGTAAAGACCTAGTTTGGTCTGAAATACACCAAGAAAATAGGAGCATTGATCGTGTTGTCTTAGTACCATCAAATAGAGTTCCTGCTTCTATCAAAGGGGAGGAAACAAACCCTGATGATCCATGTACTTTTGTACGTCTACAAAACAAACAACCGGGAAAAAGAGGCACTGCTGCCTTGAGATATGAACTGTAAGTATTTCAAAAGTGCATTGTATACCTCTTAGCATTGAGACTACATTTGTCATTCATTGTATTTACTAACGGTTAAAAATTTCCTATGTAGTTATAATTGTTCATATGGCATAGAGGAGAAAAGAGGAGGGGATTCAACTAAACGAAGGGCCAAATTTGCAATGAAGAAGGACTGCCAATGCCATTTCATTGTGAAGGTTATGGTTCAAAGTCCTCAAATAGAAATACTGACTTACAATATGTCTGAGCATGAAGATTTGCAAGGATGGCCTTGTCATGGCCAACGTGACACTTCAGGTAATGGAAGGACATTGCACAAGCCAAAGCTTTCAAAAGACATTGTGGCATATGTGGAGAGTTGTTTCTTTTCGGGAGTGTCCATTGATTCAACTTATAAAATGCACATCGAGCGACATGTTGACATGGATGCAGCAACCCGAGATAGGGATTTCTTCCTATCTAGGAAAGATATTTTAAACATATACAATTGGTTGTCAAAGGGAAAATATCAACTCCACCAAAAGGATGAAATGAGTGTCAACCTTTGGCATCAAAAGCGACCAGAAGATTTCTTCTTTTATCTAAAGCCTAATGGTGAAGAGGTCCCTTTTATAATTGGAATTCAAACAAAATGGATGTTGGAGACCATGGTCAAGCTATCCCATAATAGAATAATTGCCATGGATTCAACTTTTAGCACGAATAAATATGGGGTAAGTCGGATGTCAATGATTGATTTAATATGTTTATTTGAGATGTAGTAATTGAATATATTTGATGACTTGAATTTGACATTACATGTTCTTTTCAATATTCCAGTATCATCTTTACACATTGGTGGCTTTTGATGGTCAACAAATCGGGGTGCCAGTTGCATGGGTTCTGGCATCCCGAAATACTTCAGTAGATATCGCACTATGGTTGGAGCAGTTGATGCTTAGGTGTTACAAAATCCGTCCTGATTGGAAAGTGAATGCGTTTATGGTAGATGATGCACTGGCTCAAATTGCCGCTCTGAGGTAAGTTGAATTTTGTTATGCAACAATATATCTTGCATTTATTCTAAAAATGTCACACTTAAATGTTCTAGATATGGTAGGAGGATCACAGGGTGTGATGTGATCTTGTGCGTTTGGCATGTGCGGAGGGCGTGGAAAAAAAATGTGTATCGGATGGCTAAAAAAGAACAAGCGGATAAGATGTACGAAGAGTTGGGTTCCATTATGAAACACACTTCAAATGATGATGTGGATGATGCAATCTGTGGTTTTCTTAACAAATTTAAAAATGAAAAGAAGTTCTTGGACTATTTCCACAAGAATTGGGTTGCGGGTGATAAATTCCGTAAGTGCACAAACTCTTGTTGATGTTTCAATTTTGTGTTTCATTGATATGACATGCTTTTACTAACTTAGTTCTTTACATTTAGGGATGTAGGTGAAAGGTTGTCGAGAGTTTCCTCATGCAAATCAAGAGACCAACAATGTCATTGAGTCCTACCATTGTTATTTGAAGACAAACTTCCTATCTGATCGAAGGAAGAAATGTGCACACAGGATGGACTGGTTGTTTTACATGCTCCTATGTAGTGTTGAACCTTGTTATTGGTACAAGGAAATTTTGAAAGAAGAAGGATACCTTAATAACTACAGGAAAGAAAAAAAAATTGAAAATTCAGTGGAAAAGGCTAGAAGAATTCCGGACAGTGATTGCTTCCCTCACGAGAGAACACCACATGCTTAATTGGTGAGGAGCCAAACAGATCGTGATAAAAATTACCTTGTCAAGCGGTATAGCACATATTTTATAGTTTGCAAATGCACATGGTCTATTCATGAAAATATTTGCAAACATGCCATTAAAGTCAATTGGTTATTCTACCACTTAGGTGATTCATATCCATTACTTCATCATGATGCAATGCCTACCACATTCAATGACCCCCCTGAAATAAGTATGCAGCCCCAGAACCTCAATGTAGATATCGACACCACACTTATGGCCACCAATAGTGTGGATGCAGATCTTGAGGCTCTTCAGTTGGCTAGAGAGGAGTTGTATAGCTACTTGCAGTTGATTAAAGACAACCCCCCACTACTCTGAGCAAGACCAACCAATTGATTGATATGGTTAAAAAAATGTTGGATGAGGCCAACAATTTGCACGTTATGGATTTTGACTTCACAGTTGGGTTGGATGCTCTTGATTCATCTTTGAAGAGGAAGAAGAGTTTCCTTAGCCCTACAAAGAAACAAAGGAGGAGAAAACAAAACAATGGTTTGGAAATTGATTTGAATATCCATGCATCTGAATATGAACCGTTTCAGTTTCAATACCTCAAAGAGCGGGGACGTCCTCGAGCAAAAAAGGCATTGCCTATGGTCTCAGGTTAGTTTCATAGATTTTATATATTATGGTGTGTTGTTATTTGAAGCCCAAGAAGCGCAATGCTTTACACCTAAACATGATAAATATTCTATCACTGTTTAACAAGTCTTGGACATATATAACTGAAGAATATATATATATATATATTGCTTAAGCATGGCATGCCCCAACTTTTATATGCCAATAAAATTTCTAGTGATGTATGCTTTTTTTACAAAAATATGTTTTAATAAGGGAAAGGAAACCAAAATTTTAAACATGCAAATGCACTTTTACAAAAGAATAGGAGTCCTTTACATGACCAAACAAAAACAGTTTCTTGTAGCAGTGATGCATAGTTCCCCCGATAGTACAAACTACAAGAAAATAAAGATGTTTGATAGAAAATCAGCTATATTAGTTACCAAATCTGCAATATAACTAGCAAAAGAGTTATAACTAAAATAAATACACTGATAAATATCCAATAAGCATGCACCAGTAGACTGAAGCCACTCCCTACTTTTAACACATTCAGAAACTACACATTTGCATAGGTTAACAATTGCAACTAATGCTACTTCTCTTGAACTTTTATTGGATTTTCTTCCTATTTAGAGTTCAGAGAATACCTTTAGTTTATATATTAAATGTAATAGCATGCCATCAAATTATGAAAACACCTTATAGTTCATCACTTCATAAAGGTGTTCAGTCAAGTAATTTTCGAACTGAATATCAATAAGATTGGCATAGGGAATTAGAACCCACTACAATTTAGTTATCAATAAGAAACAGATTATGAGTGCACAAGTAACTTCTGTGGCATTTAATGTAATTAATGGGGGCTTGATTATATATAAAAGAGGCCACATCAATTCAAGACCATGCCCCTTGCTTGCTTAGTGGTGAAATTCAGCTACTATGTAAGCAAGAAATTGCACTTCTTGGGTGTCATTACCATTCTTTAACATGTGGTGTGTTGTTATTTGCAGAGGTGTAACAGTCCACAATGGTGGCATCAAGCCAAAGCCAAAGGGAGGTGCAACACCATCAAAATTCTCTTGACATGCCAGGTACATTTCACTTTACTTTTCATACTTTGTGAAAGCAATTTATTTGAATTATTTTATATTTCATATCTGCGTGGTGTGTTAATGTCTGCAGAGGTACAACAATCCACAACCTTGGTGTCTAGCCAAAGCCACGGGGAGTTCCAACATGACCACTTAATGGGCGATTCTCCAATTGCTGATCTACAAGGTTTTGGAAAAGGCTATGTTATCAATTATTTGTCAATTACTCTTTTTTACGACATCGACCTGCTTTAATGTGTATTTTGTTGATGTGTTCAGAGGTGCAACACTCCACAACTGTGGTACCAATCCAAGGCCATAGGGAGATGCAATGGCGCCCAACCTTTTTTGTTGTGCTAGGTACGTTTGATGAGACTTTCATATGTTGTAATCAACGTTTGCATGCCTATATTTCTTTACATGCAAATGAATTTCATAATGACTATTTCATTTTTTAATTATAGATTATACAACTTTTCCAAGGGATCGTCCTCCTTCAAAACATGCCCAATTCACTGACAAGTCTCCAATTGGTGACCTGGAAGGTTTGGAAAAGGCTATGTTATCAAATCTTTGACAATTACCCTTTTTTTAGGCATTGCCATTCTCTAACATCTGTTTACAATGAAAATTGGTCGCTATATTTCAAATGTAGGAGGTTCTCATAGCAATCTTCCTTCTATTGAACATGCTTGGTTGATGCCCAACTATCTAGTTGTTGATTTCCAAGGTTTAAACTCTTTCATGGAAATTGTGATATATTTGCTTTGCATTTTCCTTTATTGGTGTGTTGGATGTTCTATTAGTCTTTCCATTGTGCTGACTCACGACATGTTTCCAGGTGACTGTAGATGAAGGGGAGGGGCATCATCTTCTTCTGTGAGAAACTCACCATGCAATGGATTCAGCTTTAATGATGACCAATGAGCCATGCCATTTTAATGAAGTTGTTGCACAGATGTATTGGATCCCTCCTAGGACACTTCTTCCAGTGATATGGGGTCTATAAATGGAGATTCTGCAATCTGTTATTGTAAATCATCTTTAGGGGAAGTGCTTATTTCTACAGGATGCTTTGTTGCTTTTCCTGTTGAAGGAAATCTTGTTTTCTGAAAATTATGTAGTAAAAGTATCATCCCATTTGCTGATTCATCCTCAAGGAAGAGATGTTGTAAAAGTATCCGCGACTTATCCTCCTTTCATCTGAGGCTGCCCCGAGTGGGCATTGATATCTAGCCCAAATGGTGTATGTTATGGTTTGAACAACGAATCTCCGATAACTCAAAGTGGTGAAAGCAGCTTGTGAGGGACATATATCCTTGAAGAGGGTTCATAATGAGATTTATTTAAAAAGTACGAGAGTAGAAAATTTTATACAATTCCAATTGGCTAAGCATCATATGTTCTCATAATAACTCAAAAGAATGAATGCAACTTATGAGAGACTGAATGTATCTTCTTTTCCCTTTGCAAAAGCTTGTGAGGGACTGAATGTATCATCTTTGAGGGACTAAATGTATCTTCTTTAACAATTGCAAGTGCCAAAAATATATATGTCAACCGCTTAAAATCTTGTATTACTTGCAGACTTGAGTACCATTGATCTTTCTTTCAACGAGTGGACAGTAATTTCTATATGTTTTTCTAGATAAGCTCTAAACTTGGGAAGACAAAAAGGTCAAGCATGTGGATGTCTTGTTATATAAATGCAGTTAGCTTCATCTATCTAAGTGGGTCTATTAGGTCTGTATCTAAGTGGATGTGAAACTATGGGCCCGGGAGTTACACATTGCTACTTCTAGAGGCAGGGCCCTACGATTGCTGCTAGTGATGAGGTTTTTTAAGATCGTTTTCACATAAAAGTTTTAAAAGAAAGTATGTGTTAGGTACTAGTGTTGAAATTTCATTCCAAGCAGGTGAACTTACTAGAGCACCGAGCATTGCATTGTATCTTTGCTTCCATGATTCCCATATTAACTACATAAATTTTTAATTTGATATTAAACATTATATATTAATCGTAGTTGAGTTAATGATATCTTATTCATAATTCAATTTATGATGTGCAACTGTAAAAGGTTAAATGCCAAGTGCCTGAGTGTGGGGACATGTTACATCTGAATTGCATCCTAAAATCCATTACAGATTTCCTAATTATATTTCTTGAAAACTTAGATATTAATAATATTTGTCAGAGGAAGCACCATATTAACTAGAGCACCGAGCATTGCATTGTATCTTTGCTTCCATGATTCCCATATTAACTACATAAATTTTTAATTTGATATTAAACATTATATATTAATCGTAGTTGAGTTAATGATATCTTATTCATAATTCAATTTATGATGTGCAACTGTAAAAGGTTAAATGCCAAGTGCCTGAGTGTGGGGACATGTTACATCTGAATTGCATCCTAAAATCCATTACAGATTTCCTAATTATATTTCTTGAAAACTTAGATATTAATAATATTTGTCAGAGGAAGCACCATATCCACTGGCAAATTCTAGGCTTTGTAAATATGTTTTAGAAAATCTTTGTTATTGTATTGAAAATCTGTACTGAATTTTATCCACATTGAATCCTCGGAAATAACATGATTCTAGAGGCCATCCCAAAAATCATACAATGGAACACATTGTGAGGTGGGCAATGCCAATCATATCTTGCATTAAAGTTAGTTCCCACTTTCCGCTCTCCACTACTGTTCACTTTTACAGACAGCATGTGGGGTATAGGTAGACTACCTTGAAAAACTTGCATATTCTCCAGGTTACAAGATTTGAAAGGTTAGCTGGCATAGCCAGGCTCAGCCACCATTCCAAGTCTAATGATGGAAAATTATTTGAAAGTAAACTTTGTAATCGATACTTCAATTATCTTTTACCTGTTTAGTACAGTTGCAGACTATTAGTTGACCTAGTAAAATGGAATACATTAATTCGTGGATGAATCTAACCTATCCTGTGTGTTCAATCAAGGGCTTGGATCGTTTTAGGCCAAATCTTGGAAAATTTAAAATATCACTCTGTCTTGGAAAAATTCTGTCAAATTTGATAGGAAATTTTCACCAGAAAAGTATTGAATTTATTTATAGACTAAGTTACTCTCAACAATATTAGAACATGATGTTCCCACTTGCAAATTTCAATACATGATGTTCCCACTTGCAGAATTTAAAGGTTTTGGATTCCTTTGGCAGAGTTTAAGGGGTTAAAGGGTTTGGATGTCAACTTTTCTAAAAGGGAATTTGAACATCATATACACATCATCATCAACATGAAAACAAAAAATAAAATCATGATCATGATTCTTGTTGTGGGGAAACAGATATGCCAGAATGCTCATTTATGTAAGGTATCTTGAATTAGCCCTTCTCTTCGTTGATTTCATTTTCACTTTGTCAAGGCAAATGCTAGGTGTACAGTGGTAAAGTTAGACAATATGTGACAAAGCTGGACAATAAACGGTTCACAAGAAAGTTGAAAATGCAATCCTCAAGCATACTTAAAATGAGCTGAAGTTGCACTTCCCAGTTATCAATGAAGAGATGCTAATTACATGTCAAATATGAATGGAATTGTGACTTCTAAACAACATAAGAGGGTTGAATATTGCATACTCATGGGTAAAAAAAAAACATAAAGCTGGAAATGCATAAAAATATATTTTTTTAAGCAATATGCTAATTTTTCTTCAGCCTGCAATTAAGATGAAAATCACCAATTAAACTTAGTTATCTGAAACTTAACTCATCTTTTGTTGTCATTTTCATAATAAACTGTAAAAGATGGAAACCACCAATTAAACTTTGTCTTCTCAAACTTAAGTCAGATTTTATTGTCATTTTCAAAATAAAATGTAAAATAGGTTAATCATGTGAATCTATTGTTTGAACTTAACTCAGCCTTTTATTGTATTTCCATAATAATAAAGATTGCATATTCCATATTGAACTTTGCAAAATTCTGAAATACAATAGTAATCTTGTTTTATTGATGTTATTATTAAACAGTTAGTACATATCACTGCAAATTATGCTAACTTACAGTTAGCAATTAGGTTTTTGTTTGAAGAAACAATTTTTTTTTCCAACTGAAACATGCTAGGGGTAGGGGATTTATCGGAAGGGACCTCACCTCAACGCCCAGGAATTGAACTCCTGAAATTTAGCCTTCATCCTTGAAAAAAGGCTCTTGTGTCTCAATTTAGTGATTTGGAATATATGTCCATATTTTCCTTGATGGAACTGGAACTTGCATGGTTGCAACAATGTATTTAACCACATTTTTTACCAGTTTCTCCAGCCTAGGGCACCTTCATGTTTGGATGCTTAACCAACAATTAATGAGACATAGAAAGAAATCAAAATATGGATGACTTTCTGTTAGGATGCTCAGCCATGAAGTGCTACGTTTGGATCTTCTTTTTCATACAATTGACGTTTTTATTAAATTTTCCAACTGGAAATAAACCCTTCTTATGGCCACGTTACTTGTTTTTGGGAAATACTGTAAAAATAACTTCAAATACAAACTACTCAAAAATATATACAAATAACATTTTAACATAAATGCATAAATGAGATCCCATATAGTATAATCAAAAGCTCATAATACTGGGTACACAAATATCACATACTATTTATCATTGATAATTCCAACTTGTCCAACCAAAATGTCACTTTTCAAGTGAAAGTATTAAATGTATGGGTTTCAACGAAACAACCATGACATTAGAAACACCACAAGGATCATAACAAGAATACTAATTTTACAGATTGCAGATCTATATCGATTTCCACTGACAACTTTTGTTGGAATAGACATTGATAATAAGTCCTCTTCACCACCTGCACCTACTTTTAAAACAAAGCTCTCTTTTGAAACTTCTCCAAACACAAGATCGGTGGACAACTTATGAGTCTCTGCATGGTAATTTATGTTAAATGACTGAAATTGAGCAGCTTGGATTGTTGCTTCTTTGTGAAGAGGCTTCAGTTTGATTGCTCGAACTTGATAGATGCCTTTCATTTGGTTACATATCAATTCGGAATTTGTGTAAACTACAATATCCTTGGCATCGTACTTTTTTTCCTCTTTCCATCCTTCAACAAGGGCAATATAGTATGCCTCATTATTAGTAGTTCTACCATAGACATCTCTTATTCTTTCGACGACCTGATTAGAGGCATTGTTGTAAATAACATATTTAATCTTTGCTTGACCAGGATTCAGACAGCAAGACACTTCTAAGCATAACATTCACTTGTGCACCATTTTTTATTTTTAGAATTTTTGTGCTTTGAAAGACCTGCAAAAATATAAAACAACAAATTTTGATAAAAAAAACTAAAGGTATGGCTGTGCCTCGAAAAAAAACAAACAAACAAACAAACAAAACAAAAAAACAAAAAATTTAGTTTATCGGAAATATTGGGAAAATATTAGAAAACACTAGCATTATGAAACTTGGAAACTACTTTGTGAATGATAGAAATCAACTAGATAATGTAAAATGGTTGTTTGTGAGAAAAGGAATGTCAAGGAAAAAGCAAACAAACAATGACACATGACGACTCTGCTTTGCTTAACATAGAGACAGTCTTAGTATCAGATTTTAGGGCCTATATATTTGTGAATGAAGTGATTTTGTAGGGATTGAACTGTTCCCTAATTATTGGCAAATGCCACCCTATAACCACTAGAATGCACTTGGTTAAAAACAGGAATCAGATAGATTTGACTGAGAATGTTGTCAAATGAAAAATGAAACTATGGTAAGCCCAACTATGTGACAAGTTGGTGCACTTGTTGCAATGATGACCCAGGATAAACAAAATATGGCAAATGCACTCTGGCATTTTACTCCATGTCATCAAATACTAACCTGCACATAAACGAATTGCAATCTGTAATCATCTAGGATTGTCCTGGGTTCAATCCAACAAGATTTAATTTTAATGTATAGATTGCCATCATACCTTAGGGACTGGTTAATAGTTGGAGAATTTATGGAGCGAATGGCATTCCAATATGCCTACATCAAGTCCATATAGAGCCCAATGTTTATTTCCACCTGCACATTTGATCAAACATTTGTGGTAAGTCTCCCCAACATTTCAACAATACAACCCTAACTGTGCAATCTATAATGCAAAGGGGCTCCCTACTCACAGTTGGACTTGCACCCAATGCAAGTTGGGTTATCTCTTCCCTAGTGAGCATTTTAGAATACAAGGTAGGGGATTTGCTCAGAGTTGGAATTGCACCCAAACCTCCCAGCCATGATAATTGCTGCGTAGTGACAATGAGAATGTAGAAACCTAGTAAGCACTTTGCAATTGAGCCTTAATTTTCATCAGTTCAAAATCAAAATCTCTTATAGCTAGAAAGTTTTTTTTTCCAAATAGAATTTGAAATCTACCATAAAACTAGCTTCATAGTTAAATATTGAAAAATTCAATTAAACTTGGCCTTCCAATATATTGAAAAAATATATGCAGTGACCAATCCTACTTGAGAAGTCTTCTATTTGCCTTGTCTTCTGTCTCTCTATACATCATGCCACATAATTGTTCAAGTCCACCAAACTAATCCATAGCACCCACCAATTTTGATAATGGTTTCTGTGAGAGTAATCAAACAGAATGAGAATGTTTCCAAATTGTTTATATTGGTCACCAATGTGGAATACATATAAAAATCTTGAATTGCAAATGGTTGAGATGCTCTTCCTTTGTAGGATATCTCTGCTGAGTATATATTTTCCTATCTTTTATCACCATCAGGGCTAAACAGAAACATGAATAGGGAAAAATTGGCCTCAGAGGCAGAACGATTTAAAGAGAACAGAATGAAGCCGCAAAGTATCAGAGAAAAAGCTGGGAAATACTCTGTTGAAAAACCCTCAGCTTTGCATTATTTCTGTTCAATATCTTTCTCATGAGTTGGATCATATTACAAATTGATTGTGGTTCTCACGTCTATTAGTTTTATATGGAAGAAGTAATTCGTGCATATTAATAATTTTGTTGTATTTTAAGATCTCTACTGCCATATGAAACAACTCATTATATAATAATCCTAGCAACAATGGCCAAAAGACAACATATATAATTCTTGTTTCAGAGTTGTTTGCTTTAATTTTTTCTCTTACGATCTTTTTCCAATTTTGTTGCAGATCTCAACTTGTAGTTATGTCCTCACAGTGCACCAACATGCAATTTTATGGGTGCCCAAGAATGTACTTCCTCTCTATGTTTATTGAACATGCAACACTTTCTGCGTCGTAGACCATTACATTCACTAGCCAAGCAAAAGAAGATGTTGCAACCATTACTTTCCTTTATTACTTTATAAGTTAGATCCTCCTAAAATGGTACCCAACAATGCATTTAGTACATGTAATGAATCACATCAATAAGATTCAATGCTTCAGATGTTTAGATAGAATAAAAACATGTAGTGTGGCCATCTTATTCAATGATGTGATTATAATTAATGCCTCCAACCAAACAAAACCCTGCACAAAAAGAATGGTATCTTTTAAACATTAGTGTTAGCACTAGTCTTCATAATTCTAAGTTTATAGCAATAAAATATTCAATAAATATTCAAAGACAAGTTAGAAAGATACAATTGTTTTGGGGCAATAAATGATATCCTTCAAGTGTATAAGTACCAACCATATGTGTTTGGTCATGTGTGTCAGCAAAACAAGTATTTGCACGAGTAGCTAATGATTGAACCATTAGATCAATGATTGAACGATCTCTTCCAGGACAAAGTGTTAAAACGAGTAAAGCAAACCACAAGCTTATGTGATGTGTTAAGGTAGAGAGAGAATTTCGGACTATGGAAATGGAGCCTCAACGAGACTGTCGTTAGGCCTTTAGGAGCAAACGTTGAAAGGGTGATACTTTAAGGTGTTAGGGATACATCCTAAGGGTGTCTAGATCTTGGATAATAGTGAGAGAATAAACCCAACGTGTCCTTGTTTCCAATCTGTAGTGGACAGAGCCGAGATAATTTGTGGTAAGCTAAAACTTGTCTCCAGGCCCAGTGTTGGAAAGTCTTTGGTCTAGAATGGCAAGATGGGATCCTAGGGTTATGATAGGGCCAGAAATGAGGTCAAAGGAGCTCCCCTTAAATTGTTATATCAATCAACAAACAAAGGGCCGAGAAACCTAACAAGCATAGTTCTTATTGGGAAAAGTTCATAACAGGCACAGTTCCTGTTGGGCAAAGTTCTTGTTGGGAGAAGTTCCTGTTAGGCACAATTCATGTTGGGAACAGTTCCTGTCATGCATAGTTTTTGTTGGGCAAAGTTCCTGTTAGGAACAGTTCCTGCTGGGCACAGTTCCTGACAGGCACAGTTTCTGTTGGGAAAAGTTCCTGTTAGGCACAGTTCCTATTGGGAAAAGTTCCTATCAGGCACAGTTCCTGTTGGGAAAAGTTCCTGTCATGCAAAGTTTCTATGAGGCAAAGTTCCTGTCAGGAATAGTTCCTGCTAGGCAAAGTCCCGAAACAAGCATTCTGTTGGGAAAAGTTCATAAAGGGCACAGTTCCTGTTGGGCATAGTTCCTGCTAGGCAAAGTCCCTAACAGGCATAGTTCCTATTATGCACAGTTTTTGCTGGGCATAGTTCCTGTCAAGCACAGTTCCTGTTGGAAAAATTTCATAACAGGCACAGTTCTTGTTGGGAAAAGTTCCTAATAGGCACAGTTCCTGTTGGGAAAAGTTCCTAATAGGAAAAGTTTCTGTCAGGCACAGTTCTTGTTGGGAAAAGTTCCTGTCAGGCACATTTCCTGTTGGGAAAAGTTCCTGTCAGACACAGTTCCTGTTGGGCAAAGTTCCTGTCAGGAGAAGTACCTATCGAACAAAGTTACTGTCAGGCACAGTTCCTGTCATCCACAGTTCCTGTCATGCACAGTTCCTGTCAGGCACAGTTCCTGTCATCCATAGTTCCTTTCATGCATAGTTCCTTTCAAGCACAGTTCCTATTGGGAAAAGTTCCTGTCAGGCACAGTTCCTGTCGGGAAAAGTTCCTGTCAGGAACAGTTTCTGTTGGGAAAAGTTCCTGTCAGGCACAGTGCCTGTTGGGAAAAGTTTCTGTCAGGCAAAGTTCCTGTCGGGAAAAGTTCCTGTCAGGAACAGTTTCTGTTGGGAAAAGTTCCTGTCAGGCACAGTGCCTGTTGGGCAAAGTTTCTGTCAGGCAAAGTTCTTATCAAACAAAATTCCTGTCATGCACAATTCCTGTCAAGCACAGTTCCTATCATCCATAGTTCCTATCATGCACAGTTCCTGTCAGGCACAGTTCCTGTCAAGCTCAATTCCTGTTGGGAAAAGTTCCTATCAGGCAAAGTTCCTGTCAGGCACAGTTCCTGTCATGCACAGTTCCTGTCAGGAACAGTTCCTGTCATGCATAGTTCATGTCATGCACAGTTCCTATCAGGCACAGTTCCTGTCATCCATAGTTCCTGTCATGCACAGTTCCTGTCAGGCACAGTTCCTGTTGGGAAAATTTCCTGTCAGGCATAGTTCTTGTTGGGAAAAGTTTCTGTCAGGAAAAGTTCCTGTTAGGCACAGTTCCTGTCATGCACAGTTCCTGTCATGCATAGTTCCTATAAGGCATAGTTCCTGTTGGGAAAAGTTCCTAATAGGCACAGTTCCTGTTGGGAAAAGTTCTTGTGAGACAAAGTTCCTAATAGGCAGAGTTCCTGTTGGGAAAAGTTTCTGTCAGGCACGGTTCCTGTTAGGCAAAGTTCCTGTCAGGCACAGTTCCTGTTGGGAAAAGTTCATAACAGGCACAGTTCCTGTTGGGAAAAGTTCCTAACAGGCATAGTTCCTGTTGAGAAAAGTTCCTAATAGACATAGTTCCTATTGGGAAAAGTTCCTGTCAAGCACAGTTCGTGTTGGGAAAAGTTCCTGTTAAGCGAATGTCCTATCGAAGAAATTTCCTGTCATGCACAGTTCCTGTTGGGCACAATTCCTGTTGGGCACAGTTCCTGTCATGCACATTTTTTTGTTGGGAAAAGTTCCTAACAGGTACAGTTCCTGCTGGGAAAAGTTCCTAACAGGCATAGTTCCTGTCATGCATATTTTCTGCTAGGAACAGTTCCTGTCAAGCAGAGTTTCTGTTGGGAAAAGTTCCTAACATGCATAGTTTCGGTTGGGAAAAGTTCATGTTAGGCACAGTTCCTGTTGGGAAAAGTTCCTAACAGGCACAGTTCCTGTTCGGCAAAGTTCTTGTTCGGCAAAGTTCCTAGCAGGCAGAGTTCCTGTTGGGAAAAGTTCCTAACAGGCAAAGTTCCTGTCAGGCACAGTTCCTGTTGGGAAAATTTCATAATAAGCATAGTTCCTCAATATCACAAATAACATATCATGTAACATATAACATCATATAAGTAACAACTACCAATATCACTAGTAGTTGCCCAGTTAGTTCAATAGTTGTGGATCTAGGGAATAACCTTCATTAGTTGAGACATGCATGTGGATTGTAGTCTACTAGTGAGGTTAGGGAACATGCTTGTGGATTGTTGTTCAGTAATTGAGTTCGAGAGATCCATGATTCAAAAGTTCAAGGAAGTGGAATTTGGGAACTCGAGAATTCAACTCAGGAGCTACATCTCTTCGAGGGTTACAAGGCAGCTTGATGGAGCTCAACCTAGTTCAGGAACTGTCTTCAAAGAAGCTTCTAAAGAGTGTCTACCTTTGTTTTGTTTTCAGTTTATGTGTTTTTCCATATATGCATTTGATTTTAGCACTATATGCCTTATGCGGGGGTGTTAAGATATAAGGCTACAAATGGAATAAAGTCACCTTAGTGATTTTAGGTTAAATAATTAGGGGTTTTGTATTAAGGTTTTAAGCATTTAGGGTCTTGGTCTCAAGTTATTTATAAGAGTGAGGACCCTCGATGTAATGTTGGACCATACTATCACATATTAATATTGTGTTGTGTTATTCAACTCTCATGTATTGGATGATGTAAATTATCTAGGGTTTCTCGTTGCTTTGGTTTCATAATAAGACATGTTCTTACCAATGTTGCACTTATCAGTGATATATTGCCGATAAGATGATATATCATTGTTTTTGCATGTCTGCAATATTATCGCAATAAATTTAGGTTTTGGAATTTATTGTGATAAATTGGGAAATTATCGGCTTGCCCTCTCAAGTTTGCATTAAAAGTTGGTTTTTGGGTTTTTCGTTCTCTCATTTTGCAAAAGTGAATTAAGGAATTGAACTTTTAGGATGTTGTGACCATTTTCCATCAAGAAAACAAGATGTTCTTT
This sequence comes from Larix kaempferi, assembly GCA_027924585.1. Taxonomy (NCBI): domain Eukaryota; kingdom Viridiplantae; phylum Streptophyta; class Pinopsida; order Pinales; family Pinaceae; genus Larix; species Larix kaempferi. The sequence goes on from BSBM01000410.1 coordinate 16,115,453, forward strand.
TCATTACCATCAGTCAAGCAATTGTGGAGGGGGTATTTACTCCAACCTACTATATAGTATATACATATTCCCAGATATGTAAAAAAATGTACGCTTGTATTTTCTTTGTTTTTCTATATCTAGTATAGGGTTTGTAATGTCCATTAGATATACCTATTCTCATCATTTTTAATGGGATATATTTAACACTTATCTAGATGTGATATTTTAATTGCAACATTCTTTTGTGTTGATTAAATTTTCCTCTTTGTTTTGTACCATAGGTTTTATCACAGAATTAGTACCCTATAAAATGCCAAATCCATTGGACCCAATATGGGAGTATGCTGAACCATTTGAGGGTCTTAATCAACTGAAGCTAATCATTGATTCCTTACTGCATTATCCTTGTATTTTTTTAGGTTTCCTAATGAATTTTTGTATTTTTTTAGGTTTCCTAATGATTTCTGATATTATTAATAAGTTAGACTCGAGACCCTCATCAATAGATTCATAGACAAAATAAATGTAACATGGGTTCTTACAAATCTACCTCTAGGAAAGAAACTCATTGGCTGCAAATGGGTGTATAAAGTCAAGTGCAAAGCAGATGGGGCACTTGACAAACATAAGGCAAGACTAGTTACAAATGGTTTCGCACGGAAAGAAGGAATAGATTATGAAGAGACCTTTGCTTCCACAACAAAGATGAGCACAATCCATTCGGTTCTAGCCATGGCAGTGTAATTTGGCTAGAAACTATACTAGATGGATGTGAAGAGTGCCTTCCCTAATGGGGAATAGGAGGAAAAAATATACATGTACCAGTCATAGGGTTTTCAGGTTTTGAGGAAAGAACATTTGGTTTGTCAATTAAAGAATGCTCTCTACTACTTGACACAGGCACACAAAGCATGGCACATAAAAATTGACAAGTATTTGGGTGAACAAGGGTTCCAACGGAGTCCTTTAAATCCCAATATTTACATCAAAAGCAATGGAGATGATGTAATTATTTTGATAATAGATGTAGATGACATCATCATCACATGTGGCGATGCAAGGGCAATATCACAAGTAAAATCTAATTTATGTGCAGCTTTTGACATGACTAACTTAAGCCTCCTACATTACTACTTAGGTGTAGAATTTTGGAAAACAAATAAACATATTTGTGTTTCACAGAAAAAGTATGCCAAAAGTTTGTTAGACAAGTTCATAATGGTAGATTGAAAAACAAGATTTACACCTATGGAGAAAAGGCTGAAACTTTTAGCCAAGACTAATTCTAAGGTAGTTAATGAATTATTCTATAGGAAACTAGTGGGGAGCTTGATCTATCCTGTGACCACTAGACCTTACTTGAGTTTAGTATTCATGTTGACAGGTGGTTTGATGAGGAAAGATCACGGTACTGCTGATGCTGCAACACGTTGGATGAAGGAGCGAAAAGATTATTTTGTGCCAAAGGATACCACAGTTGGCGGGTTTTGGGTCACTTGGACCATGTATTTTGTAATATTGAGTCAAGTATACCGCAATTGGTGGGTTTGGGGTCATGTATTTTGTAATATCAAGTCAATTGTACCGCGGTATGCGGGTTTTTGGGTCATTAGACCAAGTCAGTTAGTCGATTGTCCATAAGTGTCGATTAGGAAAGTGGACAAGTATTGTAATGGGCAGAAGCCTATAAATAGATGAGAATTGTAAGTGTTAAAAAAAGGAGTCAACGGATAGAAGATAGAGATAGAGATGTATGCGGAGATTGACAATGCGGGGAATTGCACAGAGATTTATGTATTGCTTTTGGTTGCCACAGTAATATAAGGATGATGATTTGGTGTAATCTGTGTGTAATGTTGCTCGATACTTATGTTATTGTCTTGTCTTAATGCAATTATCCGTTTCTGTCGCTATGATGTGAATGCTGCAATAATATGTTATAGATATTTGTTTACTGTAATGTTAAATGCTGTGATTAAAGTGATGTGCTATAACTTCATGATGAATATTTAGAATTGTTGTTGGTATCATACTGCCGCAACTCGCCTCCTCCCTCGGCGGAAACATGATTCCTTCTACTCTTCCTGGATGCCTCAGGTGAGACCTCATCCACTCTGCGAGTGTTGCTAGGTGGGCTCAAACCTTCCCGGGCCGGTGCCCAGGGAGACTGCGGTATGTGTCGACAATTGGTGAACCCCTGTCGACTGTGAGGTCGCGATTTGGTCAACAAATGGTTCCGTTGCAGAGACTGTGTGCAGAGTAGAAAGAGGTCATGTTGTGGCACCCGACGAAGCCGGAGATACAAAAATGGTTTGATCAGAAGTTGTAGGAGTTTGTTGAAGAAGAAAGTCGGAATATGCGACTGATAGTAGATCACTGGGTGGGAAGATATATTCACGACGGTCCGCATGAATGGTTTTTCTGTGAATTCCCAGTCATTTTGTATGAATGGTTGTCAAAGCTGACCTTCCAGAAGAGGAACTTCCAGGGTGGTGAGCCGATGACTTGGACCCCGGAATTGATTCAGGAATTGCAGGAAGTTGATAATAAGGCATCGCGGGTTGTCGAAGTTTGGCTTGATAGCATCTTGGAAGGATATATCACTGAATTTGCGGTCGATACGAAGAAATCCTATAGTGAAGCCGAAAGATGCTTCTTCCAAGGACCGAGGGGAAGGTTTTTTTTGTCGCTCCGACTGTCGATTAAGATGCTAATCTGCGAAAAGAGTATATTAAAGATGCACCTTGATCAGTAGACAGCCTGGTGGGCGGAGGCCATGGGTACCGCGACTGCTAGGGAATGGTACATGGAACGGTAAAGGGGTAGACGGGTGCATACCATGAGGAGACTGTGAGTGAAGCCGAGGAAGAAAGTGGTCTTACGAGAGGAGGAGAAAGGTTTCGACAGGAGAAGAGGCAGAGGACGGGAGAAGGTCCTACTGTGATTGAACCACAAAATCGTGAAGGAAGACCACACGGGACGAAGCGACCTCACAGTCCTGACAGGGATAACTAGGCCACGCCCAGGATAGAGGCAAGACCAAACCCAGGCACAAACGTACCCACCCCTCCGCTCACTAAATCTCAGCCAGCAAGAAACACTACTTCGACGTCACCGAGTTCATCGACGCTGCAGAAGTTAATTGGTAGTAGTAGCACAGCAATAGGAGGAAGGAAGCCCAAGATGGTGGGCGATGATGCTAAGCTACCGTTGTTCCATGGAAGTGCGACAGACAACCCAAAATAGTATTGGTTTTTGTGTGAAGCGGTCTGGACTGTGAAACATATCACTGATGACAATGCTAAGAAAGGACAGTTAGCCACGACTCTGTGAGGTCGTGCATTAGATTGGTTCATGAAGTTTGTTTTAGTCCCTACGGGGGCCCCAGAGAAGTCACTGGATGAGATTCGGGATGGGATGATTGTGAAATTTAGACGGCCTAAGTCAGAGGCTCAATATATTACTGAATTGAAGGAAATTAAGCAGTATCCCAATGAGATGGTATGGGATTTTGACCAGTGATTCAAGACATTGATGGAAAAGGTTAGTTTCGATATGAGCATTGTCCAACATAAAGAATGGTTCATTGCGGCATTGCTACCCCACATTCGGCTGCTGCTGATGCAACAAAACATATCGATGCCTAGTGAAGCTCTAGAGATTGCAATGTGATTGGAGGCGTCACCAATTGGAGATAATGCAGCTGGGATGTCGCAGATACAGACACAGCTCGCTAACCTGACTATACAGTTGCAAGATTTGAAGAAAAACAAGGAACAGTGTGATGAAGTATGGTGTACGCGATGCCGAAGAGAAGGGCATACAAAGGATAATTGTCCGGATTTCCATAATTATTTGGTGTCAGGTGCGCCAAACCTGTTGAATGGCGGCAATATGCCATCGTGTCGCGTTTGTTCGGTATTTGGGCATAGTCATGATAGTTGCCCGTATATGCAGAAAATGGTGACAACCCCATGAATTCCTTATTGCACATTTTGCAAATCGATGGTTCATGATGACAAGGATTTCCATGCATATGGGTTGCTATAGGAGAGGATGTGCGATGCATTCTACGTCAAGGATGATCAACGCGTCGTGCAACAACCACAACTGCAATCGCAGGTAGCCCAGCCACTACCGCAACTGCAAATGCAGTTTGCACCACCGCAACAATTCATGGCGCAATACGCTTCGATACAGTCGACTCCCCCACAGCCACAATATGTACAGCAACCACAGTATGCACCACAAGGACCAGGGATTCCAGCAGCACCAATGCAGCAACAATACCAACAGCAGGGCGGCTACCGAGGAGGATACAGGAGCGGATGCGGTGGTAGATTTGGTCGTGGAGGAGGAGGCCGAGGTGGTCGTGGACCTGTTCAATTTTGCCATTATGCGGTATGGGGGCATTATCAGCGTGACTGCCTACTACTACAGAATCAGTGTACGTTTTGTTCCGGTAATGATCATACAGTCGAGAATTGTCCATAATTGATTGCAAGATGGCAGGCTGGGAACACTCCGTAGCTACCGAACCCAATACAGCAACCGTTACAGAACCCGATGCAGCAACCAGTGCAAAACCAACCCCACGACCACCGTTGAATGCTAATCCGAACGTAAATCAACCAGGGAACCTGCAGCAGAACCAGACACAGGGTGCCAATATTGCGACTATTTCTGCAGAACCGTGACCATAAGATGCTTCGGTGGCTGTTGTCACTCATGGAGGTAAGACGACTAGGGAAGATGATTCGTGACCACTCATTCGCTTGGTTGGTTAGAAGACAGTAAATTTCGACATTGATGCGGAGCGGGAGACGTTCCTGGAGGCACGTCGCACTTTGGAGAAAGATCGCAGTAACGCTGTTGTTTGTGATATGCCCCCTGTCTTTGATGCCACATCAGATGCCAATTGACCACCACCAGGGATATTGCAGAAGTTCCTTGAAAGTTTTCTGTCATTGGCACGAGACTCAGCTGCCCTGGTTGAGATTGAAGGATGGTTGCAACGATTTTTGAAAGGACGACAGGAGTCGGCAATAAACTCTTTGCAGCAATGGAAGACTGGCAAGGAAATGCGAATGAATATTCAGATTGGTGACTATGATGTTGACTCTGTGATTCTTGACCTTGGTTCAGATGTTAGCATCTTAACCAAGCAGGCGTGGAAGAAGATGGGGATTCCCCCATTGAGCTGGTCTCCTATGCAGCTCCGATTAGCTAACCATGCGAAGGTTACACCTATTGGGCGAGTTTCGTGGCTCACGATTGATATTGAGGGCATGAAGACTTATGCTGATTTTGATGTTATTGAAGTGGTTGAGGGAGAAAGCTCTTATCCAGCACTCTTGGGGATCGGATGGGCTAATGACAGTGGAGCTGTAATCAACTTTAAGAAGCGCATGATGACCTTTGAGAACCACAATTTCAGAGTTATAGCCCCTTTGGATCCGGCTGAAGGACGCCGATATGTTGAGCCTGTAAAAGATGACGATCTCACTGCCTAGGATCATGCATTCAACATTTCTGAATATTATATTCATCCTACTATCCAGCGTGAGCTGGAGTGGAACAGCGAGAGTTTTGTGTCTTCCGACTCTGATGATGCCTTCGAACACTGGCAGAACCAAATGCATGAAGTATCCGTCCACAAATGTGGCTTAATTACGCAGTCTTTATGTCATGTTGCAACAGAAACAGTCACACTGCCTATCTATGAGGGGTTTCCTGACCTCACTATATTTTTGACGGAATTTGAAGAACGGGCCTCAGAACCCCAGCGATTGCTGGCATTAGCGGAAGCACTGAAGGCTTCTCCAGCACGCTAGTGGGCGACACATAAGAAATTCATTAAAGATTGGTCACAGTGTCGAAGGTTGATGATGGTTCGGTTCAGCGACACTGAGGTTTATCACACTGGCAAGTATGATGGTCGGACTGATCCCAGTGATCATGTGATGGAGTGTCAGCGATTATGGGTAGCGTGACCTAGAGACGAGTGGGTCCATGCGTTTGTCCATACTTTGGATGAGATATCACGCTCGTGGTACACCGCAGCTAATTTGCACCGAGAATTTACAACATGGGGGGAATTGACAGTCTACTTCACTCATACGTTCACTTTTGCAGATGCCAACCTTGATGTCCATAATGCCTTACGGCTCATCCGCGACGTGATATTTTAGGTTGTTCCCATGGCCTGCCCTGTTGACCCACACACCCATAGTCAGATGCAATCTCTCATGGAGTGCTTCAACATTAGTGGTGGCCCGGAGGATGATGATGATCCCCGAAATGTTTACATTCCCGAATCTGAAGGAAGTCACGATGTGGTCCCACCTATTGCACCATGTACGCCGTTCAGTCAACCATTGCAGATCCGCAAGACAAATATCGGAACCGATGCTACTCCCAAGTTTGCCAATGTTGGAGATTACTGGGATGATGAGATGATGAGTAAGGTTACCGAGTTACTGCATGAATTTCAAGAAGTGTTTCCCATGAAGTTTTCCGAAATGAAGGGAATCCTGGGTGATTTAGGAGAGATGAGGATTCCATTGAAACCAGATGCTAAGCTAGTCCGACAGCGACCTTATCGTCTAAATCCGCGACATAAAGAAAAGGTCAAGGTGAAACTTTGTTGGATGTTGGATGTTGGTATTATCGAACCTGTGGAAGAGTCAGAATGGATCAGTCCTATGGTGTTGCAGGACAAGAAAACAGGCAAAGTGTGCATTTGTGTCAACTTGCGGAAGTTGAATGATGCCTGCTTGCATGACCCTTTTCCAACCCCATTTACTGATGAAGTACTTGAAGGAGTGGGTGGCCAGGAGATGTACTCTTTCACTAACGGATTCTTTGTCTACCATCAGATTTGCATTGCCAAGGAAGATCGTCATAAAACAACTTTTGTTACTGAATGGGGTTGCTTTCAGTACACGATCATGCCGTTTGGTTTGAAGAATGCACCTGTGATATTCTCCCGGGTCGTCATTGCCACATTCAAAGATTTTATTCAGAAGTTTCTGTAGGTATATATGGATGATTGGACCATTTATGGGTTGATTCGCGATCATTTGGCCAATCTGCGGTTAATGCTTGAACGATGCCGACAGCACCAGATATCGTTGAACTTGAAGAAATGTATTTTCTGTGCGGCGTTTGGGATATTGTTGGGTCATATTGTGTGTAAGCAGGGATTGTTGGTTGATCCCGCCAAAATTGCGCTTATATTGGGGTTGCAACCACCGACCACCGTAAGCAGTTGTGCGCGACCTTGGGTCACACGGGATATTATCGCAAGTTCATTAGGGGGTATGCTGCAAATACTGGCCCTATGGAAAAATTGCTAAAGAAGGATGCGGCATTCCAGTGGAATCCGGAATGTCAGGAAAGTTTCGAAATGCTCAAAGCAAAGATGGCGTCGGCCCCAATCTTGGTCTTTCCGGACTGGAGTAGGGAATTCCATGTCCATGTTGATGCTTCATCGGTTGCACTGGGGGTTGTATTGGATCAACCAGGAGAAGGTGACATTGATCATCCCATTGCTTTTGCCAATCAGAAGCTGTCTTCTGCAGAATGAAACTACACTACCACAAAACGCGAAGGTCTGGCCATGGTTTATGCGCTACAGAAATTCAAGCATTATTTGTTGGGTGGCCACTTTAAAATGTTCACTGATCATTCTGCATTAAAATACTTGGTCAATAAACCTGTGTTGGGGGGGAAGATCTACCAATGGCTACTTTTATTTTAGGAGTTTGATTTTGAATTCGTTGTGAAACCGGGGTAGTTGAATGCTGGACTAGATCATTTGTCACGGATTGATACAGGGGAGGAACCAACTAATATTGAAGACGGGTTACCGGACAGCCAGTTGTTTCACATTGCCCCTACTGATCAATATTTTGATGACATCCTTCAGTTTTTGGTGAACGACACCGCGCCCGATGACTTTACCACTACTCAGAAGAAGCAATTGGTCATCAAGGTTGCTGACTTTCAATTGATCGCGGGAGAGTTGTATAACTTGGGTGCCGATGAGATATTGTGCAGATGTGTCTTGCCGCATGAGCAAGCGCAGATATTGGCTAAGGCACATGGTGGAGTAGCAGGAGGACATTATGGTGGCCGGGTGACTGCCCGAAAAGTACTGCGTGTAGGGCTTTGGTGGCCCACATTACACAATGATGCGATAGACTATGCGCGGTCTTGTGATGTTTTTCAACGAACTGGCAAGCCATCTAGACGTGATGAGATGCCACTGCTACCACAAGTAACATTGCAACTGTTCGAAAAATGGGCTGTGGATTTTGTAGGACCGATCCATCCACCAGGGAGATGCACCGGTGCGCGGTGTATTATCACAGTGACAGAATACTTAACCCGGTGGGCTGAGGCAGCACCTATAGTTGACTGCTTCGCTGCAACAGCTGCTAGATTTTTGTTTGACCATAGTATCACTCGGTTCGGTTTCCCCAAGATATTACTGAGTGATCAAGGAAGCCATTTTCTTAATCGCACTGTCAGCGCATTAACGGAAGAATTGTAGATACAGCATAAGAAGAGTACACCCTATCACCCACAGGCAAATGGAACGGTGGAGGCGTTTAACAAGGTATTGGAGCATGCGTTGACAAAGGTGTGTAATGCGAACCGTGATGACTGGGATTTGAAGGTTCCAGTGGTGTTATGGGCCTATCGCACTACATGTAAAAGGTTGGCTGGTCAGAAACCTTTCAATCTAGTATATGGGAAGGAAGCAATTATGCCCATGGAGTACATTGTTCCAAGTCTACGAATTGTGGCTGTTACAAGCATGGATGATGTTGCAGCATTGGATGAACGTCTAGCACAATTGGTGGAGCTTGAAGAGGATTGATTTATCATTGGCTTTCACCAAGGGGTAGAGAAGGACCGCTAGAAAGCATGGCATGATCGCCACATCAAAAGCAAACAGTTTCAGCAAGGTGACTTAGTGTTACTATACGACGGTAAGTTTATGAAACATCTAGGCAAGTCGTAGATGCATTGGCTGGGTCCCTACCACATCAATAGCATTACGTCAGGAGGAGCGGTTAAGTTGCAACGATTGGATGGGGGGATGCTAGCCAAGCTGGTAAATGGTCACAGGTTGAATACCTACCACGTGGGCTTGGAGCAATGCGATGTCTGAGTCGCATTGGTTAAAAAATAAATAAAAAAATGATGATGATTGTTGCAGGTTGCTTGGTGGCAGATGGCGCACCAACAACAGAAGGTATGTGCAAGCGGAAGAGGCTTGTGCCACCAAGTTAGCATAGTCAGAGACTCATGATAGTATTGCGCTCAGGCTCGATGACGGATTTTGTACAACAGTTTTTGGAAAGTACGGCGACGTGATGTGATTACTGGCCACCATCTCTACACATGATTGCACCTGACCGATTCGGCTAGGTTCACACATGACGATGGCATGTTTTGCACATGGCATGCTGGGCCTGGACGAGCAGCGGGGTTGTTCACATGGTGGCATGTAGGAGCTTTGTTGGCAGCATGGTCTCCCCCTCCACTGTGACAGTCAGCCCGCTCATCCACACAGATGAGAGGTACCGAGGCATCATTTGCCCCGTCGTGACCTGGAAAGGTCTGGCTATAAGTCACTGAGGAAGTTGGTCGTTCACCATACAGAAGTTGTTCCGACTTAGAGTGGTTATGTTGGTTAACCAATTTGGGAGTTGAGTTGTGAGGAATTACAAGGAGGCTATGGAAATGCTTCACTTTGTTTCCCGTGGCAACACCCCAAGGGCCTGCGAGCCCGCACGATGAGTGTCCCTGAGCGCCTTGATATGGTCGGTGCACTTCCCCTATGTATGCCCAGGCCGGTGCCAGGGCGACTGCGGTACGCGTCGACAGTGAGATGGACCCCTGGCCGATCCCGCATGATTCAGTATGCAGTAGTTGTTCGAAGAGTTGTGCTATTTTTTATCAGAACGTTGGTTGGGGCGGTAGCTCCCTGACTTCAGTAGAAGATGGGCGCTGGCGCGAAACAGATGTGCCAGAGTCGTCCCCAGTTCTCACCCCTTGGTATTGTTCGTCCTCTTTTCTTTTCAGTATGCACTATTCCATGAGACTGGAGGATGAGTTCACGATGTACCTGACAGTGAGTCGGGGGTTTCCTACTCTTGTGTAGGGCTTACAGAATTGGTAGCCGAGGATCTGTACAGCCGAAAGAAGGAGACAACATTGCGTGATCCAGACAGCAAGAATAGATGCAGTTGACGTGGCTCGAGGGCGAGCCACAAGATTGTGTTGGGGGACTGTTGGCAGGCGGTTTGATGAGGAAAGATCACGGTACTGCTGACGTCGCGACACGTTGGATGAAGGCACGAAAGGAGTATTTTGTGCCAAAGGATACCGCAGTTGGCGGGTTTTGGGTCACTTGGACCATGTATTTTGTAATATTGAGTCAAGTATACCGCAGTTGGCGGGTTTTGGGTCATGTATTTTGTAATATCGAGTGAATTGTACCACGGTATGCAGGTTTTTGGGTCAATAGACCAAGTCAATTAGTCGATTGTCCATAAGTGTCGGTTAGGAAAGTGGACAAGTATTGTAATTGGCGGAAGCCTATAAATAGATGAGAATTGTAAGTGTTAAAAAAAGGAGTCAACGGATAGAAGATAGAGATAGAGCTGTATGAGGAGATTGACAATGCGGGGAATTGCACAGAGATTTATGTATTGCTTTTGGTTGCCACAGTAATATAAGGATGATGATTTGGTGCAATCTGTGTGTAATGTTGCTCGATACTTATGTTATTGTCTTGTCTTAATGCAATTATCCATTTCTGTCGCTATGATGTGAATGCCGCAATAATATGTTATAGATATCTGTTTACTGTCATGTTAAATGCTGCGATTAAAGTGATGTGCTATAACTTCATGATGAATATTTAGAATTGTTGTTGGTATCATACTGCCGCAACCCGCATGCTCCCTCGACGGAAACATGGTTCCGTCTGCTCTTCCTTGACGCCTCGGGTGAGACCTCATCCGCTCTGTGGGTGTTGTTGGGTGGGCTCAAACCTGCTCGGGCCGATGCCCAGGGAGACTGCAGTATGTGTCGACAATTGGTGAACCCCTGTCGAGTGTGAGGTCGCGATTTGGTGAACAATTCAACTACATCTCTCAATTCATAATCGCTAGAATGCTACGATATGTGAAAGAACATTAGATTTTGGCATTCTATATGGTAAACATAGAGAACCTCAATTCTATAGTTATACAAATTCAAATTGAGCATGATCGGTGGATGACAAGGAATCCACATTAGGCTATGTTTTCAATCCTGGCAATTGAACAGTTACATGGACCAGCAAGAAGCAACATGTTGTCTGCCTTTCTTCAACTGAAGCAAAATATCAAGTAGCAGTGGAAGGAGCATGTGAAGCAGTTTCGCTCAGTCGGAAGCTTGTAGATATGAAGATTCAACAAAACAAACCTACCCTATTGTACTGTGATAATCAGGGAGTTCTTAAGCTGGCAAAGAATCCAATCTTCCACAAGTGTACCAAACATATTGACATTCATTGTCACTTCATTCGGCAACTTGTAAAGATGGAACAGTTGAGTTACAATTATGTGCTACAAAGGATCAGACTGCAATACATTCTCACCAAGTCATTGGGTCCAAAAAAAATTGTAAAATTCAAGGAAAAACTTGGTGTATTTTCTAGATTGACCATTAGGGAAGGGCGTTCGAATATAAAGGTCATCTAGATTCTAAACAATAGACTTAGGAATATTAATAAAGTCACTTGGTGACTTTAGGTTACTTCATGTTTAATTATTCTTTTAAAGCACACATAAGTCATTTTAGGGTTTCTGTAATTAGGGTTAGCATCATCTCATTATTATAAAGAGAACATTGTTCTCTTCATTTGAGAATACAGAACAACCATTTTCTCTCTTTCAATTCTCTCTTTGTGTTCTTGGTTTCTTTGTGCGTTCAGTTTTTGTAATAATATGTGCAACCTTCCTCTAAGTGGAAACTCTGCTTCATGGCCATGACACAATCCACTATTAGCTATAATCATATATTCTTGATCAATGTAGCATTGATTCCCATGAGGTATTTAAACCGTTGAGGCACATAATCCCTTGTTTTCCACTAAAACAATGAACAATGTTGAGATTGTGCATCTCCAAGGGTTTAAATACCTACACTGATCAAGGATATATGATCACAGGTAGTTCTTTAAAATTCAACCGTAATATGTAAAATAACCTTTAAGGTTTAAAGAGCTTTGAAGTTAACAAAAAAACACTAACTACCAGAATTTTTTTCTTATTATCCCCTTCCTTTCAGGAGTAAAACAAATTAAAGAGTATCGTACTTCGAAGGTCAGATGTAATAAGTAAAATTGCTTTCAAAGAGCAACAAAGGATTTAAAATCAACACAAAAGACACCAATCCAAGCTCATAATCACTTATATACACTCACCAACTCATGGTGATAGGTAGATATCGACATAGCTTTTGTCTTTTTAACCAAAATTGAATTGTTTCATGCATACTACGGGGAACTATTTGAGATTGGTAAGGTAGTAACAGGCATTCATGTTTTTTATTTGTATTGCAATTACAAAAAAAGGCATTCCTTAGGGATACTAAAAAGGCATTCCCTACAGCTCCCCCTCTGGATACTAACACAAAAATATTAAATTGCTATCTCCTTCCATGATCAATGCCCAGGTCTCTCATTACATCTAACTTTAAAAGGTTTGCAAGGAAGTAAAATAATAAATGGCTTTCAGTAAAAGCCTCGTCCAGAATGGCACACACTAGAAAACCCAATACAGATCTATTTCCTCGGCCAGATACTATGCTAGGATGCACACACCTCAATATTATGCAGTGTATGGATGTTATGACCCTGGAGTGATCAGGCACACTTGACTAAACGCTGATAAGGCCTACCAAACAGTCAACAAGCAACGTACTAGATCCAATTTAATTGAAATCTTGAGTTTAAAGGATATTTTTTATTTGGAGATGGGGAACTTCAGGGCTCAAACATAACTCTCTGCTTATTAAGTTCTCAGTCCCACTCGACCATAAGCGCCACCTACCAACGAACAGAAGAAACACAATATCTAAGAGCTAAAAAATGCATGCTTGTGAAATTTTGAATAAGGGTGTTATTTGAGCAGAAGCTCCACTAGTGTTATTGTAAGAAAAAAATAGTCATCCATTTACACGACACATTATCAGAAATACAAAGAAAAAAATTAAGAACTGGATTACACTCAGAACTTTAACAAGCATTTAACAGTATAGATGCTTTCGCATAGAAACATTTTGATATTGTTTTTCTGGTTTATTGCTGCTTTAATTATTTTTTCACCGGAAAGTTTCAAGTTAATTCTCCACTCATCCTCAAGGCAATTTGAAAAGTAACAGCAATCTCAGCAAGGAACGCCCATAAAGGTGCATACTTTGCAGAATGTCAATAGTGAGAGAAGCATTACAAATATGGGAAATAACGTATTTAGATCTACTGCATTTTGCAAACATGTACCCAAGAAAAGAAAGAAAGAAAAATCGAAAGAACATATATACTAAAACCCTCTTTTGTTTTGTGGTGTTGCAAACTAAAACCAGCATTCTGCACTATAACAGCAACAGAAACCAACATTTTTGAGTTAAAACGATAAAACTGGCATATTGTCATTTACTGAATCCTAGCTTGGCGGAACTTGTAGAAATGTTGATGGAAGGGCCCCTCAAAGTGTGTGCCTTAGAGCAGAGCATCAAACAATATTGACCATGTTTTCTTTATTATGATCTAGCTAGAGTGTGTTTGGATGTGGTAAGTACAAAAAAGAGACAGAGTGGAGTATTCCCAGAGGATGGCTCTGAACTCATAAAATAGTGACCAAAAAAGATATTTCAGGCTGCAATTTTAATAAGAGTCTGGGGAATTACTCCTTGATTCATGATGTGGAATATATCGCAGAAAAGGAATTGGAAAAATTTTCAGGATAAGAGGTTACATACAGGTAAAATACTGCAACGAATCTGAAAGAAAATAAATGAAACAACTGAAGAAGGATCTAGAATAAAGGGGGCTTGGGAATTTCCACATAAGATCACAGAAAACTTTATTCTTGGGGCATTGATTACCAACAATTAAAGTGGAACCCCACCAATCCTATTGACATAGGGCATCAAACTCAATATTGATGGAGCTTCAGGGGATGATCCAGGGAAGGAAGGAATTGGGGGGATAATTTGAGATCACATGGGCTATCTTTGCTATGTACATGCAGGAAATTTGGGAGATACTACCAACAACATGGCTAATCTAATCGACCTGTAAAGGGATGCAAGCTGTTGCTGAGATGCAGATTCATAGTCTCATTGTAGAGGGTGAATCCCAGATCATCATAAACATTTTCTGCCAGCATTTCATTACCATGAACAGAGCAAAAATGAGATCAATTGGCATTTGGTGCATTTGGTGACCCCTCTGAAGCTAGCCCTCTCGCGGAATTTTATGATTCTGAATAATATATTATCAATGTGCAAAGCTTGATTGTGAATAATACATTATCCATGTGCAAAGCTTAATGCTAAAAAGAAAGGATTTCTTATAAGATTAACAATAGTTTCGGTTTCCTTATTACACCATATTCAAACCTCTGCAATGTTTTCTTACCCATTCACCTTGAAACCAAGTACGACCACATATCAACCTGCCATCCCCGCCATTACAAAATTTGATGGAACGGGTTTAGAAAATTCTAAAGTGTAAATTCATTGCAACATATTCCATTAACACTAATGTGAAAATTTGGAAGACTACAGACAAATAAATTCTTAAAATTGAAGATGCAATTATAATTTTTGTTTTAATTACTATTTTTTTTTGTTTGAATGCAGATTAGCATTGGGTAGCTTTGTGTGTATATGTGAAGTAGAATTTTTTTTACAAAGTCGAAAATGGTCACTTTGATAATTCCGTCTCCAATCCTATTTTGTAAAACCATATTTATCTGCCCAAGATTAAAGAAGCCAGAAAAATACTGATATTTAAGACAGTCATTTGTCACTGACGACCCTAAAACAAGTGAGGGGGCCTATCAGTTAGTAAATGAGATGCCTGTCCTGTTAAATTGGCTAGTTAAAATGGGAAGCGAGGTTATGGACTGGGTTTCCTTCGCCCTTCTTAGGTCTAAGAGTCACCACTCCGTGCCTTGTCACCGAGCAAGCTTCAGTTTAATATCCGACGGGGACTCCCTTTTAAATCATTTATAAATCCTGCAAGGAATTTATCTACGACCTTCTAAAACCGCAGTTATGACGCATTTATATTTAATAACTTAAGAATGAGCCCTATTGCTCAATAGACATATTGCCTAGTGACCTATAGTTTCTTAAAACTGCATATGCTTACGTTCCTCTATGGTATCTATCTATCTCTGAGTATATGAGATAACATTAAAACCAGAACAAACATTCAATAAATAAATAATAAATAATGGATAAATAAATAAAAATGAGCACATGACTGAATTTTTCTCGCGACCATGTCTGCTCTGCAGACAACTCTTTCCCTATTTCAAACTGAGGATATATGCACTCTACATACACCAACAAACAGCGCAAAACAGAGTCTAATCAGTTCCAAAATATACAATATGGAGATAGCGCGGCCAATTAAAATGCTATCGGGTAAAGGTATTTAAAGCTCATTTTGAAATATGCTACATTGTTGATCTGTGAATAGAAATCGAATACAAACCCTAATTTCTTGGAAATAAACGCATACCAGTTCAAATCTGCTACAGACTAGACTGGTGGCCTCGATGGGATTCTCTCCTTCTATCTGATACCAGTTCCCTCGACGCGATCGGAGGGAGGAGCTTGTCGGAATGCAGAGATGGGGGGTTGCTCGATAGGGGAGATGGGAACAGAGGACCTACGGCGGGAGCGAGGAGCGTTAGCTGGTTCGAATCTACGCTGGGTTGGTCTATGCATTCAATGCATGGACGGGATGTCGAGGGTAGTAGGAGAATATTCGGACGAGGGACGGTGACCTATGGCAGGCGTGGATCCTCGACAATATTGTGTGGGATTACCGGAACGGACCGTGGAAGGAGAATTCTAATGGACCAACGGAAGGAGTAGTCTGCCGAACGATAGCCGGAAAGTGAAGATTCGGGGTGAAATTGTAGAGCCGTTAGACTACGCCAATAACAATTATTCATATTTGGATTTGAATCTAGGAGATTGTTCTCGCCAATACTAAGTTTGGGTCTGGAAGACAACAGTTCTCACCTCAGTGGTTTATTTCAATAGTTTACTTGGGTCTAAGAGCAGAGATTGTTCTTCTAACCAATACTAAGGCTGCGCCTAGCACTTGGTTTTCACCAAGTCTTCATACAAAAACAATTACCTAAATGAATTGAGGTTTACCCCAAAAAAAACACCTATCCAAAAGATAGCGAACCAAAAGATGTGCTTTATCTGACCAAATTAAATATCAAATTGCCTAACGGCAAGCGAATATCCCAATGTTTCCCCAAAAAAAGGTAACGCGATTTTTCCGTTTCCAATATGAAAAAGTTCGTGTATTATTGGCTTACAAAATTTAACCGTTAACAACGTTCAATAAAAATGTTTGTTCGAACGGTCAAATTTAAAAGATATATTGGATTTCAATTTTCCAACCTTCCCACATGTTTTTGGATCTTAAACGTTACACTTTTACGTTCTAGAAAAACAAACTTTTACTTAAAGTGAAAACAATTTCAAATCATACTCCAATAGAAAAAACAAAAAACAAAATGAAGTATAAAGAACTTTAAAAATATAACAAAGCTCTTTAAAAATAGTCATATTTAATTATTTTCAGGAAATCTCTACCATGGGTGTGTGATAATTGGCACTCAAATGGTTTCTTGTTGGTGATGGAAAATTTTCGAGCTAGGCACAATTCCTTCGAAGACTTGAGCAGTCTTAAAATAAGCCAAAATCCTTAAAGACACAATTCCATAATATAGTTCCCCGGTAAATGAGATAAAATTACAATTCCGCCAATTTTTAATAACCAAATCTAAAGAACAAATGGCCTGAAAAGCGATGCAATTTGAGTACCAGTTACGCCAGGCCTCTACCATGTATCATAAACCTTCCGGCTAAACCAACTACATATATCCCCACGAATGACCATTCTCCAATAACTTGGAGATGCCAACGCCGTTGGGATCACGCAACCACCGAATTTGTGATAGCTATTAGCGAGGACTGTACTCAAAATCGACAAGCCGACAATTGTCGTTTATATTAACAAATTCAATGTCGCCGCCCGCGGGTCGAGTCACGGTTCACGATGCGAGGTGTAAAAAGTCCGTTGAAAGGTATTCTTGTATTTATTGAAAATTCGAGATGTTCGGTGCAAAATGTACTCCGCCCATTTTGAAGTGAATGAATAATTTGACACCCGCGTTTATAACTTTCCCTGTGATGCCAATGGCCATCCATAGCTTCATATAGCCAATCCTCTTATCCATCGGCTCTGTTATCCATATCGGCTTTTATAGCAGTTCCAGCAATTCTTCGCCTTAATAGTCCTCTATTCCCTGCACCACCCTTTGGGTTCCGTGTTCGAATCTCCAGGCCGTCTTTGAATCATGTCTCAGATGGTCAAGAAACGCAGCCGAGAGACAGAAGCCCTGCCGATCACCACAGACGTCCGGGAGGCAAAACGCTTCCACGACGAAGAAACGGACTGGTTTTGTGATGTGCTGCAATTAGACAAAACCGTAGCACACCAAGAAGAGGATTGCGCTCCCAGTGAGGAGGTCGTAATTAATGGAGTCATGCGAAGCCTGGAGGAAGAGATTGGCGCGACTTGTGACACTTCTTATCTCTCCTCTAAATCCGGGGATAATTCGACGTCCTCCGATATTTCTCTCGGCAAAGAAGGGGAAACCCTAGCTTCGGACTCGGAGGTTGATCTGTTTTATCTGCTGGAAGCTTCAGACGACGAGCTCGGCATTCCCCTGAGCTCCGTTCTAGATTTGAAGGACCAAGATTGGCAATCTCTAAAGGAAACGTCCGAGGGTTTGTTGGAGAACCAGGATCTCAAATCCTTTGGTGAAATCTGGCACTTTGAAAACGACTATGAAAATAATCAACAGTTTGCTTTGTTTGAAGATGCCTGTAAAGCGAACGAGGCGCAGGATTATATGGACAGAGATTTTGTCACTGAAAACATGTGTTTTGACGCTGAGTTTTCTGGTTCATTAAGGTCAATGTAAGAGTTCATGTGGTAGAATATGATCAGTTTCTGATCAGATGCCATGGGGCGAAAAATGTAATGCAGTAACTTGTGTCAAACTTTCGCCCCAGAGAAATTCAGCGGTTTTGAAAGGCGATGTAACGTTTTCGAATTTGCAATGTATTACATTTTTTTTTCTATTTTTTAATTTGATGGTAAAACTTATTATGAGACTAGGGTAGATTTATCTCAAACCCGGATCTATCAAGTATCGAGAGGGATCCAATTTCTTGATGTGTATTTTTTTTTGTTTTATCTTAAATTTTTTACACATTAAGAAAAAAATTACCCCTCAAGAAATTGGATCCCTCTCTTTTAAATTTTTAATTATTTTTTTTATTTTTGATAAGTTATGAGCAAACATGAAATTTTTAATTACTTTTGATTTTTTATAAGTTATGAGCCGACATGGAAACGCAATGTGACAAATGTTACAACATCTCCCCCCATACTGGATTGTAACGTAACGTGACAAACATGACAAACATGACAAACGTTACAACATCTCCCCCATACTGGGTTGTAACGTAACGTGACAAACCTGACAAATGTGACATGTGACATGTGACATCCGTTACAGGATCTCCCCCATACTGAGTTGTAACGTAACGTGACAAACTTGACAAATGTGACATGTGACATGTGACATCCGTCACAGGATCTCCCCCATACTACAAACGTTACAAACGTGACAAATGTGACATGTGACGATCTCCACAAACGTTACAAACGTGACAAATGTGACATGTGATGATCTCCCCCATACTGGGTTGTAAGCACCTCGTTAAACCAACAGTGAGCACAATCACTATTAAGTGTAATTAACTATTATTTATATGTGTTATTTAATTAACTGTTATTTTAGATAAAATAATCCATTAGTTATTACAGTACATTAATAGGTGTTTATATTTACACTTAAAGACGTGATCAGATAAAATAATGTATTAGTTATTATATGGATAGATATTTATTATATCGATGTAAACAATACCTATCTGTGTTAATTTCTCTATTTTTGAGGATGGAGATAGATCTCATAATTCCAAAATTCAAGAAGATTCTTGATTGTTGTTTTGATTATTGAACTTAACAAATATGGATTAATTGTTAATGATTAATGGTTATCACATTAATCGTTATGATAATTACGTTTTGATTACTGAACTTAACAAATATGGATTAATTGTTAATGATTAACGGTTACCAAATTAATGGTTATGATAGTTATGGAATGCATACAGAAAACACTGAAGGTTCAGCTTAATCGATATCTCGTTGTTGCTTATTGTGTTGTTAGTGAATTTAATTGATCTGGTTGTTGTGCCTGTTAAATGTCAATGAAGAATTAGGGTCATCCGATCACTCGAATCTCCATTCGATTTGGAGTGGAGATAGTTCGATCTGGATTGGGAGATACTACTAGTATATGGATTAGTATATATCTATTTTAAAGGGGATTTACCAAGTGTCGAGAGAGATCAAATCTTTAGAAGTGTAAACCCCTTTTTAAAATGCAAATGTTGAGGAAATCTTTAATTTATTTAATATGTAGTTTTTATTTATATACAATTGTAAATGTTTTAAATAGTCGACATGTTATTTTTTATTATTTTTGTAAAAAAACATGTGTCATTTCCAGAACAATTACTGAAAGAGTTACACATCTCCCCCTACTAGACTGTAGAATGTGCTCAAAAATATTAGTTAATATCTAAGACTTTGAAGCAATCTACTCATATCTAATCAAGGCTCAATTATCAGTGAAGTCTGATTTGAGATATTCAAACGTACATTTCACCGGGTCCACACCTTCATCAAGTAGGGCCATTCGTCCACAATGGGATTGAATCAGTTTCAGACTCAAAAAGTTGTTCGTCCATTTTTTCAATATTTAGATATGGTTTTCGTTTTTTTCGATATCTAGATATGGTTTTCGTCTTGTTTTTTTCAATATCTAGATATGGTTAACAGACAAGAAGAGCAGTATTTAAAGTATATTGTTTATATTAATTCTGCTTCATTCCTTGCATGTTTAATTGGTTATTAAGCTTTTGGATAACGTGCTGGACAAAAAGATCATCTACAACCAAGGAAGCCGGGTCCTGCTGGAAATGTGATGTGAGATATATAACATTTTTTTTTAAATGTGAGATATAAAACATTTATTTTATGTTATAGAAACTTTTTTTCTTTTCTGTATCAGTATAGTTATTTAAATTTGGTTTATTATGGTTTATTTGTTTGGTATCCATTTACCACAAATTAAGTGGATTGAGACACATGTATTATCCATATTAATTTGAAAGTGGTTGTTCAAAAAATTAAATTATTATAAAAAAAAAGAATATGAAAAATAATCTTAATTTTCATTAACATAATTGCTAAACCAGCATTGAGCGCAATCATCATTAACTGTTCTTCCAGTTATGAGTATCCAATTTCTAAATTTTTTACACTTAAATTGATAAAATTTGTAATGCTTTATCCTTAATTTACTATTGGATATCTAATCTTCATGCTATGATTGCGGTGTGCCTAAAGTGGTCATGTATTATGCTATGATTGCGGTGTGCCTAACAAGCATCTAGAAAGAATAATGCAAGCAAGAGATCTTTACTTGGTTGGTCACCCTTGGTCCTTTAAGTTCCACACCTATAAATTTTCTTCTAGCACGTCGAATAATAATTCTTGATGTTGTTTCCTTTTCAATGGATCTACCTCATTTCTCTTCGTCAATTCCTTCTCTTTTGCCATTCCTTTCAGCAATACCTACATATGATATTCCATATATTGTTCTAGGTGAGGACTACCAAGCAGGATCATACCATGGTTTAGCAAGAGTAATGAGTCGTTTTGAAGATTAGACATTATATTAAGGTTTATCGATGTTGTCTAAAGTGAGATAAGTCTTCGTGACTGGTCAGGTAAGAGAAAATAAAGATGGTTGAAAATGATGAATAAAGGCTCTATCTTGTATTTTTCATAACTAACATTTGGCTTCTTTGGTTGTATAAGAATTAATATACCTAGTGTAGTTAACTTTGCTTTAGGTAAAGTTATCCTCCTTCATGGTAGCCCCATAGGGAAGGGAATAACTAATGCTCAGGAAGCTTTGAAGGTTTCTCTTGTTATAGCCACCAGGGTTTTCTTAGGCTTCATTACTATTGGATATCTAATCCTATGGGATTATTATCCATTTGTAAATATTGTAAATAAATACAGTTATGAAGATGAAGAGTCACAAAGAGGCACATACCTTGGGAATATGAATCCAAAAAGTCACTTCCTCTTGTTGTATAAATAAACCATTCATGCTTAGTAAAATTCATTCATGAGCTTGGAGCTACCTAAGGCTTGACAATGGTATCAGAGCCCTGACCTTTTTTCATAACTTCATGATTTTTCTGTTTGCTATCTCTTAGACTTTTAGATCTAAGGATTGAGGGATATCAGACCTGAGCTCCTACCAATAGGGATTACTCTTCACCATAGACTGTAAATCCTAGTTTGCTCATTCTTTTACTAAGGCATTTTTCCTATCTCTACAAGCATTCCTCCATTAGGCTATTGTGTATTACTTCTACGTGCACTCTGTAAGTTTCACTTCTTGTGCTTTTTGTGCTAGTTTATCACCACAACCCATGTCCTCTATCTGCATGTGACCTAGTATTTTGAACTATTTGCATACAAGCAAACCCACTGGAAACCCATTATTGGCACCAAGGTGAACCCATAGCTTACATCTAATTATTGGATTCTCTTCCTCTATAAAAAGGTTCTTGAAACAATCGCCACACCATATATCTTCCAAACTGATCCCAAGGACACATAATTCCAAATTGACCAGCTCTATGCGTAGAGAGAACTCAACCCATGTGCCTTAACTAGGCTTATTTTGAGTTGCAACCTGGCTGAATGCTCTCTCTCCAGTGTGACCTATGACCTAGATTTGCATGGGTATCCTCATTGTGTTTGAAGTATGCATTGAATACTATGTGGGTATCCACCTACTTAGAGCATACCAAGTCTATCGTCAACCAATGTTCGCTTTTAATGAACTTGATAGTTCTCTTACAAGTGTTCAAATAGTGGATTTATCAATGATTAGTATAGAGTGCACATCTTGTTCTATAGGTTGTAAATGTTAATTCGTTAGGCTAGTTTGAAAACGGCATGGGTATCCTCATCACATTTGAATATTATGTTGAATACTGCATGAGTATCCTCATCGTAGGTATTAAGGAAGCATATTGTAGATTATGCATTGAAGATGCATTCCCCGAGAGAGGATGTAGAAGAAATAATTCCAGAGGAAAGAGGGGTAGTGAAAGATCTAATCTTCACTATGTTTAGTGTGGAAAGACTTGATACCATGAAGCAAACACATGTTGAATCCCATGGGATAATATCAAAGAGAAGCATGACCAAAAGAACAAGTAAAAGACAAAGATCGTGATATGGGTAAACCTATTGAATCCACTCATTTTATTGTTACACATTGTAAAATTGGCATAAATGAAATTTCATTCAATATTTCATTTGCATCTTGGAGAGATACTTGGTTGCTTGACATAGCAACCTACCACATGACACTCAAAAAGGATTTCTTTGATGAATTGAATGACTGATGTAGATGATGTAGTATATTTTGTAGATAAGTCCCACCTCAAACCAAAGGGAATTAACACCATGGGGCTCAAAGTACCTGTATTCCCTGACTTTTTGTTGCATAATGTTCTCTATCTTCCATAGTTGTAGAGAAAATTGTTGTCCCTTGTGCACAGTCCATGGAAAGGTAATTCCATTTGCATGCTTTATGGGATAGTAGAGATAAGGAGATCCCCTAACAATCAAGTCATCATGATTAGGTATGCATATGAGAAACCGTTGAAGCTGAAAGGAATATCGGTAAGAGCTTAGAATTTTTCCTTCCACTCTCAACATGAATAAGGTACATTGTCATCTAGTCTCCCATGGCATGCTAGATATGGACACATTAATTATAACAATCTCATAATGTTGAAAAATAATGGTGTTTCTGGTTGTCTCACCATTCCAAAGAAGGTTTTTTTGTTTTCCCACCATTCCAAAGAAGCTGAAACAATGTGATGCTTGTATCCTTAAAAAATATAGTAAGTAACCCTTTCATGATTCAAATTTCAAAGCATGTGGAAAATTAGAGTTGATACACTCTTATTTGTGTGGCCCCATGCCTGTTGCTTTTGCTAATGGTAATAGATATATTACGACTTTTATTGATGATTACACCAGGATGTGTTGGGAGTATTTCTTGAAAGAGAAATCACAAGCTTTTGAAAGTTTTAAGAACTATCATGTATCGATTGAAAATGAAGCACAATCTTGAATTGATTCCCTTTGTACTGATAATGGAGGAGAATATGCTTCGAAAGAATTTGAAATTTATCCTAACATACATGACATTAAGCATCAAAATTCACTCCCATATAATCACCAGCATAATGGTGTAGCATAAAGAATGAATAGAACACTCTTGAATATGGTATGCTCCATGCTATTTTCCAGACTGTGAAATTGTTGCTTTGCGGTGATGTAGTTTTATGTACAGTTTATTTGAGAAACATAAATCTAAATCATGCTCTTGGAAATGAGACTCCATATGAATTGTGGTATGGTTTCATTCCTTCATTGAGGCATATCATGGTCTTTGGTTCCACCTATTATGCCTTAATTCCAATGGAACAAAGAAACAAGTTTAGTGCAAGGAGTCGAAAGTGCATCTTTTTGGGGTACTAAAACACCAGTAAGGAATATTGCCTTTATGATGAGGTAAACAAAAACTTTATACTTTCTAGAGATGACATTTTTCTTGAAATGAATAAAAATGACAAGTCTATTGAGAGGTATCTTGATCATATGGATAAATTTACTCATGTAAATACATTTTATGAAGTTGAAAATGAGATTCCACGTCTTGAAGGGGGGATCCATATCTTGGATCAATCTTTAGAATCTCCTTTTGCAGCACCATCTCCCTCTCATGAAGGAGTTACTACAAATTCACCAAAAAAACATGATCAAATGGATGATGTGATTGAGAGGATTAATGGAAGACTTAATCTTGAAGGGTGAATCCACGAAGCTGGTTCACCATTTTTGGCAAGCGGAACCCCAAAAAATTGTTTTTCATACCCTCGATTGAGGGTTTTAAAATACCTCAATCGAGGGCTTGGTAATACCTCGATCGAGGGTTGAAACAAGACCTCGATCTAGCTTTTCAAAAGCCTGATCTAGCTTTTAAAATCTCTATCTAGCTTTCAAAAAGCTCGATCTAGCTTTTAAAAGCTCGATCTAGCTTTTGAAAAGCTCGATCTAGATTTTGATAAGCTAGATCTAGCTTTTGAAAAAAATAAAAAAAGGCACGCAACCTTTTTTAGGCCCTCAATCAAGCAATTTGCTCGATCGAGGGTTTTAAAATACCTCGATCGAGGTCTAGTTAAAACCCTCGATCGAGGTCTAATTAAACCCTCGATCGAGCAAATAGCTCGATCAAGGGCTTAAAAAACAGGCTAAGAGCCCTTTTCATTGCAGAATGAAAGTTTTGTCTTCCTTCCACAGAGTTAAACCATGTCATTAAATGCTCATTAATGAGCGGACTTGATACCATTAGATTTGTCAACGAATCCTCTATCCATATACATGAAATTTATGAATTTTTATCTTCATATGTCTTTTGTTTTTAAATTTCTACTAAAACTTGCCCTAAAAAACCCTGCTGACAACTTCAATTGAGCTCAAAGATAAATCCACAACATTCAAAATACACATCCAAAAAATTTGAAAAAATACACAAGCCCTAGATAAATGCATCCTCTTTAAAAGGGTATTTTTAGTTTTGCAAATTATGTAAAAAATCAAAATATTTCGTGCAAAACGCGACTTAATTCATTGGTCCGTTTCGAAAAATAATAATAAATATAATTTTTCGAGAAAAATTAAAAGAAAAATATGTAAGCCCTAGTGCAATCTGTCTAGATCATGTTCACATATTTCATTTTTTAAAATTATTAATTTAACATTAAATTATTGCGCACACACACAAACTACTTGTTAATTGATCTTCAAATTTTTAAGTACACACGTTTCATTAAATGAAAATTCGACACGATATATGACATTGGTATATTTCGAAAAAAACATCATTGGAAAGATAACATAATTCTCTACATTTCATTTTTCAACCGCATGTCAAAATTCATGTGGCAAGTATGAGTTTCGAGGGCTTCAATTTAATACAAGGGTAAAATTTTTGTTTTTCACCGTCATATTTGGCCAAAAGAAGTTACCCATCTTCATGGAATCACCCTGAAGATAATGAAGCATTACTAGTTGAACAATTTGGACCCTCACGGAAAGTTCCAAAGTGGGTCACAAATACACTTGAAAGTTTCCATTCTAATGAATCCATAAAATTGATGGGAACCAAAAGTTTGACAAGGAAAGAAGATGGAGGAGATGTAGATAATTCAAGTTCAGGTGATGTAGATGATATGTATGTGTCATATGATTGTGAATTCAATTTTTCTGCTAACCTTGAACCAATTTCCTTTGAATAAGTTGATTCTCATGATGAGTGGGAATAAGCCATGAAAAACAAATATGATTCTCTCATCAAGAATGGGACTTGGAAGTTGGTGGACCCTCCATTTGGAACCAATCCAATTGGCTGCAAGTAGGTCTAGAAGAACAAATACAAATCAAATGGATCATTTGAAAAGCATAAGGTGAGGCTTGTGGGAAAAGGTTTTACACAGAAAGAAGGAATTTACTATGATGTGACTTTCTCCCCCACAAAAGAATGGGATACCATCCACACTCTATCGTCTTTGTCTACACATAATTAGTGGAAACTTCATCAATGGATGTGAAGACTTCTTTCCTAAATGGAGACTTGAAAGGGAATGTCTTCATGTCTCAGCTAGAAGGATTTTTTGTGAAGGGACAAGAACATAAGTTATGAAAACTCATCAATTCATTGTATTTCCTTAAACAAGCACCTCGCACATGGTATGAAGAGCTAATTGATCATCTTTTGAAATTAAATTTCAAAAATTTTGATCTTGATGATGCAACATTGTTTCTAAATAAATGAGAAGAATTTTTGTATATCTTGAAGTGTATGAATATTATCTATTGAGGACAGGGAACAATGGAGCTTTACATTGCATCCATAAAGAAAGAGTTGAAGAAAGGCTTTGAGATGACAGATTTGTGACATCTTCACTACTAATTGGGAATTGAAGTAACACGAAATCCAAAGTATATATTCATCTCCTAGAAGAAGTATATTGGAGAATTGTTGAACGATTTTGGCATGACAAAGTGTAACCCTCTCTCTACTCCAATGGAACAAAACCTTAAACTCACATCAAAAGAAGGGAATGCATTTGAGGATGCAACCAAGTACGAACAACTTGTGGGGAATATTATCTACATTATCACCACCAAACTAGATATTTCATTTTCTATTGGGGTCCTTTCTAGGTTCATGCAAAAACCTTATGAAGGACATTGGTTTGTTGCAAAAAGAAGTTCTAAAATACTTGAAGGGGACTTAATATTTTGGACTCAAATATTCTAAGGTGGATGACTTCAAACTAATTGGATATTTGGATTCAAACTTTGATGGAGACAAAGAGAATGGAGTATCTACTTTAAGCTACCTCATGTTTTGTATCAGCAGTTGTCTCCTTGATATAGTGCAAATTTTCTATTCCAGTAGATTCCACAACAGAGGCAGAATATGTGGCTATGAAAGAATGAACAAAGGATATTATGTGGCTTAGGAAAATACTTGAGTATTTCTAGGAGGAATATGCCAATTCTACTCCTCTACTAATTCACAATACTTCCACAATCAAGTTGGATAAGAATCCAAGATTTCATGATCAAACTAAGCACATAAACACAAAGTACCATTTGATTCTATATCATGTAGAGGGAAAGACAATTCATTTGAGACATTGTTCTGCAAATGAGAAAATTGCATACATCTTCACCAAAGCACTTTGAAGGGAGAAGCTTGAAAAGTTTATAAAAATGCTTGGACTTGTGAACAACCCTTCAAATTAAGGGGGGGGGATGTTGGATATCTAATCCTAGGGGATTATTATCCATTTGTAAATACTGTAAATAGACACAATTATTAAGATCGAGAGTCACAAAGAGGCACATACCTTGAGAATATGAAGCCCAAAGGTCACCTCCTTAAGATGTATAGATGAACCATTTATGCTTAATAAAATTCATTTATGAGCTTGGAGTTACCCAAGGCCTGAAAACTACTAGGTGAGTTTTTCTTTTTGTATGCTTATTTATCCCCACGTTAGATCCTGAAAGAGAGAGAAATGTTGTTCAACATAGAAGAACAGCGTTAGATACAAATGAATTCTAGTAACTTACCTAGGTTACACAATCTACTATAACACTACCCACATAAACATCAATTTGAAATCTTGCTTGTGCTAATTTAGGGGTCACCCTATATGGGACACATGCACAACTAAATTAACACATAACCAACTTTGACTCCAAGTGACCATCCTTGTAGTGATTTTGAGAAGAAAGAAAAAGAATTTCACATGGTTATTGTTCCTTTTAGTGGTCACACTAATCAAAATAATGTAGAAGTATTTACTACTCAACAATGAGACTCCTATCCACTAGGAAAAATTTCATCAAGTGACTATAGAATAATTTATTGCTTACCATATTTCATCAAGTGACTATAGAATAATTTATTGCTCACCATGATTGTAATTAAGGTTTATAATTTTTATTGCGAGTATGATATTAAGAGTCCACCATCAATTGAAGATGTCATAACTTCCTTCTATTTCTTTGGATGATGCAAGGTCAAATTGGATGCATATGAACCTAATGACATTTTGTGTTTTTATACTACAAACTTGTTGTAGGATTATTTACATGGAAGATTAATGCTAGACAACATGCAATTTTAGAGTTGGAAAATTTGTTAGCTAGCACTAAGGATAACCTTCTATTGCCCACACTAGTTAGAGTATCATGTGTGAGATTCCTCTCATAATCATGTTACTGATTAGAGAACATCATAAATTGCTTGATGAAGGAAAATTAGAAGCCAAGCAGTAAGTCCATTAACTAAATGGAAAATGTTGACAGAACTTCAAAGAAAAAGGTTGGCAATGCAACCAGGAGAAAGTTTGGATTGCATCCACCACAGTGAGAAGAAGAAACATGATGACAAACTTCAACTAACAAAGGTAGAAAGAAGAAGATCTATCACTACTGTGGGAATTTGAGGCACATGGAGAAGGTTTGTTGGAATAAGACTAAATATATAGAATAGAAGGTGAAGAACATTGAAGAAAATGTGTCTACTAGATGATCATGTAGTGCTCAACACCAACTTCCAAATGGTAAGTTAGACAACTATATGTTTTATGATATTTTTTCTCAAACCTTGCAGGATCACAGTGCATAGAGTGATTTTTGGCTATACATGTCATATGGATACATATTATTCTCCCTTTTCTTCTTTAAATGGAGCTACAAAAAGAATATACTTGTACTAGATTATTATTCACTTACTATTGTTGGTTTTGGTACATCAAATTTCAAAATGATGTGATCACCAATGTGTATCATCCAGCTAGCTTGAGTGCTAATTTTTGTTAGTACATCAACTTATCTAAACTAAAAAATATGTTGAACTCTAGCCATATTGGTTTGTTTTGAAAGATGTAAACAACAATTGACAAGTTATTGTTGAATAATTCCTTAATACCAAATATGGATTGCACAAGTTCCATGGAATTCCTGAGACAGATTATGGATTGACTACACTCAAAACCCATACCAATAGAGTAGAATTAGGCATGAAGGACTTGGACACCTAAATTTTTTAAGCTTGAAACTGATGGTAAAACATAACATGGTTACTAGACTAAAAATTGTTTACCCTAATTGAGTATGTGAAGGGTCTATGCTTGGAAAGAATCACCAAGTTACCTTTGAAAATGGGGAAGTCATGGAGAGCAAAAAAACAATTGGAACTTGTCCACAATGATCCATGTTCCCTAAACAAACCATCACTAGAAAGTGCAATGTATGTTTTAACCTTCATTGATGATTTTTCCAGGTATACTTGGGTATATTTATTGAAGAATATAAGAGTCATGTATTTGAAAAATTCAATGAATTTAGGGTATTATCTGAAAAACAATTTATTCGACCTATGAAATGTTTAAAATCAGACAATGATGGAGAATATGTGAGTGGAGTATTTGAAAACTAGTTTTCACAACATTATATTTCTTGGTTGATATGTGTACCTCATACACCTTAGTAGAATGAAGTTGCAAAAAAGTAAACATTCCACAAAATGGCATAACACTTGCTTTAAGCCAAAGGTTTTCAACTAGCTTCTAGGTGGAAGGTATCTACTATTCAAACTACCTATTGAATCTTATTCCAACTAATGTTTTCTATATATGACTCCCATTGAGAAATGGAGTGGAAGGAAACCTTTAGTTGAGCATCTTAGAATGTTTTGATGTATTGCGTAGGCACACATATTAGATGACTACATGAAAAAAATCATGATTGCATCATGAAGGGATACTCTAAAGAGTCGAAGGCCTACAAATTATTTGAACCAGTTAAACAATAGATCATTCTTCACAAAGAAGTTATCTTTGGTGATAAAACTCCAAGTATTAAACTATTGAACTCCCCTTCTAGTTTGTTGAACAATGATACTTTTGAAATTGCGACAAAAACATGATCGATTGAATATTATATTGAAGTGTCAACTCATATGCCTACCTCAACTTGCTTTCGAGTATCAACTACAAAATAAACTAACAAATTTGGAACCTATAAATGGTCCTTGTGTGAATTGGTTGATATAAGAGCCTCTTCATTGTAGAATACTTGTCCACGCCAATGGGTTGCTAATACAATTGAATCAATTAGAGATTATGCAAGAGACATTAATGACTCAAAGAAGAATAGAAGTAAGAAACAGGATGGAAGTATTACTCTAATGGCATGTGTGCCACATGTACTATGTGATCCATATACATATGTAGATGCACATGGTCGACCTAAATGGGAGATTTCTATGGTTGGAGAATACCATTCCTTGATGAAAAAAAAATGGATTTAGTTCCTCAACTGTAAGGAAATAATGTAGTGAAGTGTTGATGGGTATACAAGACTAAATTCACATCTCATAGTTATATTTAAATCCATACGACTCATTTAGTATCAAATTGATCTTCTCAGCAAGAAGAAATCGACTACATTGGAACCTTTACCTTTGTTGAAAATATGAATTATGTTTGAATGGTTCTTTCACTTATTACTCGAATTGGATAGAAGGTATATTATATGGATGTCAAAATTGTATTTGTTCAAGGAGATCTAACTAAAATATTTATATAGATAAATCCCCCAATTTTGAAAAAGGTGTCAATCCTGTTTGCTAATTGAAGAAATATTTGTATGGTTTGAAACATGCCCCTAGGACTTGGTATGAGAAGATTGACCATTTCTTTATCAACCTTGGTTTCAAATGGAATGAATCTAATCATAGTATTTATGTTTAGCATGTAATAGTGAAGTCTTAATTTTTCATTGTATGTAGATGATTTAGTCATTATTGGAAGCAATGTAAATTTGATATCGTGTTTGAAGAAACATTTGGTTAATACCTTTCAAATGACCAATCTTGGTAGCTTACATTTTTTTGGCATCCAAGTTTTACAAATGGATGAAAATATCTTTATTTATGAACCTAAATATATAATGGATCTTTTGCAAAAATTCAACATGGAATATTGTAAAGCTTGTACTACACCATTTTAGTCAAAGGTGAAGTTGAGATAAGAATGAGATTCATCGAAAGTCAACATGAATCTCTATTGACAACTATTTGGTAGCTTGTTTATTTGACTCACAGATGACTTGATATTTCCTTTGTTGTTAGTGTGGTTTCTTAGTTTATGCAAGATTCATAAGAAAGCCTTTGGAATCCTTCAAAGAGGATTGTCCTTTATATCAAGGGAACTTATTGACTTGATATAAAATATTGTAGTAAAAAAACAAACTCGTCAGTAAGTTATTTTGACTTGGATAGGATAGGGGATAATGATGATAGGAATTCTACATATAGTTATGTGGTTGACCATGGTTTTGGACCCTTGGTTTGGTTTTGAAAGAAATATAAGGTGGTCTCTCTTTCAAACACATAAGTCGAATATACTATTGTAGTTAATGTTGTCACAAAGGCGGCATGAATTTGATAGCTCTTGGGAAAGCTTGTTTTTTCATTCAACAAAATGAATGTAATATTTTGTGATAAACAGTGTGATACAAGTTGTTGAAAATAGTTTTTGCACACAACAAGATGAAGCATGTGGGATTCATGCACATTACTTACGACAATTGGTGCATCATAACATTATGAATCTTGTGTATTACAAAACCAATGATCAAGTTGATGATATATAAATGAAAACTTTGTTGGAAGATAAGTTTGTGAAACTTTAGTCTATGCTTGGGATTCATAAAGCTACAATTATGGGGGGGCTTGAGCAGGATTAATTCCACCCCCTAAATATCTAGACCATTGTTCTAATGGGTAAGTGTTGGAACAATAGGTCTTGGTAGTTCATCACAATTCTAGATCTTCTGAAGATAGAAAACTAACAAGGATAGTTTACTAGAAGAGTCAAATAAATGGTCAATTAGATGGTCAAATGGTGAATCAACTAAGGACTTGACTAGCCAACCAACTAAGAATTCCATTGGTTGGGTCATTATAATATAATAGTTAACTATGGCATGGAACATGGTAGAAACATGGAAGATTTTATGTGCTATGACCCAATTATGTGGACTTGGTCTTCCTCACTTCAAGGGAATTTATTACATCTTGGTGCTATAAAGGGATGGCCCTATGGATAAATCTACTATGGAAAAATATTTTTATGTACGATAGCATATGATTTCTTAATTCATTTTGATGTATTATTTTGTTGTTCTATTCTAGTTTTGCTTGAGTGTTGCAATGGTATCTCTAAAACCACCTCTTCTTGAAATCACTATCTCTCTTATCTATCTCATTCCCTCATTCTTCAACACATGTGCCTTAAATACTAAATAGATTTAGGAATAACACTTCAAGGAATGACCATTATTTCCATTTTGTTGCCTCATAAGGTCCTAAGACTCTAGGTTGGTTGTCCTCATTGAGGAAAAACCAATTTCCTCCACAATATTGATATTTTTTTGGGTTGTTCCATGCCTCAAAAGATTCTAAGACTCTAGGATGGTCTGTCTCCAACACTTAGGCCTTAATGTCTATATAGAGTTAGGAACAATATTTCAAATAATTATACCATTATTTCCCATTTCCTCATCTCACAAGGTCCTCAAAATCTAGGTTGGTTTGTGCTCATTGAGAAAATTTTGGTTTCCTCCACAAAATTAATATTTTTTTGGTTCATTCCCATTTATGCCTCACAAGATTCTAAGACTATAGGTTAGGTTTTTCTTATTGAGAGAATGTCTTTCCTTAGAGTACAATTTTATACACAATATTAATATCCTTTCATGGTGTTCCCAATATCTAACCTAGATTAATGTGGGTCACAGAATCATAGCCCTAAGACTTAACATTTCTCAATAATCATTCTAATTCCACAAAAAAAATGTATACCATGTCTTTCATTGCATACTTACATATTTTGAATCAAATGTAATACGTTCCAAGTAATCACATGTACCATGATAACCTGAAGTAAGCAATCACATGTCCCATGATGATAACTTGAAGTAAGCAATCACATGTACCATGATAATCAAAAGTAAACAATCCCATGAATTTAACATTATCCTCAAAATATTATTTTATATCATTAAAAATAATATTGTCTAGTAGTAATTATGTGTACCATATCAAAGAAGTCATCCATATATAGCAAGATGGATATAAGAGAGTATATGCAAAATGGGGTGATGAAAATCCTCCACACTTGTAAAGGTTATGTCCCTAGTATTGAGTTATATACAAATAATTAAGGATAAAGTCTTCTCATCTTATACTCTAATTCCCATGTTTAGTCTTGTTGTAGTTATTGTTTCCAAAAGACTTTGACCCAATGAATAACTCTACCTCATAAACACTGCTTCCTAGTTCCTATGATCATTAAGGGTTTAATATGAAAGTTCATTGTGTGCCTCAACTATATGGCATCAAAATCCAAGCTATGGTTTGGATTAGGTATATATTATAATATGGATACATGAAATCCATTATGAATAGTAATCAAAATCCAAGCTATGGTTTGGATTAGGTATATATTATAATATGGATACATGAAATCCATTATGAATAGTACAGTGTGGTGATAAGACTTCCAATTTGTAAGCCACTGCATCGATCTATACCAAAATATCAAGAAGTACACAATATATAGGTGCCAATTCCCTTTATTTACAAAAATGTAAATAAATCCCTTTTCACCAACTTCAAAGTTTCGTTCTATCCTTTTCTTGTCAACATAACGTTTTTCTCTATATTGTGAAATTTTCATAACGTTTTTCTCTATGTTGTGAAATTTTTTAAGGTTTGATGGACTTGTTCCACTATGATTTCCATTTCTTCTAAGGTGACACTTTTTTGAGTCATTCACACTTCTAAATTATCAAAACTAACCAATGAATTGCATTTCCTTCTATACAGGGTTTTGAACATACTCTTTGTTAGTAAGTGGTGGTAACCATTGTTATAAAAAAATTACACTATTAAAAAATAATATTGCCAAAACTTGAGTTGGTACATTACATACATTTGGAACATATATTCCAAGATTCAGTTAACTCTTTCTTTCTAAGTCTCGATGATATGATATGCAATACTAAAACTCAATTTTGTGTGCTACTCTTGAAACAATTTCTGCTAGAATTTTGAAATGGACTTCGAATATCTATCTGACATAATAACATTTGATATACCATGTAATCTTACCTCTTCTCAAATAAATATTCGGCTATGTCACATTCCCAATGAGTAGTCTTAATTTGAATGAAATGTGTCAGCTTAGTGATTCAGTTGACCACTACAATGATAAAAGCATTAGCATTGGAAGTCTCTCGCCATTTAGAAATCAAATCCATCGAGATTTATTCTCACTTACAGTAAGATCTAAAAGGGATTTAATTTACTTCCTAGATGTTGATGTTCTACTTTTACCATGGGCATTCAAGACACTTGGCCACATATCCCATAATATATGCTTTTAATCATGATTAGTAAGATATTTGATTCATATTTGAGTAGGTTCTTTGATACGTTAAATGTATAGAATATGGGGCATCATGAGATTCATAAAATACTAATCTTCTCAACTTGGAGTGATCTAGAACATAAATTTGGATCCTCCAAGCAATAGTCCATCTTCTACTAGGAAATGTTTTTCATATTTCCCAATATCTTTTCACTCCAAATGTCATTTATTAACTAAATCTTGACACAGGCTATTGATACCACTTGTCCTCTATATATCACCTTCTAATAATTGTCCTCAAATCTCACAATGATTGTGAGATTGTGCATATATGTCTTCTTACACTGGCATCAACGACTTGTTTTAAGGAAATACTTTTCCTTAATTTGCTTTTAAGGAAATACTTTTCCCTAATTTGTAGTAATTCATAATTATAGTAACTATTTAGAAATTCCACCCATTACGAGTGCTTGACAGTCAACTACTTGGTCGGTTCTAAAAAATATCTCAAACTTAGTTTGATTGGAACATAAATTAAATTTAATGTCGATTAGATAATATCGCCATGGGATCAAGGCATGTACTATCATTAAGAGTTCTAAGTAATGATTCCGGTAGTTTTTCTTGTGTGCATTTAGCTTCTTAAATTAATAACTTAATAGTTTTTATTTATGTATTAATATTTTTTTTGATAACAAGGTATTTTTTAAGGATTTTAATATTATACTTAAGTATAGTATTTTAGGTGATTATTTTGGACTGAAAAAAATATGTATATAGATAGGAAGACGAATATTAAATATGAAATATACAATTTACAACTGAAATGTGTAAATTTTGGCGAATATTATGATAAAAAAAATACTTTATTTAAATATAAGTGATAATAGAGACTAAAAATGACCAAATAACGACTTTTGTTTTTGAAAAAAAACCCCAAAAATAGCCAATTGGCGAAATTTCGCCCCTAAAAATTACCCTGCTCGATACCTTCTGCACTAACATCATTACATATATTTCCACCTATTAACATAAAGAATAAAAAGGATATACACTTGAATATAGTAGATAATCACAAATAATAAAAACTTAGCTTTCCTTGGATCATGTCTTAATGCTACTTCTCCCAACTATCACTAAAGTATTCAACCTATTGTTAGATTCTCTCGAGGACCAATCAATTAATGCATAGTTGTTCATACTCAAATATTGAAGATTAACATAAGACCCTTTAATTACCTATGAAAATGAACCACAGATCTAAAGTTTCTTGTCGCCCCAGATAATAACACCTTTGAGTGAACCTTGACTCTCATGTAAACATTATATACTTGATTCAAATGGCATGGTTGTTGGCTTGGTTTTGCAACCAAGCTTAGTGCAATGGGCACCTGCTAACTAGTAGCAGCAGTTTCAATATTAAGCAAAAACAATAAACTAAATCTAAACTAGCATGTGCATTTTTGAATTAAAAAACAAGAACAAGAAATATAAAAAATAAATTTGTATTGAAAATGGGGGCAAGCAAATGCTTGCAATAATAATACCTCCAAGTGATGAAGATAGTTGAGAAGCTCCAAGGGTGAGCAGCTCCAAACTCCAAAGGGTCCTTTCTCCAAGGTTGCTACAATGGCCAAAAACTCAAGGGAGATTTTGGCAGCATAAGGATAGGAATATGGATGGATGTGAAATGAGGAGCCCCTACCACCTTTTTATAGGTTTTGGTGGTGGGGAATACCATTATGGTTTTGTGGAAACCAATGGTATTGACCAACATGGTTTAGGTACTTTTCCCTCCTTTTTCCTTTTTTGAATAAAATTAATATTTTTATTCCCTTTTTAATATTTTTGGGAATTTTGGACCCTTTTTTAGGAAAAATAATCTTTTTGAGTGGGAAAAGGGGTGTATTAAGGTATTTTGGTGACCTTTTGTTGGCTTTAGAGGCTCAGATGGTGGAAAAAGTGGACAAATGGGTCATGTGAATAAGGAAATGAGCTAGTGAGCACTTTTTAGGTGTTAACAGATTGCCCCCTGATGTGTGAGGGCAGGAGCTCATCGTATGGCTGATAGACATCATAGTTCTTTTGTCTTTTTTCTGGGGTTTTGGGGAGGAGAAGAGACCGATTGGAGACTGGATCCGCGGCCCTTGGAAGCTGCAAAAAATAAACAATATTACATGGCCTCAATATGAATGAGGAATAATCCTGATAATGGACGAGGCGGGCATACCCATGCTCGTATCAAGACATCTATAAACAATTAGTCCCAAGAAGGGGGACCTGAAAAATAAAAAAATATACTGGTACATCATAATGGTCCAGAGTGGACATTAGTTTGGAATGTACTCATGATCATGACATGGCTGATCTCAATAACTGATACATTGGAATAACTGATGAACTGCTGAAACTGAAGGTGTCCAATATCTGTAGGGACTCAATGACTGTGAGCCATCTCTGGGAAGTACATGTAACTATATACTCGAGGGAGTATAAAACTGGGGTACATCTGAATACTGTCGCCATACGCAACCCGGATATCTATAGAAAAAATGTAACTGGTTGTTTCCATAAGTAGACTCTCAAATGTGGAAGAGTCAGGAGGTATCCGGGGTCTTCGACTAATAACTGAAAGGACCAATACCCTGTGCGAGTCTCAACGATGCGATCAAGGTGTTGAATTCAAGCACGTGAGAAACAACCATTTGGAGAGGCACTGAGGACTCTTCTCGAAATGATTCGTAGGCACTCATCATAAACGGTGATGAGTCCAAGACACAGGGACCTCTAGGTCTATCCTCTGGAATAAATTTGGTTGTCGTCAACAGATTGAGACCAGCAACTAACAAGGCAATGATGTTTCCTTGATAGGAGCACGAGGTGTAGAACTGAAGTGTGGTAGTACTGATGGTAGGACTGACATACTTATGGGGATGGGAAGTAACTGGGGTCATATAGTGGGTAGACTCAAACTTCCTTTGTTCAGAGCATGATGACATGGTTGACCTAGCAGCGTAGGGAACTGACTTATAGGTGTGGGGATCATAGCTTTTAGGGACTGAAGGGTATGTATTGAATCTGGGGGGGTCAATTTGATGGGTGTTGTCGAGGGGTTCTCAGGGTGACATACTGTAGAATACTCTGAACAAAGGCGACCAAAATGGGGAAGCTGCTATAAGAGTAGACGTGATCAGTTGTGGCACCGAGAAGCACCATTGGGTCCTTATTCGTAGTTTTAATGAGCTCCAAGAAGGGATAAAAGTGTGCTCTGAAATGGTACTGTCCTGTGGATTTTGTGAGCCCAGGACTGTTCGTGCTCATTGGTGCTTTCATTTTTAAGGAGTTTGAAAACGATAAGAAGACTCTGCAGTGGTTATGATTACTGTCCTGTTGGTTTTACGAGCCCAGGATGGTGATTGCTCGTGGTCGCTTTCATGTTTAGAGAGTCTAAAAGCGGTAAGTGGACTCCATTGGTGTTCTTTTTCGTAAGTTAGTCTCCAAGGCCCGAAAAAGCATAAAATGATGCAAATGGAGAACTCTTCTAGCCGATGTGACTAGAGTATTCCTTTTTTGTAATTAGTCTACAAGGTCCGGAAAAGGGGTAAACTTATACCAGGTAGACGCCCTTTCAGGTACGTTTAGCGAGCATGAAAGGAAGCAAGGTTGCTCGACGATCTTTTCATTGTTTTAGGAGTCAGAAAAGAGCTTAACAGAAACTCCCTAAGTGCCTTTTTCGTAAAAGGGATTGCTCAGCCCGAAAAAGGGATAAAATTATACCGAACAAAAAGGGGATTGATGAGAGCGAGAACAGGTCTCAAGCATCATCATGAGTGCGAAAAAATGAATCCGGTGACATAAAGATTGTCAAAAAGGGGCAACGGCCAATGTGGCACGCAAACCGAGGCGACGAGGGGTCATGGGAAAATGCCCTAAAAATCTAGGCGTGAGAGCGAGAAATGATCTCAAGCATCATCATGAGTGCGGAAAATTGAATCCGGCTATATAAGACTCGCTAGAAACGGACGACGGTCGATGTGGCACGCAAACCGAGGCGATGAGGGGGCATGGAAAAATGCCCTAAAAATCTAGGCGTGAGAGCGAGAGATGATCTCAAGCATCATCACGAGCGCAGAAAACTGAATCCGGCGATACAAATGGTGCAAAAAACGGAGGTCATAAGGACTTCGGAATGGTCAAAGCAAATAACTAGGTTAAAAAATTGCTAAAAATAAAGGTGAGCCCACCAAGCCAATGATGCAGTGGTGGGGAGAAATGATGACCCGCGGGGGGAAATACTATGTGTATAAAATCAACTCAAATATACAAGTGACATGTGACCTCAAAAATGGTTGAAATCACGAATATGAAAAAGTGAGCAGGATTAATGATCTGCCCCCATGCTATGTGCATGGGGTTTGTGATTGTGGATCACATATGTGTTGGTTTGAACGATGGGCTCATTGAGGTGTTGAGATAGAGATGATGGGGAAGGTTCAAAATGATTGATCATGCCCCCTATCCTAGGGTCGAGGTAATCTATTATGCCCCCTAACTCAGAGGTGCCAATGTGGTGCAGATTTCGCTCAGAGAGAGATCAATAGGGCATTGAGCAACTGCTGGCGGGGTGTTATACCATGAGGCTGTGGGCTGTGGTGGCATACTGAAGTGATGATATGATGATGGGAGATTCCCTTTATGGGGTGGATGCCCCTAGTATCTCCGACGAGAATCACGATGATGATGAGTAAGCAAGGTTTTGGGCTTGCCCCCATGTTGTGGACATGTGGTTTCCTCGTCGATTTGAAAGGGTTGAACATGTGTGTCAAAGGGATCAACGGAAGGGGCCGACCAGACAGAGGGGTATCCAGTGGAAACCGTGTAAATGGTGGGGTCAAAACCAGGCATTTCGATATCTGACCAAGTAAAGACATCAGTGAATTCTTGGAACAGTTTTTTGTATTCCCCAATTTCATGCTCACTGTGGGAGGCTCCTAATGTAATGGTATGAAGGTCACCAGATGGGTCAGAGATGTCGATGTGGATGACGAGAGAAATATTGGCCATGGTATTTTCCTGAGAGGCATCAGGAGCAGTAGGAGTCTCGAGAATCTATTCATCATTGCGGAAGCTGTGAGTGGTCAAGTCAGTTGACGAGGTTTGGGTAGTCGAAGAGATCATATAAATGGTGTTAATCTCTCCGGATGAGGATGATACGGGAGGGAAGATCTCCTCAATTGTGGGGGGTGTCTTCTCAAGGTCCAAATTGTTCATCTCGTAGAGAGCTGCTCTTTAATCTGGGATGTCAGGACAGTGATGTGAGTAGTGGCCGTAAATGTCGCATATCGCACATGGGTGGTTGGTGCACAGTGATTTGTCACGAGGCATGGGGTTTGAGTCGATTTTGACAACCGGGATGTTGGGGTCGTCGTCAAGCGTTTGCAAGTGTAACTGTAATGCAGGTAACTGTGGAGACTGATGGGTTGGATGGCCTAACTCATCACACAACGAGCATTTTGGAGGAGCACGGAATACGGAGGGAGGTTTAACTTCCTTGGGTGGGCGTACCGCAGTGTATGGTTGTGGGCCTCTGCCCCCAATGGGCCTGATGAGTGGAGGGGGATTCGTCGATGACGAAGGAGTAGTGATACCGGGAGGTGGTTGAGTAGTAGTGACAATGGGTTGCACCGGTTGTAGGATGACATTTGGTGTCGGCAGGGGAACGGGAGGCGAAATGTACCACACGGGTAATCCCAATGTTAACCCGGGGAGACTAAGGGTAGCCATAACCGGAGCGCTTACTACGCCCGAGGGAGGGAATAGAAAGGGGATGGTGTGGATTGGTGTAACACCAATGTGACTAGGGACCAATGGTGGTTTAGGGAACAAGGGTGGTTTATTGGTGGGTGTTTGTGTATTGTGGGAAAGAGTACAGAGGTTAGCGACGTGTGTCTCCGGTGACGGTGGTGGAATAGATTGGAATGTAGAAGTCATCGGCGCGTCGCAGTAAAGTACGGGTCCCACAGAGGAAACAAACGATGTAGTTGCACCACAAATAGGTTGTTCAATCATAGGGAGAACATTTTCAGGTGCGGTGGGGGCCTTGGGATCGTAGTAGGTAAGTTGGTCGACCTTGACCATGCGTCCCTCATGGGGGAACATCATAGTACGAAAAATGGATGAGGCAACCGCCCGCATGGCATTCATGTAGCTGCGACCAAGTAAGAGGTTATAATCGAGTTGTGCATTGATGACCTCAATGTCAATGAGCACGGTTTTACCCGCCAGCTGGACGGGGACATTGGCTAAAAGACCTTGGGGTTGAGCCGAACGACCATCGTAGGCTCGCAACGCAGTGGTGGACTGTTGGAGAGTAGGAGATCCCAACTTCTGCCAAATGAATGTGGACATAACGCATGTAAAGGCCCCTTCATCGATAATGCACCGATGGATGACAAGATTCCGAATGGAAATGGAAACTTGGAAAGCTAAAGTGGAAGGCAAACGTGGTTCGGATTGGTCCGAATCGAATGCCATTAGTTGTGAATCATTGGGGTCAATAGCACCAATGGAAGAGAGCAAAGTCTTGCGTTGTGAAGGACAGTTTTTTAAGACTTCTAAAGCAGACATGGCTGCAGGGGACTGGGCTAAGTCGTCTACAATGTTGTAATTCGACGCAGCACGAGCATTGGGATTATTGTTGATGCGACGAAGTGGGAAGCGAGGTGCTTTAGAAGCGCCATCGAGTGGAGCCGGAGGTATATGTAACGTCTGATCTGTGGGATGGACGTTAATGTTCTTGTCGGCGGGAGGGGCTTCAGAGGTGGAGCCATATTGGTTCCGCTGGGTTTGGAGGTTGGCATCAGCGGTTGACATCATCAACAAGTGGTGAGTACCTGAATCGAACATGGGTTGATCAGGGGCTTCATAAGTGATCTATTGTGGTGGCGCGTTGCCCTGAGGGGGAGCTAACGGCTGAGTGTTCACTACACCTTTGTTTGGAAAGGGGTTTTGCAGAACCAAAGGTTGATGTTGAGGTGGTGGAGGGTTGGGTGGCGGCTAAGGACCCGCTTGCCCTTGACGATGGACATCGTCAGTCTAGAGTTGTTGAGCTCGCTCCAAATGTGGGCAAGCATGTGTGTAATGGCCATAGACCCCGCAAATAGAACAAGGATGGTTTGTTCTGATGTTATTGTTTTTGGGCTGCTTGGGATTACGATTCGGATTTTGGTTGGGAGGAGCAGCGTTGTTATTTTGCGGAGGGTTGGGGGTGGAGGACCTTGATGTTGTTGTTGGTTGTTTCCGCGGTTACGTCCTCTTCCATGGTTCTGTTGCGCACCCTGGTTGCGCTGGTTGTTTTGGTGCTGGGGCTGGTTATGTTGTGTGTACACTTGCCCTTGAGCAGTGGGAGGATTTTGGTTCGCCGCAGGTGCGGGAGCAGGTTGTGGTGGATAATAAGCCGGTGGGGTTGGAGGTGGTCCAGTTACCTGCTGGGGTTGTTGGTAACCCTGAGCTATTGGAGGTGTTGGGCTAGCTGTCGCCGCTTGCTGCGGGTAATACATTGGTTGAGGTGCAGCTGGGGGGGGTATGCAGGTGGTGCATGACCAAAGCACTGTGGTGGACATGAAGGTCCGTGGGTATGGTGGTGATGTGCCATGGGAGCATATGAACTGGTTGCTCCAGATTGAGATGTAGCCCGCGAAAGGTCGGGACCATGGCTAGGATGTGCAATGGAAAAGGGTTGGGGATGCGAGGCCATACGACCAATGATGCCATCAGCGGCATGGGATGCCCCTGGCACATCGTGTTGGGATGACTCGCCTCGAGAGGCGTCTGGTATAATGGTATACAGATAACCCGACTGGACATAAATGAGGTCAAACTGTTGGGCTTTGAGGATGGCCTCTTCTTCAGACTGGGGTCGTTCGGATGCCACATCCTTGGCAATGAGAGGG
Source organism: Larix kaempferi (assembly GCA_027924585.1). Lineage (NCBI taxonomy): Eukaryota > Viridiplantae > Streptophyta > Pinopsida > Pinales > Pinaceae > Larix > Larix kaempferi. The sequence goes on from BSBM01000410.1 coordinate 16,158,040, forward strand.
AGAAGGGATTTGAGAAACCAATCTAAGAAGATACGGTCGTCTAACTTGATTTTGCAGAGGCTTCGGTGTCGACGCCACTCATGAATGTGGTCAGTGATGTGGGTGGTCGTGTTCTGTCTGCAAGACAGTAAGATCTCAACTCCCGCATCATAGCGGACAGGTAACTGGAAGAATTGCAGGAAGGTCGAGGCAAGGGTGGTAAAGGTGGCATGGGTCCCATGGGGCTGCTCGATATACCACTTAGTTGCAGAGCCAGTGAAGGTGCGCTGTAACAGACGGAGGCGGACAGAGTCATCCACTATGGAGTTGGAGGAACACCATAGATGGAAGGACATGATATGGTTCTGGGGGTCCTCACCTGCCTTGCCCTCAAACTTAGGGATGTCGGAGGGGAGTTTGGTGGGCATGTGAGGCCACGCAGGGTCATGTCTGATAGGATCATTGGTTAAACTGGCTAAGTCTGGTAAGTTCAGACTCGCCATGTATGGTAAGCTAGCAGATGAATGTGGCGCAGTGACTGGGACATGACTAGTCATGGTGGTATGATGTGGGGGTCCAGTAGCGCCTAAGGGGATGCTAGGTATTGAAGGTATGTGTCCTCCAATAGCTGTGGTCTGGTATGGGCCAGCGCTTCCAAGTGCAACATGGGTTACACCTGGGTTAGGAATAGGGATTCCTAGGATATGGGTTGTGGAAATGAGAGGGGTGTGACCCCTATGTTCGACGTACCCGTAATAGGAGGTGGTCCTGTGTTGGGCATCCCTAAAAATGGAGTGTCCCCCATATTAGGCATACCTAGGGGGGTGGTTGTTGCCATGGATGGCACCACAGTAGAAGGGTCTGTGGATGTATCACCTATGGTGCTGGTAAAAAGTGGGTCGAATTGTGTCCCAGCCATGAGGTTGGTTGGTAATAAGTCGGTAGGGTTTTCGGATTCTGCCTCAAAATCAGATGTGAAGTGAGGCGTGTCAGAATCGGATGACTGTCTGTTTGACCGACGATGTGTCGAGTGAAGGGATAAGGCTTGACGTCTGTGACGTGGAGAGCCAAGTAGACTGAACTCTGGGAGTTCGCCTTGAAGACGACGAGAGCGTCTAAAATTCTCAATGGTGAGAAATAAGTTTTTTGTGAAAAAATCCTGTGTGTTAAAATGGTAATGTATAAAAAAATCAAAACCCTAATGCAACCAAGGGTGCAAGAAGGGGAGTGAAAATAAAGGCTCTCAGGCCAAAAAATCAACCTCAAAAAGGCACTTATTATAGCAGCTGTGCTATAATAAGTGGAGAGATGCAAAAAATGGTCAGAATACCAACATGCAAACAGCTCCTAGAAAAAAGAGGTGCTACTAGACCAAAGGTGGATTGTATCATGCAAACACCTAACTAAAAGTATTGTGAATCAACAAACGATATTCTCTGCAAGGTGATGAAATCCAAGTCAGACAATATTGAGTGTTAAATCAATGGCTAAATATCCCCCTACCGGGAGGGACACCGGGTAATCAATCCTAAAGAATGGCAACTAGGATACTCCGTTCATGACACGTCTAGAAAAGTTAAATCTGCCGTTTGGTCCTTTTACCGCAATACCCCCATACAGGGATATCCCGAGAACTGCGAATGGTAGCCTTCGGTTACTGAATGGATTTCGGTATTCCACTCAGACTTTCGGAACCATCCTCGCGACTTCAACCCTCCTAGGGGAGAGGCCTTCCGATAAACTGGTTATGACCGTGCCAACAAATACTAGGAGATTTTGGTTCCCTACTGGACAACAACTATGTCTCAAATGTAATAACTGAGGGGTGTTATTGGAACACCTATCCCCTCAATACTACCTAGCTACAAAGTTCTTTTAATGTTCCCCAAGTGGGGTTAAAAGTGGGTTGAAGTTAGGGTAAGTTTTAAGGCTCAGTTTAAATTATATGTTTGAGTGGGTGCACGTGTGATATTTTAAACTGAAATTGAAAAAGTAAATGCTAAGTATTCAAAAAACAAAGGATCTTTTGAAATAGAAAAGCAAATAATATGACTTCTTCAATAAATGGAAATTAAATGCTTTGCAAAAACTATTCAAAAAACAAAGGATCTTTTGAAATAGGAAAGCAAATAATATGACTTCTTTAAGAAATAAATGGATTTCTTTCTTCAAAAATTGCTATGGGAAAAATATCAAAGAAGTAAACAGCAAAATTTTAATCTAGATAAAATGCAAATAAATCCTTCTTTCAATTTCTGAAAATTTTTAAAAAGACTTTTTCAAATGTGCATTCTAAATAGTAAAATTTTCCTATGGCTGTAAACAATGCTGGAATTTTAATACTGTAAAATGTGCTATGTGGGCAGAAAATACAGTAAAAAATTAATTTTTTAAACGGATCGGCCGAATGGAAAAAATTGGCATCGCGGGTTTTGACAGAACAACCGCGATGGACCGCGCGGGTTTCTGTCGCACAGTCACGATGGACCGCGCGGGTTTCAACTGTGATGGACCGCGCGGGATTTCGTCACATAGTCGCGATGTGCAGCGCGGAAAATGTCCGTGAAGCCGCGATGTGCAGCACGCTAATTGGCCGCGAAGCCGCGGTGAACCGAGCGGAAAAGAGCCGCGCAGTCGCGATGAGCCGTGCGACTGTTGGGCAAAAAGCCGCGAGGCGAAAACCGTACGCAAACGCCGAAAAACGAAGCCGAAAATTGAGAATTTCGGGCTGTTAATGGCAATAAAATGGGCCAAGATCTAGAACAACAATGGATCTGCTGTCTAGGGTGGCAGATCTATGAATTAAACTAACTAATACTATCAAAAACTAAGATCTAAAGCAAAAGTGAGATCTAAAAATTCGAAAGCAGCGGAGTCGCCAAAAACTGTTGGCTTGGTTTTGCAACCAAGCTTAGTGCAATGGGAACCTGCTAACTAGTAGCAGCAGTTTCAATATTAAGCAAAAACAATAAACTAAATCTAAATCTAATCTAAACTAGCATGCGCATTTTTGAATTAAAAAACAAGAACAAGAAATATAGAAAATAAATTTGTATTGAAAATGGGGGCAAGCAAGTGCTTGCAATAATAATACCTCCAAGTGATGAAGATAGTTGAGAAGCTCCAAGGGTGAGCAGCTCCAAACTCCAAAGGGTCCTTTCTCCAAGGTTGCTACAATGGCCAAAAACTCAAGGGAGATTTTGGCAGCATAAGGATAGGAATATGGATGGATGTGAAATGAGGAGCCCCTACCACCTTTTTATAGGTTTTGGTGGTGGGGAATACCATTATGGTTTTGTGGAAACCAATGGTATTGACCAACATGGTTTTGGTACTTTTCCCTCCTTTTTCCTTTTTTGAATAAAATTAATATTTTTATTCCCTTTTTAATATTTTTGGGAATTTTGGACCCTTTTTGAGGGTTTTTTATGCTTTTTTAGGAAAAATAATCTTTTTGAGTGGGAAAAGGGGTGTATTAAGGTCTTTTGGTGACCTTTTGTTGGCTTTAGAGGCTCAGATGGTGGAAAAAGTGGACAAATGGGTCATGTGAATAAGGAAATGAGCTAGTGAACACTTTTTAGGTGTTAACAATGGTTCCACATTTATCTTCATTTGCATCTAGGTTTTGTAAGTAAGAGCATGTGCCCTCAAGTATATCATTCAAAATAAAAAATAAAAAATCACCCAAAATAGAGCATCCATATACTTCATCAACAATTACATGTGTGATATTCTGAAGATCAGAGTCACTCCATGCTATGACATTGTCTTGAAAGGTGGAATGCCAACTAGGGCATGCTTATTATTTGCAAACTTTCAATGATCTGCCTTTTAATTTATATGCAAGCACACCTTTATGCTAAGCAATATTGGATCTAAAGCTACTACAAGCTGTATATAAATCACAGTAGCATAATTCGAGTATGAATACGGATACAAATACGATTTGATGCATAAAAAATACATACAGGAAAAAATCAATACAAATAAAATATGGGAGTAGACTTCTTATTTATAATACTTTTAATTAAATATACAAGAATATACCTTAAATGTACATCTCACACATGTTATTTACAACCAAAATTACTATTTAAAAAACAAAAATATTATGAGAGACAACATTTAGTTATTAATAATTATTTTAATAAGAAAGTAAAAACATATTTACTGGAGAAGGATTAATCGTTAGGAACTATGAAATTGAATGTTATTTATATTTTATAGTGTTTAAATAATTAAAATTTGATTTTTTTAAAAATTTGATTTCCCACTTGTAGGAACCCGTATTCGTATTACACCTACACCGAATATTCGACGAGCTACGAATTGTTCCTAATTTCATACACGAAAGTCCAATACAGTGGAATTATGCTACTATAATATAAATGAAACTATACTTTGGATAAAATAAACATTATTGCAATAATGAGTGTGTTTGGGAGCTCTAAGGAGTGTACTGGGTGGCCCCTTTTTAAAATTTTATTGATAAGATCTAGGGAACCTTTAAGTTGACCAAACGAGTAGTAAAGTTGACTAAACAATGAACATCATAACCACAAGATATCCATGACAAATTTCAACGAGGAACAAAGAAAATGTGTTCTTCAATTTTAATAGTTGGAGCATCCAAATACTTGATTCATGAAAATGGCTTTACATATATAAAAAACAACTCTCATAGTTACATTAAAGAACTCGTAAATGTTGAAATTATGGGGAGAATGACATTGGATCCTTCCTCTTTTTTCCTTTTGATGAACAATTTGACAAGTGAGGCTTAGGGGGGACCTTTTTCTTTTCATTTTAGGATTCTAGTATCGAAAACGTTCATGAAAAGGAACAATCATTCAAAGGATGCCTAACTCTAAATAAATATTCATGATTTGGTAGATAAGATGTACATGGAAAAAATTCCCAAGAGAGATGTAGGAGGAAAACAATAATGCACATGATTAAATTGAATATACGAGTAAGGAGGGCATTGGGAGTGACTTTATGGTTGAGGGATAGTAGTATGATGAAATTTTTGGGAGTGTTTTCCATAAACATTATGTTTTGACATTTCGGAATCGTGTTAATGTTGAACAACAATAATGTCCAAAGGTGAAGGTGGAGAAAATTTAATGGAATCTAAGAAAATATCCATTTTCATAAAAGCTCCAAATACTAAGGATGAGGATTCAAGAATGACATTTTTTCAATAGTGAATGCAAAGAAACTGAAACCCAAGAAAAGTGCAAAAACAAAAATGTAGAAAGAGGGCCTCACAAGTTTCTTCTCAAAAACTTAGGGGGGGGGGGTGTTGTTGCTATCTCAAGAAATGGAAACACACTAAAAGGACCATAGATCTATGCAATAAGCTTATGGAAAACACAAATTTTGAAGAGACTGCAAATTACATTATCTGGAGAAATGTTGCTTTAACCCCCTAGGTTCCCACTGGAACTTGTCCTTCTGAAATAGCTGCATGAATGCCTAATATTGAGATTGAGCAACTTGCTATTTAGATCCATAGGGCCATGTTTATGATATATATTCTTTGACTTCAACTCATCCATATATGTTATCATGGTTCCATCGAGTTTCTACAAATAAGGGATGAGTGAGACTTTGCTTACATTGTTTATTAATGTTCTTTTGTTGACACTCCATTACCAATGAGAATCCATAGCCTTGACATGGTCACCCCAATATCATAGGCCTTGCTCCACTACTAGTAATCATCTGTAGGATTGATAAAGATAGTTGCATGTTCCACATGATTTGGATTCCTTTCCTAATACTTTACCTTTTGATTTCATTGTTGATTAAGAGGTAAATGGGGGAATATTGGTAACCCTTTAAAGGCATGTGGGATGATACTTGTTACTCAAGAACTGGTAAATATACGCCCGTGTGATAATAAATATTTCCCTTATATGTATAAATCTCAACACTATGCAATCTTCTTAGTAAAACATTAGTCACCATTATTCTGAGTGGGTGGGACCCTGAAGATAGCTAGCAATCCACTCAATACTCGAGCCTTGAAATTTCCATGGATGCATACTTGTCCAATTGTGTTCCACCATTGGGATAATAGTTTAGATATACTACAGATGAATTTACTCCATTCAGGAGAAAACCCACCTAGGAAACCTTTGTTGATGCCATCAAGGAGGAGTTCTACCCTATAAAAAACTATGATTATTAATAAACGATATGGATGACTCTGCGGTAAGAGAGAGACTAGGCGGTGCCATAGTACACCAACATATTTCATACCTATCTCTCAAAGATGGGTATCAAATACTTCGAGCGACACCTAGTTTTGAAGTACCACAATGGTCTACATAGGTACATTCAAACATAGATGGATTTATTGGACATGTTCTCATTGGGAGATGCTTATTGATATGAAGTCAAAATTGAGCAAAATTTTAATCAACGAAGTAAGCAGGAGTTCAGATTTAAAGATACACCACAACAAAAGCATGGAAAAGGAAACCCTAACTCACAAAACAAAAAAACAAAGCACAAAGAGTCAATATCAAGAAAATCAATCCAAGTCGTTACCTAAGAAAGGTGATGGGAAGTCAAAGGACAACAGAAAGTGGTGTGATTTCCACAAAATTCCCTAGCATAGCACCAATGAATGTTTCCCGAAAAGGTCATTGGTGGTCGAGCTCAAAGAAAAAAATCAGAACATGGCTAGTACTTTGATTCAGAGCATAATAAAGGGAAACAAATCACAAATTTAGAACACATTGCTACCATTGCGATCACAACAATCCAAGCAGAAGAATCAGAGGATCCTTAGGAGGGGGAGTGCCTCTTCTATTCATAGATGTGGGAAAAGGGGACCCCACTGCATTCCATTGTAGACAACGAGATTCAAAATAATCTAATTTCAACTGAGGTCATTAAAAGAATAAAGATGCTAACAATTCCACACCCCCAACTGTACACTATTGGATGGTTGAGACAGAGACAATACAATCGCATCAGACAACAGTGCCTCCTTTCCTACAACATCGAGTCCGTCAGAGATGAGGTAATGTGTGATGTGGCTCCACTCAATGTTTTTTATTTTCTTTTAAGACAACCATATATGTGGAAATGTCACATTGTTTATGAGTCTTGTCCCTGTAGTGTCATTGTTACTATGGAAGTTCATCTCGACAGGGTACCAGAGGTAGTTCCAACTACTACCACTTCATTGATATCGACAAAACAATGCCACAAATTAATCTCTCATACAACAAATTTTAGCCTCTTCATGATTTAGTCATAAGGTGAATAGAAAGTTACTACAACCACTATAACCCTATCCCAAGAACTTTCTACGCAACAGAAGTAGGTCAAAAAGATGGTAGAGGAGCACAAATATATTTTTTGCTTCACCTACGGGGTGCCTCTTCACTTCCACATCAATTATTCCATTGCCTTGATGCTTGATTCTCCTTTACCCAATGGTCCAATCTATATATGCTCTCTTACGGAGAATAAGTAAATAAGTGTCAGACCGAGATAGATCATGCAACCAAATTTGTTGAAAGGATTGCGCACATCCACCAACAAGTCCATGGAATCTTGTAGAAACCCTGTGCCAAGTACAAACAATGACATGACCAACATCAGGTTCCACACAAGTTTTAGGTTGGTAATCACCTTTGCTTACATTTGCAGAAAGAGATCCTTGTAGGAACCCATCATAATCTTCGGTACTTATATATGGGCCTTACACCATCACCAAGGTTGTAGGTAAGAATTCTTTTGAATTAAGTATTCCCACATTCCTTGGCCTACATCCAGTCTTCAATGTGAAGCTCCTTCACCCATATTTTATGCCTCTACTAGACACCTCAGATGTAGATGGAAACTTGGCCCCTACAAAAATCAACTTTGAATACCTTGAGTAGGTTATAGTTGATTGAATCATGGAGACAAAATAGAAGGCACCCACCAACAAGTCATCAAAGCAGGTGTTAGCACTAAAAGTTGTCCTTTGATTTCTAGAAAGACAAGTTTAACACATATGAGAGATTAGGATGGCTAGGGTAAGGTTGATAAAGTTTTGAGAGGTAGGTCTAGAAGAAAATATACAAGGATGGAAAATACAGAGTTTGGAAGAACAGATATCTAACACTCAGGGTGAAAATTTCATAGCTTGGTGGCAACTCACTCAGCATAGAAATTGAACATTTATATATACATAGATTGAATTGCATAAAACACAGGAAAATGAAGCCATGTTTCTATAATTAAATCGTATATTGCGTTATTCATAAACCGAAAGAAGAGTTGCAATAGAATACCATAGTCAAGGCAAACCATAAAGAACTCTAATTGTGCATTGATCTTGACCTTATAAGACACAATTGCATTCCAAAAAAACTGTATTTAACAAGTAATCACAGTCATAAACAAGAAATCCACAATATGTAAGATGAATAGATGATCAATGAACATGAAAATTCACAATTTGTATTAGATCAAGTGTCACGTCCCCTCCTGCGGACCCAATTCGAGGAAGGAAACATGATGATAATCTCTGGGGATTTCACATAATCTCAGCCCATTCATTAGAATCACACAAATAAAACATTTGTGTGCAGATGCAACACAAATCAAACATGCACAGTGGAATTAAACTATACACACACCTTACTCATGCATACAACATATCAACAGTCATCAAATTAATGCATTGCAAAAGTAAATACATAGACAGAGAAACACTTATCTTTATGGTGAAATGGTCCCAAGCAACTAGCTATGTCGTTGCAACGTTCCACCCAACCATAGGCCAGTTTTGTTCATCAATTCTCTCAACACAACTGCCACCCCCGAGTTGGGCATGATTCTTACAAGGAAAAGGGGACATTCAAGCTCATTCATAGTCAATTAATCATTTCAACTGAGCCAAGCCAGTCCAAAGCTGGGTTTATGAGGCTACACTTGAAACCTGGATGCTTGCACTCAACCTCAAGCCAAAACAATGGAATGGGAGAGGGAAATTCGACCACCAAGAAGAAAACGATTTCTCCCACAGATATATAAGCATTCAACAGCCGAAAACGGTCTTAATGGAACCCCCAATTTGATTCCCCTTCTTCCCCACTGGTATACAACACAAAAATGCCCTTATCCCAGCTGAGAATAAAGGAAAACACAGAAAAACATGGCTGGAAAAAGCCCAGGTAGCTCCAAATTAGCGAGGGAGATAAAATTGGTTGATGGATAATGGATTTGGGGAGAAATTCATGGCTCTTTCCTTGCCCAAGAAGCACAACGTGATTTTCCATGAAGGGTGGCTTGCCCATACCTGAATTTGGACAACCATACCTCCCATTCCCCAAGGCATTAACTACCTCAACCAACTCTTGGGAGAAATGAATGATTGGGTACAAAAGTCAACATGGGTAGTTGAGGGTTGATGGGTTCTCTCATTGAAATTTGGCTTGACTTGATTGGCTCAAGGGTTTGAATGTTTTCCCTCCCAATTCCTTGTAAAATCATGCTCCCATCTCTTGTTGCATTGCATAGCTAGTTGTGGGTATTTTATTAAAATGCATATTTACATGATATTTGCAATTCCAATGTGCCTGGCTAGCACACAAACCATATGCATCACTAAATCGATGGTGTGGCCTTGGCTTTCAGCTCCTCACCATGATTTTATGACAATATTACATCATTTACATTTGAATGCAATGGGGTCAAAATGGGGAAATTACATTTCCCTCCCACTTGGAATAACACCGTCCTCGGTGTTCCAATACTTAGGAATAAATACCCACTTTACACATGCTTCAAAATTCACAAATGGTGGTTGATCTGTCCTGCATTTCATCCCTTTACTTTGAGCTTTCAGGACCAAGTCCTTTGGTTTCGACAATTGCTCCTGCTGGCTTTGATCTTCCATCTCTGCAGGTGGGCATTGCTCTACAACGATCCCTTTCTTTTATTCACCTTCCAACTTATTTACAAGTCTGGAATTTCATGGATGCCATCTTCCTTATCGTCCTGACAACTATTTGAGGAATATTTTTAGCCAAAACAAATAGATTTCGGTCTGCTTCCCTGATCAATGTGCACGCTAGATCTCACTAGCAACACTTGGCTAGTACTAGCTGCACTCAATGGCTTTCAATTTCTCAACTATGAGATTCATCATGGCAATTCCTGTCAGAACAAGCATAACACAATATTAAAATTAGTCAATTATTTTCCCAATTGACATGGATAGTCCATTCTTCACTCATGAGGCTTCCACACTTTTCATGCTTTCCAAACATACACATGAACTCATTCATGTTCATCCTTTCTCAGGGAAATAACTAATCCATCATTCACAATTCATTTCAAGCAATTAAACACAATCTATTTTCATCTATGACATGCACTCATCAATCTTTTGTTTCTAAGATGCATCAGTCAAAAAGGAAAGAGAAGAGTAAGAGTTTCCCCCTCTTAGTCTTGTTCCAATCCGGAGCCACACCATCACTATTGTTTCATGCTCCTTAGCCTCTTTCACTTCGATGTGAATGCTTAAATTTCCCCTTTCTTGGTTATGACACTTAGTGTCTAAGTATTTTCAACCGAGGAACCCTTCCCCATTGTTGCCTACAAAACCTTTGGCTGCTAGGACCCACACATGTCCACTAGCACCATTTTTCATTATTGCTTATACTGAGCTCTTTAAGACGGTCACATGTCCACATGCATCCCTATGATGCCTTCATAGTTCTTGCTTCCAGCAATACCTACACTCAAACATTGAATCAATTCACATATTTAGTTTATTTTCATAGGGTTTATCTCCAAACGAGAATTTAAGAAATCATAACCAAATCATATACACACGTGTATTCATATTAAATAAGCAAGAGCTGCAAGATAACCAAATACTTATTTGTATTGGATGTCTTCACTTTATTCCATAGGATCCTTCTTTGCTTTACAAGCATTGGATTTCCCGTGGATACAATAACTAATGTTGGGCTAGCATGCAGGCTACTCCACAACCATTCGAATAGGAAATGCCAAGACAGTACACTGACTTGGCTTATCAATTATTGAAAGAATGTTTGGCCAGCACACATGCTGCTCTACAACATCAAGTTGTTAATGTCCAACTAGTTACTCTCTGGATTTACCAAGAATTTATACTGCACAACCAGTTACTCTCTGGTTTTACCAAGGACTTATAGTGCACAACCAGTTACTCTCTGGTTTTACCAAGAATTTTATAGCGCCTGACTAGTTACTCTCTGGCTTACCATGAATTTTATAGCTCTTTCAGGGTCCTTGCTTTCCTGCAATGACCAAGGTTTCCAACAAAGAAACAATAGTGTATCATCTTAGCTGTTAGAAGACTTATACCTGAAATATTCATTATTCCAAACAATAATTAAATGAAGGATGAATACTTATATGTATTGTGTGTTTCAATCTATGGTCCACAGGTTCCTACTTCACTTTGCAAGCCTTGGGATCGCCTACGGAACTAGATGTTGGCTAGCTCGAGGCCACTCCATGTCATCCAAATAATTGTTTCCCAACCAGTTACTCTCTGGATTTACCAGGATTTCATAGTGCTCAACCAATTACTCCCTGGATTTACCAAGCACTGGTGGTGCCCAACCAGTCCCATACCTGGTTGGCCCTCTCCATTGCCGAGCTAGCACATCCATCTGGGTCCTCAGCCAATGGAAGGAAACTGCACCACTGACCATTATAGGTCAAGGCTCTACTATGGAGCCATAGGCATCTTAGGGTTTTCAGTCAGTCTCGGTACCCCACCTTACTACTAACCCAATAGAGAGTATATGCCTTCATCCATACCACCACAGCCCTTCACACACACATCAATTCTTCATCCACCCAAGGATGGCACTCCTTCTCCTGTGCAAACCAGTGGTTCCCTTTTGGAACTCTATAGGTGAATTCCTTGACTGCAGGCTAGCATGGCCCCACAATACCCACTCACACTACACAAGGATGATACCCCTTTTCTGCTACACAGCTCCTCGGGCCCATCCATCCCTTCTAGTGTCTTTTAGTGTGAGCATAGAAAGGTTACCACTTCCCATACAGTCCTCTTGAGCACCCTTTCTTCACATTGCCTCTAAACGTGCAACACCAAAATGCACTTGTGTAAGATGATAGCACAAGAAGGATAAGCAGGCTCATCAGTATTGTTTCCCAAAAATGGTAACCGAATTTCATAACATTCACTATCAAGTATTGAAACACCAGGAATGCGTCCATTCCTTAGGGTGTAGTCAATATTGACAACCCTAACATAACCCGACATCCGAAAGGTATGCATCACTTTTCAATGTGAGCCATGTAGGCCTTAGTCACACTCAAGCAGTCTGTAATAATAATGAAATAATAAAATATGCTCTACATATTAACTCTAGTAACCAGACATGCATATTCTTTAGCTAGGGTTACAAAATACTCATTAGTTTAACAGATGTATCTTTTCTTCATTTGCGAAGAATGGGGGCTCCCTTCTCTGAGTCAACAATCCTTCGGTTTGCCACCCCAATCCTTTCACGTTCCGTAACCCACACATGCCTTCTTGGCATAATTTTACTGTCTCACTCACATGCTTTACCAACATGCAGTTCGACTGAGACATTATCAATATTTACAATGGCGTTTCACCCGAAACCCATTTCCATAGCATGGGATCATTCCCATCTAGTTTGGCTTCTACAGGCCATCACACATGGTCTTCCTGCAATGTGTCATCCTGGCACACTTATCAAAAAGCCAAACAGTCAGCAAAATTTAACAATAAACTTCAAATCTGATTGTTCCATAACTAATTAATGTCATTAATAATTAAATTCAATATGGATTTGCAATTCTGTCTACTACAGAAATTGATTTGCTTAACAATGAGGCTATCCTCATATTGTTTGGCTCTCATAAGTGGTATCACTCAGTCCATTATGGTTTCACCCTTGCTACCATACATGAACATCCACCTACAACATGTCCTCCTAACACTATTTTATATAAGCCAAACAATCATTAGCAATTGTTAGCAAAATTTCAAATATGTTTTCCTACAGAAATTAGATTTGCAACCATGATATTATTCTCATAAATTTAAATCAGACAATTTTCAGATCTATTTCATGCATAAGTTAAATTTTGACAACCATGTGAACCTTCTCATAACCTTGGCTTCTGCACATGGTAGATCCTGGTCTTCACTATGGACTTATCCTCATTGCCATATGCAAGAATTTTCTACCTGAAATCTGAACTTCAATCAGCCAAGCACATTGTGAGTATCTATGCATATAATCTTTTCATTGCTACAACAATCACTGAAGTGATCTCAGAATTATAACACTCAATAATTCAAACACCTTCAGCTGTTACTATTTGAAATGCAATGAAATATATATCTCTATATATGCATCATTATCAAATAGAATTACAAGACACGGATACACTATCCATGCAATTTAAATAAAAACTCCAAGATTCATTACTTCACAGTCATATCATTTTTATACAACTCTATCCTTCCAATAGAGCATTCTGGTAGCCCATCAACATGTCTACCTTCTTCATGCAATCATTCTCCTGCATTCACAGCAACTCATGAAATGGTATTAGGATTAACAATAGTTCACCATTTCATCTATTATCTAATTGCATTGAAACTTATACATATATCGCAACCATGCATTTGCACAATGCATCTCAACATGTGCACCTGCACGTATGCATGCACATTCACAACATTTACACAATATTTTGACGTGCATTCACTTAATGCATAACCCCTCAATACGACCTTGCATTAATCCATGAATACTATGCATTCCAACATATTATGGCCTAACCATGGATGTCTTATATGGCATGCATTACCACAACAGGGCCATAAGTCATCACTTGCTTTGGTTGTTAAACTCACAACCAACATACACGGATGGCATGATATAATTTCATATGAATGCATTGAGGTTTCTAAGAAACTATAGGGTGTAAGGCTCCTTGCCTTTTCTTACCCACAACTCACCATACTCGGTAGGATGACATTAACATTCAAGCATTCAATACCACATGCAAACCAGTCATAGTTTAAACATAGTTGAAGGGATCTCACCAAATCCTCTTTCAACATTCATGCAATTAAGCGCAATTAACCATTACCTGCATGGTTGTTATTAACATTGCTTGATGTTACCTGATCAATTGGCTTCTTACCAAGGATACACAGTCCCTTTTTCCAACCTCATGATCACAGATTTGTTGCACCATCCTTTCTTCATAAGGTTGTTGGTCATATGCAATAATCATTGTCCACATCCTTAGCCATGCTTTGGTTTTCTTTAGTCCTACAACCAATGGGAACACAACTAATTATTAACAACCACCATAATTATCTTATGTGGCTCATTGCATATGTAAAACCTCACTATTTTACCAATATGCAATATCATATACATGTACAAACATTTTCACATGCACTATGCAATGTCTGTTAGTATTCCAGCTAGTACATATTCACTTCATCTATCTACCATCATGCATTTTCAACCATGCTTCTATGATATGATTCATACAACCATTATCAACAACATTAATTGTCATTTTCGTAGTCGACGTTTCGAATCCCAAGCTGGATCATCCGAAAATGACCACCGTGGATCATCCGAATACCCTTTAAAACACTGCAAACCACGGAAACCTAAAATCCTTAATCACAGACCTGTACGGTAGGAAAACTTGTGATGACATCCAGCTTTTGGAGAGACTCAGAATTAAAATTGTGAAAAAAGTTGCTGATCTAACATTCTTAAAGAGATGCAGAGAAAACGAAGATGTAGAAGATGAAAAGACGAGAAGATGAGAAGGCATCTCTAACTATTTTTATGCAGATTAGCAACTTCCTACAACATATTCTGTCCTGATGATGAATCCAGCTTGGGATTCGAAACGTCGACTACGAAAATGACCACCGTGGATCATCCGAATACCCTTTCAAACACTGCAAACCACGGAAACCTAAAATCCTTAATCACAGACCTGTACGGTAGGAAAACTTGTGATGACATCCAGCTTTTGGAGAGACTCAGAATTAAAATTGTGAAAAAAGTTGCTGATCTAACATTCTTAAAGAGATGCAGAGAAAACGAAGATGTAGAAGATGAAAAGACGAGAAGATGAGAAGGCATCTCTAACTATTTTTATGCAGATTAGCAACTTCCTACAACATATTCTGTCCTGATGATGAATCCAGCTTGGGATTCGAAACGTCGACTACGAAAATGACCACCGTGGATCATCCGAATACCCTTTCAAACACTGCAAACCACGGAAACCTAAAATCCTTAATCACAGACCTGTACGGTAGGAAAACTTGTGATGACATCCAGCTTTTGGAGAGACTCAGAATTAAAATTGTGAAAAAAGTTGCTGATCTAACATTCTTAAAGAGATGCAGAGAAAACGAAGATGTAGAAGATGAAAAGACGAGAAGATGAGAAGGCATCTCTAACTATTTTTATGCAGATTAGCAACTTCCTACAACATATTCTGTCCTGATGATGAATCCAGCTTGGGATTCGAAACGTCGACTACGAAAATGACCACCGTGGATCATCCGAATACCCTTTCAAACACTGCAAACCACGGAAACCTAAAATCCTTAATCACAGACCTGTACGGTAGGAAAACTTGTGATGACATCCAGCTTTTGGAGAGACTCAGAATTAAAATTGTGAAAAAAGTTGCTGATCTAACATTCTTAAAGAGATGCAGAGAAAACGAAGATGTAGAAGATGAAAAGACGAGAAGATGAGAAGGCATCTCTAACTATTTTTATGCAGATTAGCAACTTCCTACAACATATTCTGTCCTGATGATGAATCCAGCTTGGGATTCGAAACGTCGACTACGAAAATGACCACCGTGGATCATCCGAATACCCTTTCAAACACTGCAAACCACGGAAACCTAAAATCCTTAACATTAATTGTCATTGACCATAGACAATACCATTAATGGGCTATTGTATGCGTAACTTCACTACCTTTACCCATATGCAACATCATGCTCATGCATAAGCAATTCACATTCACTATGCAATGACTCTTCAATCATGCCCACTAATTCATATTTAATCTGCTACTCTCTTGCACTTCCAGCATCCCTATGCCATAATTTTCAACAAATAAAACTCAAGAAATATAAATACAATAGCAAGAGAGGAGTTAAGGGATTTATCCCTTTCTAATTCCCCATCATGACATGGAGTTCCTCCTTCACATCATAGTTGATCATTTTCTTGGCTTCCCTACCAAGCACACAAGGATTCATTAGTCGTGATTTCTCACCAAGTAGCGATTCAATACATAAACATATGTAAAACATTTCTACTTAATATTTTCTAAGCATACACTTCTTATGCTGTAAACAAAAATAGTTTAAGGTGAGAAAATTCCCTCTTTCATTCTCCATAATGGATATTGATTTCACAATCCCTTTTCGATTCATAATGCACACTCCAAGCATGCATAGAGAACGCCTTTCATGCATTTAACGACTGTCTCCAGGGGGCGATGAGGGTCAAGGGGGCTTGCCCCCTTGTGGCTTCTCGCCACTGTAGGGCGGGTCGAGGGCAGCGCCCTTGTTTTTTTTTTTTTTTTTGTAAATCCTTCGATTTCAGGCAATTTGGCGCATAAGTCCCATGGCATTTTTCAACTTTTGGCATCTGAAAATCTCCCTGGAAAACAATTGAAATTCCCTGTTTCGAAGCAACTCACTGAGTTCTACTGATCGATGAACTCGTCTATCTCCTCCAACCCGTTTCAGAGCAACTCACCGAGTTTTGCCGATCAGTGAACTCTCCTATCTCTTCCGATCTGTTGCGGACCAACTCGCCCAGTTCCGCTAACCCCTTCAACGCAAACTCGCCAGTTCTCGCCGACCATTTCGATGCAAACACGTTAGTTCTCATCGACCACTTTGGCGCAAAATCGCCAGTTCTCGTCGACCGTTTCGGCGCAAACTCACCAATTCTCGCTGACCACTTCGGTGCAAACTCACATGTTCTCACCGATCTGTTTCGGCGACTTTTTCCTTTTTTGCCGAAATTTTCCTTCTTTTTCGGCGAACTTATTGATTTTCTGTCAACTGTTTTAACGCAACTCGCAAACTTGAGCCAGCCATTTCAGAACAACTCACCGGGTTCTGCCAAAATTTCCTCTTTGTCGCCGAAAACAATTAGAAAAATTTTGAAATTTGTCTTCCTTTCCCAGGGCACTTTCGTAAACTTCGTCGGCGCAACTCAACGAGATTCACCGACCATTTTAGCGCCACTCGGTGAGATTCCCTGAAACACGTCACCGCCATCTCGTTGGCGCAACTCGGCAAGATTCGTCGACACAGTTTTTGGCAGAAAATTGATAAACACTTAGAAATTTTTTCAAATTTTCAAATTTTTTTTGAAAATTTTCCTAATGATCACTGCTGAGCAGGAAGCATACTTACCCCTGCATGTTGCTTGAGTTGTCCCATTAGGCCTAATGTTGCAACCTTTGCTCTGATACCATACTATCATGTCCCCTCCCGTGGACCCAATTCGAGGAAGGAAACATGATGCTAATCTCTGGGGCTTTCACATCATCTCATCACATTCATTAGAATCATACGAATAAAATTTTTGTGTGTAGGTGCAAAACAAATCAAACATGCGTAGCGGAATTAAACTATCCACACACCTTACTCATGCATACAGCATATCAACAATCATCAAATTAATGCATTACAGAAGTAAAACACATATACAGAGAAACACTTATCTTTATGGTGAAATGGTCCCAAGCAACTAGCTATGTCGCTGCAACGTTCCACCCAACCATAGGCCAGTTGTGTTCATCAATTCTTTCAACACAACCACCACCCCTGAGATGGGCATGATTCTTACAAGGAAAAGGGGACATTCAAGCTCATTCACAGCCAATTAATCATTTCAACTGAGCGAAGCCAGTCCACAACTGGGTTTATCAGGCTACACTTGAACCATGGATGCTTGCACTCAAGCTCAAGCCAAAACAATGGATTGGGAGAGGGAAATTCGACCACTGGGAAGAAAATGATTTCTCCCACAGATATATAAGCATTCAACAACCCAAAACGATCTTAATGGAACCCCCAATTCGATTCCCCTTCTTCCCTACTGGTATACAACACAAAAACGCCCTTCTCCCAGCTGAGAATGAAGGAAAACATAGAAAAACATGGCTGGAAAACACCCAGGTAGCTCCAAAATCGTGAGGGAGAGAAAACTGGTTGATAGATAATGGCTTTGGGGAGCAATTCATGGCTCTTTCCTTTCCCAAGAATCAAAACGTGATTTTGCATGAAGGGTGGCTTGCCCATACCTGAATTTGGACAACCATACCTCCCATTCCCTAAGGGATTAACTACCTCAACCAACTCTTGGGAGAAATGAATGATTGGGTACAAAAGTCAACATGGGTAGTTGAGGGTTGATGGGTTCTCTCATTGACATTTGGCTTGACTTGATTGGCTCAAGGGTTTGAATTTTTTCCCTCCCAATTCCTTGTAAAATCATGCCCCCATCTCTTGTTGCATTGCATAGCTAGTTGTGGGTATTTTATTAAAATGCATATTTACATGATATTTGCAATTCCAATGTGCTTGGGTAGCACGCAAACCATATTCATCACTAAATCGATGGTGGGGCCTTGGCCTTGATCTCCTCACCATGATTTTATAACAATACTACATAATTTACATTTGAATGCAATGGGGTCAAAATGGGGACATTACATCCAGATTAAAATGTACATAGATAAGATGTCCCTTGTAGTCTTTTCAGTTGAACCATTTTTACATATTGCTTCTCTCTTTTATGGATTTTCCATTACATAAAAAAAAAAGTCTAGATCCTCAAAATTGGGATCGAACCTTGACTTAATCTTCTAAATATTTACTCTGATTAGAACATGGACTAGATCCACTTTAATAGGGACATTACAATTGATTGAGTTTGACCTGAGATTCGACTCCCTATTGTCTAGACATTATAGAAGCTTATAAGTTTATCAATTACATAAAAAGGTTCAACATATTGATATTTATTAAAACGTAAGACAAAATAGGCCAAGACTTAGAGCATGGTTCTTCAACATCCTTCCAGTTGGTTGTCATGATCAAACCTGTAAAATTATCATTCTTTAGTACCCGTGCATATACATTTGTAATATCATAGTTTAGTAGACAAAAATCAAATTAAACCATATAATTCATAAAAATTCAAATTAAAAGTGTGAGTTTAACTACACATTGTACCTGTGTATATGGTGACCTATCAATCCCTGGCGGAGATGGTTGATCATCGTAGTCTGGGCATATCTGTGGACACCAAAATGCATGCACGTTATGAACATATTAAACAACTAATTATTTAGGCAATCAAAATATTCAAAAATATTGTACGAACTATCATTGTGTATGTCATAAATATAAATACATAAATAATATAAATGCCATAAGTAATAACAATATTGTGTGAGGTACTAAAAATGCCTCCATGTGAGGTGCCGCAATTTCTGTTGCAGCTGCCATTGCTGTGTCCAGGTTGGGAGATCCTACGCTCTCCGATGATGATGTCTTAGCTCTAAATAACTGTACATTGAAATAATAGTTTAAGCCAAACACAAATACTTTAAAATTACTTTACAAATTATCAAGTAATGATTGAAAACACATTAAAAAAAGTGTTAACCTGCTCCATATAGCAGCCCTCAATTGGGCCAAGGAAAGTGTGCCTGCAATGGGGACAAAGATGTGGCATTGTCCTCGTTGAACTGGAAGGCCCAACATGGCTACCACCAGTCACAGGTCTCTCTTGACTATGTCGTGAAAGCCCTACACTTGAGTCTCTATCAGGGTCAACCTATCTCTCCACTGTAGTCGTTGCTACAAAGGCGGTGTGTCTAAGGAGTCCAGGTGCAACACTCCTCATCGCCCCCTCGATCTGATCAAGTTTGTGGGGTAACTGAGGTGGTTGGGGAGAGGGGTTGGGATCGCACTAGGAGATGGTGGTCCTCTCAATGGATTTCTTCTGGAAGTAGGTCGATCTTGGGTAGAGCCAAACCCAACACCCTTGAACTCGGTTATATCAAAATAGTTGACATGTAAACTAAGTGCAAACTCAACCCACATTTTCCAAAGGAAGTACCATGGAACCTCCCTATTATTGCATCATTGTTTATTGTAAACCATGAACCACCTATGCATCCAATTGTCCCTCCATGGTTGTAAATGACACCAATCCATACAGACACGTGGCTTTCTAATGTCCGATGGTTGTTGTGTTCTTGGATTAGTGAACATACTGTATAATTGGGCCTTTGCAATATTCATTGCTTTTATTTCCTCCTTGGAAATTCTTATGGAATAATACTCCCGCATCCTAGCTCTATATTCGGTCATGTCAGTCAATTGGCGATGTGCATGGATGAGGGAGTCAATTGAGCTCTCAATTGAGGTGGCAAGGGACACTCGAGATGGTTCCCCTGTGTTTCTTAGTTCTCGAGTGTGCACTCTCATTTCATTTATGTAATGGTTCAAGTCGTCTTGGTCGAAATTTTGTTAGGGGTTTTGATTTTCTTGGGAATTTTGATTTTGTTGAGGGTTTTCATTGGTTCCAAGATTTGTGTTTTCTTGTGTTCCACCAGACTCCATGTTAACATTTTTTTCATTCATTGTATAGGTTTAGACTTTGCAATTGAAAAATTCTCTATTATTTTACTAATTTGGGAATTATTAAAAAATCAATAAACAAAAAAAAATCAATAAAATAGCAAAAAAAAATCAATAAAATAACAAAAAAAATGATCTTACCTATCCAATGCAATTGATGCTCACTTGGTGGATGGATTGAGGGACTTTTTAAGTGCAATAGGTGAATGTAGTGTTCTCTTGCTCCACGTATGCACCGGGTGAGTGAGACTTGGTCAATTGGAAGAAATGGAACATGTTCTGCCCTGCTTTTTTTAATATTTTTCCTAACAGGTGCGCGTGCGCGCTTTTGAGCGCATACGCGCTAAAAACACGCATGCGCAGCAATGTAAACACGCCTCGATTCGGTACCGAACCTAATAGTGCATGCATGCTTCCTTAGGTGCGTGCACGCCTGGGTTTTATCCCCACTAACATGGCCTCATTGCAATGGATTTGTAGAACATGTTTGTGCACCCACCCTTCATCTAATTAATTAAAAAAAAACCAATCTAAGAATGGTTAAAGAACCGACCAACTACAATAGCTTCGTTTGATTATTGAGTCAACTCCTCGTAAATATTAACATCAAATTATAATAATTTAATCAATCAACAAAACATACAACTATATTAATCAATCTAATGAAAGAACTCTATTTCTCTATACTAATCAATCTAATGAAATAAATCTGTATTTTTTTTAGCAAAAAAAAAAACGTACTATTGTTATTCAAGGTGAATCAAATAGTACAAAGATAGTTCTAGATCTTTCCCAAGATCCCGAATGCTAATAACCGTGGCATAACAGCCAATACAAAAAGATCCAAAAAAGGATGAAACCAACTATCCAGTAAGATCAAAAGATGACAAGTCTCTAACTCCCAACTAAAAACAAAAGGAGTCTAGATATCCCAGTCATAAAAATAATAGACTCCCATGTCCTGAATGTTGGCATTCATCCATTCTTCCCATACTAGATGTCCTTCAATACCATAAAGAGCTTGTTTGGATAACTTATCAGCCAAAGATTTATGTTCCCTGTAAATATGTTCAAAGGAAATGAACACATGCAAATCCATTTTTTTCCTTGTACGCTGACACCAATGATGGAGAGCTGTAACATTAAGTTGAAACTCTTTGGCTTCCCATTTAATTGTGACTCGTGAATCACCAAACACTTTAAGGTCAACTAATCCAAAGATGCTAGCTAGCCTCAAAACACACCAAAGAGCCATTAACTCTGCCTTCATATTTGTCCATTTCCCACAGTTTAAACGCAGAGTAAAGTAATGATCATCATTTAAATATATTACTCCACCAGTCACACATTAGCCTCTTTGTGCAGCACCATCAAAAAAGAGAATAGACTGTCTAACATCAAAGGAGAAATGACTGATTCTATCAACAGTCCGCTTGTCCTTATCATTCTGATAAGTCTGAACTAGCTTTAAAACAATCAACGCACTAGCCAAAGCCACTGGCTTTTTCTCCTGAAAAACAACACAGTTGCGTCCATGCCAAATCACCCATGAAACAAATATAGGCAGTGAAAAGTGCTCTTTACATTCTTTGTACCAGTTAAGCATGCAGAGCTCGAAATCACCAACATCCCAAGAAACTCCAATATTTAACTTTTCACAACAAATTTTCCAGACATCCTGAACAAACCTGCATTTCACAAAAACATGGCTAACAGATTCAGGGTTAAGCCTGCACATAATACACCAATTTGGGTTGATCAAACCTCACCTTATCAAATTTTCCCAAGTCTTAAGGCTACCTTGGAAAGCATGCCATAAAAAACATTTAACTTTGAGAGGAACATTCCAACTGCATAATCTTTTATACCACCAGTGCTGTGGGAAGATACACCATTCTTGAAGGATCCTAGAATATGCAGTCTTCATAGTCACAATGCCATTCTTTTCATTCCCCGTCCAAACTAGCTTATCCTTCTCCAAGTTTAAGAAACAACCAGCAAAGCACAAAAAATTTACATAACAGTCCCATTCCTGAGCATCATAACCAACAAGTCCTAGATCAATAAAACTTAACCAATAATTACTTGAAATAGAGATAGAGGCGCCACCCCAATTTTTCACCTTGTTTAATGTAGACAACCCATAGAACCAATAACTCTATATGTCGAGTCTTTGCCTTGATAAGCAAAATATCCACTACATATCATCTCCCAAAAAAATCAAACCAACCAGCAAAAGAATATTACCTTTAAAAATATATATAATAATGGTAAGGATTCTCTACAATTGCTTTTCAAAAGTGGGTTTGGTGGTGTACGTTTTCTAAAAGTTATTCACACTATAACCTCTTATCGCGGGTAATGCCGGTGGAGAATAATCCCCTTTACCCTCTTCAAATCCGTGGATGGACTAAACTTTTTTACATAAATTTAAAATCAAGTGGTACTACGGGCTTTCATTAACTTTTTCTTTTTAAACTAAATTATATGTATGAAATTACGATGAGTCTATCTAATGTTCGAAATAATGTTAAGATATGCTTCTACATAAATTTAAAATCAAGTGGTACTAATGGCTTTGATTAAAATATATTTTTTAAAATAAATTATATTTATGAAGTTAGGCTCAGTGTATCGAATCTTCAAAATAATGTTAAGATATGCTTGCCTTTTCTTCCTCCAGTGGTGTGCAACTTTGAATTAGGTAATAAGGATGACACGAGACAAAGGGATAATTACTTCATTACATGATGTATTAACTATTTTTATTTATAGAGCATCAATGAGGAAGGTGTCTGACCTTCATAAAGTAGGAAGGTGTGAACTTCATAAAGTAGTTGTAAAGTTTAATGGAAAAAAGGAAAATCTTTATAATAATGTAGGGAGGGTTGAAATTTAGGGGGTAAATAGTTGTCATTTAGAATCATATTTAAAGGTTTTCAGGATAAATCTTTTTTGGTATTAATATGTGTGCATTTGGTTTAATCATTATGTTTATTATGTGCTTATAAGTAAATTTCGGTAATAATTGTTGGAATTTTGCTACAATTTCATATATATTATTTAAAAATCTTTGAATGAATTTTAATTGTGCATCACTTAATGTTTATTTTATATTGATATGTTTTGTAGATCAAGTAAGAGGTTGAGATTCTATAATAATCTTCCAATAAAAGAAATTGCAAAATTTCATCAAACTGAGTTGGAGAAAAAAGTAAATTTATTGAAAAAGTTTATTAAACAATTGTACCTCGTTCATAATTGTATGTTGGATCATAATTGCTCTTGAATCTTGCTACCTGCAATAATATTATTGTTCAATAATAAAAATGAAGTTTGAATAAAGTATGCAAGATTGAAAATTTCATGTTTTTGTATTTTTAAAATTGTTTATATCTGGATGAGTTTGATCTTGTTTAGTCTTAGACAGATTCTTGATAGATCCTTAACTCAAATAGATGTTTGCTAATTTTTTTAGATTTAATTTAATAGTTTTATTAAATGCCAATATTTGGTTGAGATCAACTTACACGTTACAACAAGAATTAATATTTATTTCCAAATTATAATGAAAGATGGTCCTAATTGATAAGAATACCTTACCATATTTTTCCTGAGCATTGGGAATGTTCATGTAAACATCAAAGTAGTCTATGAAAATGATCTAAGTTATGAAATGTTTCTCTCTTTTTAGATTTGGCTTTATCACCACTTGAATTAACTATCACCTCACATAAACAATTATATCGTTACAAGTACAATAGTTCATAGCAATTGTTGTTAGCAAATGCTCCATTCAAAATTAGTGAAATGCAAATTCATGCTCCACAATGTCTCTACTTTTAGTGTGTTTATGAATATACAAAAAAATATAAAAAAGGAGGGGATTTTAGTTGGATCTCTTTGTGGGCACTTTTTTTGTTTCAATGTAGCTATGAGAATACCGGCACTTTTTTTGTGGTGCCGGTATTTAGTTAAGGTAGCTATGAGAATTCAAAGTTTGATATAATTATTATGAATGTTATTTATAAAAAATAAAATCAACTAAGGCAATATTAAAATTAAAACGTCATATAAAAATTTCTTGACTTATAAAGTAGGATGTCAAATTTCAACTCAGAATATAGATATAATTTTATTTCTGTATATTTCTATATAAAATAGATATAATTTTATTCCTGTATATTTCTATATAAAATCATCTGGAAAGAAAGTTAACCCTACCATTTTTAATAATAATAATTATTTAATAAAGGGCATATACTTCGTAGAAAAAGGATTTGTAAATATTTTGTCACTAAAAAATATTTTTTTAGTGACACGGAAGTTCTTGTTATACGCAATCCAATCCAAAATTAGTGGCCCACTTGGGTTACACGACATGAAACGAAAGCAATGCATTCCTGCCAGCTTTGTCGTTTACGAAATTGAGTGGGAAACTTTAAGTGGGGCGCATTTAGAGAGTTGGTACAGTGAAGATAATGGAGAAGTCGATTTGGCGAATCAATGAGAGAGGTTGTTAGTTGGATTCATATATTTTTTATTTTTGTTTTTAATGAATAAATTTAAATTTATGATAGGATGGGGAGTTATTATTATATTGATAGATATTTATATTTTATAATTTGGAATGTATTAAATAAGTTTTTTTTTTAATTTTACGATAATAATTTTTAATTTTAAATAAATAATTATAAAAAAATTCAATTTATAGATAATAACTAATAATAACAAACAAACAATGCATGACACTTGACTTAGAATCTATACACTCGATCTTATCAATACAACGTGTCATAATCCGATCAACTTGTTATTGATCCATGTCATTATTCCGAAACAGATAACATTGATTCAACGTGCCGTCTGTCGGCCTGACCGTACGCAAATATTCCGACTCCCGAGACTTCGAATTTATTTATTTGTGGTGACGGATTTTAAAATGTATGCTGTGTATGGTAAACCTTCTTGTTAACCCAACTTCTAATATAAGATAGATATCCCAACCAATCATCGTCCTCTAGTAACTTAGAGAAGCCAACGCCGTAACAACCGACAAACGAAAGTATTCGTTCCAAAGGTATTCTAATTGGATTGAAAATTCGAGATTTTTTGCACCGATGGACTTAATATTCGACATCCGCGAATTAAGCTACGGTTGCCCCCGGTAACTTTAAATACGGGAAATGTTAAAACGGAGGGGCCATACCAGTCCTCTGCGATTTTCGAAGGCCCGTTTCCATGCCAGACTGTTCAACTTCCGCCAGAGAGTTTTTGTATATAAATTCCTGTGCGATGCTATGCATAGCTTTATATAGCCAATCCTCTCTTATCATCTCCTTTCGTATCCGCTCTGTTATCCATTTCGGCTTTTATAGCAGTTCCAGCAATTCTTCGTTATATATCTTCTTCTAGTCCCTGCACCATCTCTGTGTCTCCGTGTTCGAATCTCAAGGCCGTCTTTCAATCATGTCCCAGACGCTCACAAAACGCGGCCGAGAGCCGGAAGATCTACTGGCATCGACAGACGTCCAGGAGCCGAAACGCTTCCACGGCGAAGAAACGGACCGGTTTTGTCATCTGCTGCAAGAAGAAGAGGAATGCGCTCCCAGTGAGGAGGTTGTAAACGGAATCATGAGAAGCCTGGAGGAAGAAATTAGTGCGACATGTTTCACTTCTTATGTTTCCACAAACTCTGGGGATAATTCCGCGTCCTCCGATATTTCTAGCGGCCAAGAAGGGGAAACCCTAGCTTCGATCTCGGATATTGATCTGTTTTATTTACTGGAGGCTTCAGATGACGAGCTCGGGGGCATTCCCCTGAGCCCCGTTCTAGACTTTACGGACGAAGTCCGGCAATCTCCCAAGGCAACGGCCGAGGGTTTGTTGGAGAACTCGGATCTTACATCCTTTGATGAAATCTGGCACTTTGATGACAACTTTCAAAACTGTCAGCAATTTGCATTGCATGAAGATGCCCGTGAAGAAAGCGAGCTGCAGGATTATTTGAACGGAGATTTTGTCAGCCAAGACGGTGATTTTTCTGCGGCATGGACTTTGGAAACTGCCACCTGCTTGTAATCACAGCAAAGGGTCATTAAGCCTGTGTTTTAATTATATTAGAAAAGAGATGGATGCAACATAGAGAAATTTTGATTCTTTAATCAAAGCAAAGGTTCATTAAATTTGCATAAGCCTGTGTTTTAATTTGATTAATCATGGATGCAACATAGAGAATTTTCATTGTTTAAACAAACCGTGCACAGCAGAATTTCCATGAATGGCTGCATACTTGTATCGTATATTGATTGTAGGGTTGTTAACACTACCCTTTCCTTGATCCATGTGGCCATGTATCGCTTCCAAATCCCGCTGCCATATGACGCCGAAACTGTCCATTTTCCTGCACGATTGGGAAGGAATTCATGAAATTAATTTATACAGATCTCAAAGAACATAACAGTGTTTAAAGTTTCCAAATCCCGCTGCCATATGACGCCGATCAAAGTCTGCATTTTCTTGCACGACTGGGAAGGAATTCGTTAAAATAATTTATAAAGATCTCAAAGAATATAACAGTGTTTAAAGTTGAATAATTTGGGTGTTATGGCGTATTTGAGAGGTATTCTCAAATCCTGCTGCCATATCTTGCAGAAACTGTGCATTTTCCGGCACCATTGGGAAGGAATCCGTTAAAATAATTTAAGCTCTCAACAAACATAAACATATCAGTGTTTGAATCCTTTGAAATAATTTAAGATTTCTAAGAACATAACCGTGTTTAAGTTTGTTAATTTGGGTGTTTTGGAAGTATCTCAGGGATATTCAAAGGATTTAGATTGGTTCTAAAACTGAAATTAACTTTTCACAAGTCCTGAAACTGAAATTAACTTTTCAGTGAAAATATTGTTGACATCGGAATCATTTTTCACATTTCAACTTAGTGTGCTATTTGCTCCCGATTTAATCAACATATTGGCTTTTCATGTTCAATTTAGAAATTTAAATTATTTAGAATCATTCTTCACATTTCAAGATTTTTCTATTTGCTTTGGATTTATTTTTGGTTTGTTTTTGTTAAAATTGGGTTGTAAATTTTTTATAAAAATTAGAGTTACATATATACTAGTACAACCATTTAACTTGTGGTCATTGGACATCGAAATATACGTAGACATTTATATAATAAAGTCAATCATTTATTTTAAAAAAAAATAGAAAATATAAAAAATGTGGAATATGGTTAGTGTGATAGACAAGGTACTTATTATAAATTATTTTAATAATATTGTATTAAATTGAATGGTATTTTTGTTTTATAATGTTTAAATAATTTTAAAGTTCAGTTTTTTTAAATTATTTTTAAAAATTTAATTTTTCATTAGTAAAAATCCATATCCTTATTACACATTGATCCGAACTACCAATACCGCCAAATTATATTACTATGGTCTCTATTTTTACTTGAAAATTTCCCTTGTTTCAATTATCATGGTGATTCGAAGACGAGGCCGGGCTTCTTTTCTTAAACTAGTGATGCATGCAATGCTTTTCTCTTTACGCTCATTTATGGTTATGGCTTTCTTTTGTTTCTCGCATTCTACATTGTAAGCTGTAGTTTCATCTCTGTACAGAAAGGGGAAACCAAATATTTAATAGATCAAATCAGGCCAGAATGAATTAAATGAAACCTAAATCATTCATCAAATTACCTGTACATGTAAAGGCTCGAGCCACCGCTCGAATGACGGTTGCTGAAATAAATAATGGAGGAGATGTTGATTCACGTTGCGATACAGTATGGTATATCATTTTTTGAGACAAAGAAGTGGTTAATGGGCGATCAATATTGTGGAAAGGCATGCTACAACTGGGTCGAGTGGTAGCTAATACATTTGGCTTCCTAGATCGAGCGATTAACCAACGAACCACTAATTAATTAGTGTAGGGGATAGGCGATTACAATGAGCACCCAATAAAGATTAGATGAGTACCTAATCATAGAAGAAAAAAATGATCTTCCTTTTGGTGGCTTCAACTAGTCCAGAGACAATACATTAGAGCAAATTTGGGGTCTAAAATGAGCCTTATAAGAAAACGAGTCATTGAATTCAAGAACCAATAGAATTTCAAGAAAATAGTCAACTAGAATGGTTGAGTTGGACCTCAAATTTACTCTAATGCCTATAATGGATCTACAAACCTGCTAAATTTTAGTACATAGTTATTGTTTCCTTGACCTAACTCCAAAACATAATAAACTCCATAAAAAAATGGGGACAGTACCTTCAACCCCAACAACCATATCCATGGCTCTTTGTTTGCATTTTTCACAATTTAGCTCTACTTTCAAGTTTCAACACGATTGTTTGCACAATTGCAGAGATAAATCTTGTCAAATAACCACATAAAAAAATAAAATGAGTCATCAATAACTACTAGTTTACCTGGGACATCTTTGACAATTGCGGAAAAAGAATAATCTTGGAGACTTGTAGAAAAATTCACTCTCTTTCTGCAATCTGTGCAGCTAGGAGGACTCAATAAA
This sequence comes from Larix kaempferi, assembly GCA_027924585.1. Taxonomy (NCBI): domain Eukaryota; kingdom Viridiplantae; phylum Streptophyta; class Pinopsida; order Pinales; family Pinaceae; genus Larix; species Larix kaempferi. The sequence continues at coordinate 16,187,327 of BSBM01000410.1, forward strand.
TTAATCATAGCCTTGGAAACGTGGTCTAGATTAAAAAGTCCTTGATGTTTTGTGATCATAGTAGGGACGAGGGATTTTATTTTAAATGGATGGCCTCTTCTTGAACCGAATGAGAAACGTCTCGACCTATTAACACTAGTCATGTTGATGTGAACAATGTTTGCAAGTTCTAGGTGTTAATTTTTTTATCTTTAATTCAGAAATGCAATAGTACTTGAAATCAAATAACAATCATACACAAGCAATCAAATTCGACGCATGAATTTACCCTGGGGAAACCCTCTATGACTTGAGGGAGAAAACCCCAGCAAAACTTTCCATAGGATATTGATAGATAGCGGAGAATGTCTTTTACATCAAGCACCCCTAGTGCAATTACAGAGCAAGAGAAAGATAAAGAAGAGAAACTCAGAATAATATCCTGCACAAAGAGAAGCACATTGCCTTCAAGGGAGAAGAGAATTCGCTTCAAATTGAGTTCATCAATCCTGTATAACATATTTATATATTCTTTACATGCATCGGCTTCTATTTTTATCTTCAGACTTCATGATGAACTCGCCATCCATATGGATGTATTAATATTGCATGAAGAAGAGCGCCCCACTTCTCATGCAAATCATTAACTCACTGAATTGAGTCTTAGGATGAACTCGCCCGTTCACTGAAAGATTCCCCACTTAGTTAGGTGGCTAACTTAAGTGTCATCATGCAAGTGTCGCAACTCAAGTGTCATATTTTAGTTTAACATTTAAGTGTTGTCTTTTAGTTTAACATAAGTGTCGTCATGCAATAACACTTAGTTAAGTTTCAATGATAATTTTAGGGGTGAAATTTAGCCCATGGGCTATTTTTCCATTTTTTTTCCAAAAAAAGATTCGCCAATTTGTATTTTTTGAAGCCCCATTTTGTCCAATTTTGATGGGGTAAACTTTTTTCACTCTAAAAATTGCCAAATTATTATATAAACTATATAAAACCTTAGAAATTGAAATAATTTTAGAAAAATATCGCCAAATATTTTATAGTTGACATTTTAAGAATTGGTAAGATTCTCCAAGGTTTATACACTTTTAAATCAGTACGGGTCCTTAAAATTATCCCTGTAGTTAACTATATCTTATTTGTTATCAATTAGTTACCTCTCTTAACTAATTATTTCTTGTTAACATCACTGCAGTGATCAATTCGAGTTCTCCTTTGATTTACTGAATACTTCATTGAAGTTTAACAGTTCAAATTCTCTCTTAATTAATTCTTTTATGTGTGATTCGAATTCTCTCATATCTTATCACATCTCATATTTATCTCTTGTTTTATCTGCATGGTCCACATGTGATGGCTTAGTTATCATATCAAATATACTAAGGTGTGAAGAACCTGCAATAATTAATTAATGCAAATACACAAGATATCAGAAATAATAGAACTCATAATCACTTTTATATTGATCATGGGCCACTTCGAGGGGGCAACCTCATTTGAGCAAGCTCAATACAATTAACTTCACAGTGCCTTCAATAATCTCAACACACACTTATATACTAAGTCTATGCCCAATACTATGAGTCAAAACCATGGGACATATAATACTATAGGACGACTTACAAAGCATATGCGTCCAATACTATGGGCTAATATAAACTACGGATCAACAAATACTACGGGACGACTTACAAAGCATATGCGTCCAACAATAATATACTAACATAGTAAAGAGAAGGGTTGACACAGGTTCCTAACATCCCCTCTCCCTTAGAAAAAGCTTTGTCCTCAAAGCTTTGGTTGGAGAAATTGTTGCAGAATCTGAAGGAGTGGTTCCCCGGTAGCATCCTCGAGTTGCATTTCGGGCCATTGACGCCTTTGGAGTGTCAAGGAGGATTGCTTGGAAGGCTGTAGATGAAGAAGTACCCTGTCAGCTGCATGGAAAATGCGCTCAAAACGGTGCTGATCGACTTGTTGTTTCATGCGAATTCTGGCCATGTGAAGATTGTCCTGCAGAATGAGAAGAATCTGATCGCAGTTTCGAAGAACCGAGTCAATTTCCTGAACTGGGGAGCTGCTAAGTGTTGAGCCCAGAATTGGCCCTTTTTGACCATCATTTATCACTGTCCCTTACCTTGTCTCACATCAATTACCTTGGCAATTCAATTTATTGTCCTTATATATTCCCCCAATTTACCAAGGTATGGCCGATTATTGTTTTATTGTATTAATACTTATGATTGTGATGATTTAAGCTGTGCATCTCTTAATTCGTGCTAACATGATGCAAATTATGAAGGTAGTAAGATAAAGGGACTGCAGGAAGATCGGAGCTGAACGAGTCACGGAGGAAGGGACGTCCATTGCTTAAGGAAGGTTCCTTGGGGCTCAATTCGTCAATCAAGGCACAGTCGTGGCAGGACAGCTGTAACATAAAGTTCTATCTTAAGTATGTCGCTGCTCAAATCCAGCTGTGAGCTGGAAGGACCGCCACTCTTGGGACAGTTGATAACTCCTCGTATATTTGGATATTTCAGTTCTGCCACGCATTGTAACAGCTAGATTATTTAGGGCGCCTGAAGATCATAGATCTTCATGGCCGCCCAATTATAGGTTTAGATGTTGCAACTTTATGTATAAATATGTGGTATTACCTCGATCAAGGGGTTGGACAGCAATTAATTAATTCATCTTGTATTAGCAGTCAAGCTGAAACTATGTACTCGTCCTTCTATTAATATAAAGAGTTGTTTCTGAGTTAAAGAGAGCGTTGTTCAACCAGCGTCTCTGTGTGAAGACTGGGCCCGTCTTCCACAGAGATTGCTGTGTTAATTTAGGATTTCATCTTTCTGTTGTGTGATGATTTGATCTTTCGTTTGTACGCAGCAGCAATATTCATTGTGTGGATTTCTCAGTAAATGATTTAATCGTGAGATTGGGAATGGTATCAATAACAGTCGACTGAGTCAGGTTTGTTTTATGTAATTCAATTTCTGTTCACACTGTTGTGCTCATCCTACAGCTGAACGTAATCCCAGAAGCTCCTAGGAATTAGCTTTCCTGTTATGTGTTGATTGATTTATATTTTGCAATTCAGTATCTTAGAACAGTTGCATCAATCTCCTTTATTAAATTCTAGAGTAATGTTCAGGTTATGCTTCATGATTCTCAGCTTGATTTCATTAGACAGTTGATTACTTTAGAATGCAATTGAGTTTTCCTTTCTGCAATCGTTGATTAGATCTGATATTCGTTTTGCTTGATGCATAATAGAAAAGGATTGTAGTACAGCAGTTAGAAGGCAATTGGGATTGCGTAGATTCTTGGGATGAACATAGATGATAGAAGATAAAAGTATTCACTTCTGATGGTTTGTGTTTAAGCATATATTGTGCACTTGTCCTTTGAAATAAAAAGACTTTCTCGGGTTGACAATAAATTTCATACGCTCTGTGTGTTGATATTTAATTATCTGCAATTAGAGTGCTTGACATTTTGGCGCCGTTGCCGGGGAAGGATAAAAATTAAACACTAGTCATTAGTTGTATCTGATAATTGCTTTCAGTCAGTCTTTTGGTTGTTTTTGAAATGATCTGCTTCGCATGAATACGAGGGGGGTAAAACGCGATCACCTCCCGACCCCCAAAACCCCACAAATTACTAACAGTACAGGTGGTTCGGGTCGTGGTCGAGGTCCACCGCTGGGCAGAAGAACATTCATTGACGACCTTGTTGACAAAACTGATTCAGCTGCTAGATCTCGTCAACAGGGGACTCCTATCAAAAGAGGCCCTACTGATCCTGGAGCGTTAGCATCAGGATCTACAGTGGAAGATACAGGAGCAGCGGTGATTTCTGCATATACTCCTGCTAAAGAAGGAACAGCTGATTCGGCTGTTGCAATTAAAGAGTACGCAGTTGTTACAACTGAAGAATACGCAGCTGCTACAACCGAAGAATACGCAGCCGCTACAACCGGACAATACGCAGCTGCTGCAACCGAAGAATACGCAGCTGTTACATCCGAACAATACGCAGCTGTTACAACTGAGGTAAGGGATAAAGGAACAAACGAAGGAGAAGATACAGAAGAAAAGATGAATAACAGACATGAGAATGAAGAGGAAGAAGCAGTGGTACAATACCATCATGAAGATAATTCCCCGCCGGAAACTATGGCTACATTGCAATTCCCAATACAGCAGCTCGAGGGGACAGCTCCTATGAAAAACATCTCACCGTCGGTGTTACCCCGCTTCCATGGCAGGGCGACAGAAGATCCAGACGAATTCCTGTTTGAATTCGATATCCTCTGTCGCAGCTATGATTATGTCACAGATGCTCAAAAGTTGAAGCTTTTTCCTGCCACCCTGAAGGACAATGCATTACGTTGGTTCATGAGCCTTGGGGGAGGAACTGTTGCTAATTGGAACAAGATGAAGCAAGTGTTCCTGGAAAAATATCAAGAATATTGCAACACCAGGGACAAGAGGGAAGAGTTATTCAAAATGGTACAGAAGGAGGACGAAAGTTTGGAAGATTTTGTAGAGAGGTTGCTGTACAATGTGCAGAGAGCTGGACAGACGAACATGGGACTAGATGTGCTTAAGATAATCCTGCTTCGAGGAATCAGGGACGATTGTTTAGACATGCTCAATTTATTAGGAAAGGGGGATATCTCTAAAGAATCTTTTGAGACAATTGTGGAATTATGTAAGAGATATTCCAGGGGATCTTCTAGGCATAATAAGCAGAATAAACGAAATAACCTGGAACGTGATGTCTTCGACAGAACTCAGAAGTCATCCAATGGAGGAGCTACACGTGCAGAGATAGGCAATCTTCTTGAAAACTTTAAAACAGAAATGATGAGCTCTATCTCTTCAGAGATTGACGTCTTGAAGGCCAAGCAAAGACAGGCAGTGGAGGATCTCACACTAGGGGTATTTTGTCCCCGATGTAGAAAGACTCATCCACTGAAAGAATGCCCCCTTGACAAAGTTCAAGTATGTCAATTGTGCGAGCTGAATCATGATATGAAAGAATGCCCCACGCTGCCCCAAGTGAAAGCTGTTCTGCAGGCATCAACTCCAGAGGTGGATTCAGCCTACTTTATTGCACAGAAGAAACCCTGGCAGCCCCGGAATCAAGGTATGTCTCCCGATTCATTTCCATTTTTGAATAATTTGAATAATTGGAATACTAATATGCAAAACGTGAATACACAATTCCCTTCAAATTATGCTCAGTGGAATTCTCCTCAACCTACGATGCAAGGTTATAATTCATGGAGTCCTTGGACACAGCCACCTCATCAACCTACTTCATGGTCTCCTGGATGGAGGAACTTCCATCCTGGGAATCAGTTTCCTCAACCACCTCCACCTCAACAGTTACCGTATCCTCCATATCCTCAATTTCAGCAATATCCTCAATACCTACCTCAGCAGTCGCAGCTGCAGCTGCAAAATAATCCTGTGCCTAACATACCAATACGGCCTCAGCTGCCTGCCCAACCTAACCCTAACCCAAATAATAAAACAGTCCAGCAACTGGAAACTCTCAATATGCCAGCCTACTCTCTCTCCCCTGTACCTTGTAATGACATTCGCTTACGGTCTGGGAAGGTAGTAGAGCGTATAACTTCAGAAAATATTCCACCAACTGTGTATGACAAAGGAGAGAGTTCCCAGCATCCTGTTGAATCGGTTCCTATCATTGAAGATGCTGAGCATCCCTCAGATGGGAGGGCTGAAACATTGAACGATGAAGTGGATAACACGCAGCCCGCCCAGTTGGTAAGGCAACCACCTTACCCTGAGAGATTGATGCTTCCACAAAGGGGGGGGCAACCTCAGTTCAATCTCTTAGGAGAATTGAAGAACCTTTATGTTAAGATTCCCCTTTTACAAGCTCTTCAAGATGTACCTATCTACGCTAGAACTGTTCGGGACCTGTGCACTAAAAGACCGGGAAGGAAACCCAGAGATCCTCCTACTGTTCATGTTATAGGGAATTTATCCGCTTTAATGACTGGAAAAACCCCTGTAACTAAGTATGAGGATCCCGGCAATCCTACTGTCACTGTACACATAGGACAAACGCAGATACCCAACGTACTAGTGGATTTAGGAGCTGCGATCAATGTTATAACGATGGAGACTGTAAAAAAACTCGGATTCACCAATATTAGACCGACCCCTACTATCTTAGAACTGGCAGACAGATCCACTATCAGACCTGAAGGGATTTTGGACGACCTTGTTATTTCAGTAGACTCGTGGGAATACCCTGCCGATTTTCTGGTATTACAGCCAAAATCACAGCTGGGGGGACATCCATTGATTTTAGGGAGACCTTGGTTGGCTACCGCTGATGCTTGCATCAGCTGTCGATCAGGATCTATGACTATATCTGATGGCATGGAAACCAAAAATCTTACCCTGTACCCTCCAGCAAGGCCGAGTCTAGAAACTGAAACCTCCCTTTGGATAGAACAAGAAGAAGAAGAAGATGTTCAGCCATTACTAACAATAGGGAAGGCACTAACTTTCAAAAACGAAACAGAAGACGATGCCATTAATAATTTCATTAGCGAACCTGCTTCTGTAGACAAGGAAGTTTATCAACTTCTGAACAGTACCCTCGGCAAAGAAGAACAAGAACAGCTTACGGAGGAAGCACTAGCCAATGACGCAAATATAATCCCAGTATTGAAAAGCTCGAGAAGTATTCCTATTGAGGTAGAGCCTGGAAGAACTTTGAACATCAATCCTGCTCTCTCCTCAGAAGAACAAAAGCGCTTAACCAATCTCTTGAAGGAACGTAAGGGGGCATTCGCCTGGGAGTATACAGACATGAAGGGTATTCCTTCTAGTCTGTGCACTCATCATATCTATATTAAAAACGACTCCCGGCCTGTATGTCAACCCCAACGACGCATGAACCCCAATCTGAGGGATATAGTGAAGGAAGAAATCCAGAAACTCTTGGAAGCAGGATTCATCTATCCTATTTCAGATAGTGAGTGGGTTTCCCCACTTGTAATTGTACCCAAGAAAAACGGTAAATGGAGAGTCTGTGTCGATTATAGGGAGCTGAACAAGGCTACACAAAAGGATCACTTTCCTCTGCCCTTTATTGACCAGGTACTTGATAACTTATCTGGGAAGAAGTTCTTCTCCTTCCTGGACGGATTCAGTGGGTACAATCAAATCCAGATTGCTCCAGAGGATCAGGATAAGACTACCTTCACCTGCCCTTGGGGAACGTTCGCTTACAGGGTGCTTCCCTTTGGGTTGTGCAATGCACCTGCAACGTTCCAAAGAGCTGTGATTGGCATATTTTCTGAATTGGTAAATGATAGCATGGAAATTTTTATGGATGATTTCACTCCTTATGGCAGGGATTTTGATGAAGCGTTGGAAAATTTGAAGAAGGTTTTAATTCGCTGTGAACAGGCTCGCCTCTCACTGAGCACTGAAAAATGACACATGATGATGAGTGAGGGGGTGGTATTAGGACATTTCATCTCTACTAACGGTATTCAAGTGGATCCTTCAAAAATTAAGGTGATAAAGAATATACCAACCCCTTCAACTCAGAAAGAGGTGCGAAGTTTTCTGGGACATGCTGGGTATTACAGGAGATTCATAGAAAACTTCTCCAAACTGGCTTCTCCTTTGTTTTCATTGTTAATGAAGGATGTGCAGTTTGCATGGAGTACAGCATGCCAGACAGCATTTGATAAGCTTAAAGAGAAACTGTCCACAGCCCCTATTTTAAGGGGACCTAATTGGACCATACCTTTCCACATTTCTTCAGATGCTTCTGATACCGCCATTGGAGCAGTACTAGGACAGCAGGATGGTCAAGTACCTTATGCTATTTATTATGTGAGTAAAAACTTAGCCCCTGCTGAACTAAATTATACTGTTACTGAAAAAGAATTTCTTGCTATTGTTTATTCTATTAATAAGTTTCGGCATTACATTACTGGGTATCCTACATTTGTGCATACTGATCACTCTGCCATTAAGTATTTAATGAATAAACCTGTCACTAATGCCAGAGTAACCAGGTGGCTTTTATTATTACAAGAATTTGATATTACTATTATAGATAAACCTGGAAAAGAAAATGTTGTTGCTGATTTTTTATCACGATTTACTAACAGTGATGACAGTTCACCTGTTGAGGATGCTTTCCCGGATGAACATTTATTCGCACTCTCAGCTCATTCACCCTGGTATGCAGATGTTGCTAATTATTTGGCTGCAGGGAAACTTCCGCCACATATGTCTAAACGAGAGAAAAGAAAAATTATTCAGCAAAGTGCCAGGTATTGTTGGCTTAAAGGCCATCTCTTTTACACAGGACCTGATCTTGAAATTAGAAGATGTGTAAGGGAAGATGAGATCTTTCATATACTGAAGGCCTGTCACGATGAACCTTGCGGAGGACACTTTGCAGATAAAAGAACAGGACATAAGGCGTTGCGGATGGGCTATTATTGGCCGACACTGTTCAGAGATGCTAAAAAATATGTTCAGTCCTGCGACAGCTGCCAAAGGATGGGCCAACCTAATAAGACAGACCAGATGCCTTTACAGCCCCAAGTGGTACTAGAACCGTTTGATAGATGGGCATTGGACTTTGTTGGTCCTATCGACCCTCCTTCCAAACAGAAGGTTTACATCTTGGTGTGTACAGACTACATGACTAAGTGGGTAGAAGCTGTAGCTTTGGCTAAGGCAAACGACCAGGCGGTGATTGATTTCCTGTACAGTGAAGTTTTTACCCGATTTGGAGTACCAAAGGAAGTAGTTACTGATGGCGGACCACAATTTATTTCACATCAATTTGAATCCTTGCTCCGGAAGTATCATGTGCAGCACAAGATAACTTCACCTTATCATCCCCAGGCCAATGGTCAGGTGGAAAGCACTAATAAGGTTATCGAAGCAATCCTTACTAAAACAGTTAAAAGCCATCGAAGGGATTGGGCTGACAGACTTCCAGAAGCACTGTGGGCATATCGCACGACTTGGCGCAATACCACGGGCTTTTCTCCCTATGATCTGGTGTATGGTAAGAGTGCCATCTTTCCAATTGAATTTGAGATCAAGACCCTGAAAACAGCCATTGAAATGAACCTGGATGTAGCAGAAGCTTAGAAAAGAAGATTGAATCAGTTGAATGAACTGGATGAGAAACGATTAGCTGCGGTAGACCAGACTGTGCTACTTCAGCAACAGAGATCTAACTGGCATGACCGATTCATCAAGAAGAAAATCTTCCATGAAGGAGACTGGGCACTACTGTACGACTCTAGATTCAAGAAAGATTTTAAGGGGAAATTACGCACAAGATGGCTGGGTCCATATTTGGTTGACAGGGTATTTGACAACGGCACTGTTCGCCTGATCACCATTGATGAAAACCGTATGCCATTACTTGTTAATGGCCACAGGCTGCGACTGTATCGGAAGCCCATTTCGAAAGATGCATTCATTTCACAGATTGCTGCTGATCCAAACTACCAATTGGCACCAGAGCAGGAACATTTTTCTACCTTTCCCAAATCTTAAAATGAAAATCATATTTGCTGTACATAAATAATTTCTTGCTGTAGCGTATAATTTTCGTTTTCTTTCTTTCTGCATTTGATCTCTTTGCTTGCTGTTGTCTTTTAAGAAAAAAAATTTTCAGGGAAGCGCCAGGAGAATGATCAGTTTGGGGCCCATAATGAAAATCTCTCTGTGCCGTCCTTGTGTTAAAAAAAAAAAAAAAAAAAAAAAAAAAAAATTCGGCAGCTGCAACATATTTTCCGGCAGCTGCAACATATTTTTCCGGCGACCGTATTCTCCATTTCCCGGGAGCCGTAAATGCCCTTTCCGGCAGCCGTCAATCTTTTTCGACAGCTGCAACTTTAGCGGCTGCAACATCGGCAGCTGCAACATCAGCGGCTGCAACATCGGCGGCTGCAACATCGGCGGCTGCAACTCCAGTTTCCGCGGCTGCCACCTCATCTTCCACGGCTGCCATCTCATTTTCCGCAGCTTCCATTCCATTTACCAGCCACAACCGTATTCTCCATTTCCCGGTAGCCGTAAATTTTTCCCGTCCACCGTCAAATCTTTTCCGATAGCTGCAACTCCGGCAGCTGCAATCCCGGCGGCTGTAATTTCGGCGGCTGCAACATCTTTTTCTCGCAGTCGCCACATCACTTCCCGGCCGCCACCTCATTAACCAAGTCACTTCCACACCACAGCTGTCATTTCTTTCCAGCGGCTGCGACATATTTCCCATATTCGAAAAATCTTTCCCGCCAGCCGTAAGTCTCTTCCGACAGCCGTAATTTTTCCCGGATATTGTGAATCTTTTTCCGGCTGCCACGAATTCTTTCCCGATGGCTGTAACTTCTTTCTTGTCAGCTGCAACAAGCTTTTTCATCGGCCGTGTGATCATTTCTTTGGCAATTTGCAGTGGTAACTCCCGTGTTAACAGAAGGATTGTTTAAACTTGCTAATTATGACGCTGATTCAGCCCAGTCCTGCCGGCGAACTCATCATTTCAACCCGGAGGATGCGACGCCTTGTGTTTTACCGGCGAAGGAAATCAGTGCCTTATCCGAGTCATCATGATTCCACGTCTGATTGTGCACGCGTTCGGCTCCACGACGTCACCAACTCCATGCTCCACCAGTTTCCGCAGCCTTCCGACGCACAGTTTTATGAGGTATGGCTTTCATTTATCACGTGACTAAGTATTGATATCATGTAAACGAGATTGGCCATACCTTCACTCGTACCACCATTTACATCCGATTGAACCTTTCCCTCGTACGACGTAATACTAATAACTGCCACCTTCCCCAATTCGGCATGAAAATTTTAAACTCCTCTCTGCGCTTAACTTTCCGAATTAGTTCATTTGTTCAACGTCTCCGCTCAACGATTCGTGCATTCTCCGCGCTGCAACTTCTATTCTGGATCCTGTACTCTGTCGAAACAGCAGTTCTATCTTGCAGCCAGGACCATGGGCATTCCAGTTCGCCATGAACCTTTCAATACCCGGGAACTTAGACGGAATTTGCAGGTTCTGGCCATTTTTCAAGCCGCTGGCTGGGTCGAGTTCTTTGAACGATTGGATGGATTCGACCGGGACGCAGCCCTGCAATTTGCATTGAATCTCACTAAAACACACTCCACGGTGTGGGGGCTGTGTATAGATGTTTCGGAGGTCATTATATCCGAGGTTACAGCTATCCCATTGGTGGGAAAACCTTGGTTTAACCGTCGAGTTCCTGCAACAGCTGCACGGGAACAATTTTTACTTCCAGGGGAGCAAGTTGAAGCATCCAGGAGAGGGATTGCATTGAAGTCACTGCCGCAGCCATGGGACCAGGTCGCTATCTTCCTCAAGAAATACATAACTTGCGAAGGCAGATACCAAACTGTGTACAACTCTGAACTTCCTTTGCTTTCTCATCTCCGTCATGGCATTTTGTTAAATATTCCATTTTATCTATTGCATGATTTGCGCCATATGGCAACATTCGTTCAATCTGCAAAACACCCATTATCCTCCCTCACACACCATGGCCTCATCAAGTTAATTATTATGAGAACCCTGGCCCAACATAATATAACATGGGAGCAATTCATCACCCGGCCACAGCAACCTGTTCCCTTGAGGGTTATTCCATTACAGCAATTACCGGTTCCGCCACAACAGGAGGACCGGAGTTCCTCCAGTGAAGTTGGGGGGAGGGATGAAACGGAAGAAGAACCACAGAGGGCACAGGCAGGACCATCCGGAAGGGATGAAACGGAAGAAGAGCAACAGAGGGCACAGGCAGGGACATCAGGGGTTGACAAAACCACAGAGGAAGAACAGCCCGAGGCACAGGCAGAGCCATTTGAAGTATATGAATCCCCAGCACAAGCAGAACCAGTGGGGGATGACACTGCATCTGAAGGAGAGCGAGGGGAAGCTCAAACAGAGCTGCCAGGGGACAATGTAGATGAAACCCTCGCGGAAAACCTAGATAACAGGGCAGCTCCGACAGCAGAAGGTGAAATTGGAGCAGCATCAAAAGCTGCGACAATGGAACCTGAAGATGACGGAGCTAGAGCAATGGAGGACGACATTGAGCTGGTCACAATCGAGTCTTCACCGGAATGGGCAGGAGGAGCAGCTGTGATTGAAGAAGAACAGCATGGGGGGCAGGGAAATGTTCCTTTGACTTCAGTTTTGCATCCCTATGTTCCAGCTCCACGAGAAGAAACACTACAGAAAGGGAAGTCACAAAAGAAAACGCAGCAGAAAAGGAAGAGGACCACCAATGAGTTTGATTTAGTGGCACCAATTAGAAGGAAGCGAACTCGGTCAATTACAGCAGCAGAGGCAGCTAGAACAAAATGGGCAACCTTAGAGACACAGGTTGAACCCCCAATCCTTACACCAAAGCCGAGGGATGCTCCACAAAGGCCAGTAGAAGAAGAGCCGGGAGTTGAGGGACTCTTGTATGAGAATGCAATGCTGAAAGAGGACCTCCAAGCACTTAGAAAGGAGCTGGAAACATGGAAGGAAATCTGCCAAAAGCAGGGTGGAAGAAAGATGTATACATTAATAGAGGCTGCAGACCAAGTGGAGGAAACAGCTTCTGCTGAAGCTGGAGAAAAGGATGAGCGAATACTCTGCCCCACCTGTGGGGAGATCTTTGAGGAAGCAGGTCATAAAATTTTACTTAGCACCTATTCAGCACAACAGCCTGCAGCCACAGAAGGGAAAGCAGTGGAGAAAAAGGATGCTGCAACACAAGAACCAGCACCTTTAAACATCCTTGCTGCAGCTGCTACTTCCCATGATGCAGAAGTCATAGAACGGATGGGAGAAGAACAGGGAGTGGAGGATGCCCTGGAAATTTATAAGGAATGTATGGCAATTCCAAAATACTCCCACGACATAGAAATCACAGAACAAATGGGAGAAGAACGGGAGATGAAGAATGCTCTGGAGCTTATAAAAGAGTATGGTGAGACCCCAGAATGTTCTCATGACACAGAAATCATGGAGCCAAAGGATACCCTGGAGGATAGTGAAGAATTTTGTGCTGTAACCCCAGAACGTTCCCAGGACACAATAATTTTAGAAGGGGAAATGGAAATGCAGGACTGTGACAAGTTGAAACAGGATGCTGCAACACAAGAACCAGCAATCCTGAACTTGACCGTCCAACCGACTGAGCAGACAGAAGAAAAAACTGGGACAGAGGATATTCTGGCATTCAACGATGAACTCTGGGTGGTGACCCCAGAAAGCTCTCATGATACAGAACTCATGGAAAAGAAGCTGCAGCGAAATAAAGATGAAGATGTAAGCCAGGATGTTGTCACACAAGAACCAACATCCTTGGATGCTGCAGCAAGAATCCCTGAACTGCAGTTGGAGGATAACCCGGGAATAGAGATCATTCCTGATATACAATGGAGTGATGATGAACAGGTACAGACACCCTGCTCAGGTGACACTGAAATCTTGGAGGAGGAGCTGCAAATCGAAAAGGATATCCAATCCCAGCAGCCAATTGACAAAGAAGACACTGTTACACAAGAACCAGTGTCTCCAAAAGCAATAAAGGCAGCTGCTGAAGAAGGTTTAAGGGATGTTGCTGTTACACAAGAACCAGCAACTCCCTTGATAAGATTAGATGCGCTGGAAGACACTGTCCCACAAGAACCAGTGCTTCCACCTCCTACAGGTATTATTGAATTGGATTCAGATTGAGTGTGTCTTTTCAACTTCCCCAGGCAAAGCATAAGAGAACTGCAGATATTAGGAAGTAGTGGGGGAAGGGGAACAGTAAAGTTGGGAACTGCTGGGTTGCTCACAGAAATTTTTCAAAGGGATAGAAGGGATGCCTAATTTATCTACATTCTTTCCTCTTGCCTGGACAAGGTTCAGTACAATATTCAGCTGCAGGTTGTTGCATGAGGACATGCAACAGGATAGTTGGGGGGAGATGTTGAGCCCAGAATTGGCCCTTTTTGACCATCATTTATCACTGTCCCTTACCTTGTCTCACATCAATTACCTTGGCAATTCAATTTATTGTCCTTATATATTCCCCCAATTTACCAAGGTATGGCCGATTATTGTTTTATTGTATTAATACTTATGATTGTGATGATTTAAGCTGTGCATCTCTTAATTCGTGCTAACATGATGCAAATTATGAAGGTAGTAAGATAAAGGGACTGCAGGAAGATCGGAGCTGAACGAGTCACGGAGGAAGGGACGTCCATTGCTTAAGGAAGGTTCCTTGGGGCTCAATTCGTCAATCAAGGCACAGTCGTGGCAGGACAGCTGTAACATAAAGTTCTATCTTAAGTATGTCGCTGCTCAAATCCAGCTGTGAGCTGGAAGGACCGCCACTCTTGGGACAGTTGATAACTCCTCGTATATTTGGATATTTCAGTTCTGCCACGCATTGTAACAGCTAGATTATTTAGGGCGCCTGAAGATCATAGATCTTCATGGCCGCCCAATTATAGGTTTAGATGTTGCAACTTTATGTATAAATATGTGGTATTACCTCGATCAAGGGGTTGGACAGCAATTAATTAATTCATCTTGTATTAGCAGTCAAGCTGAAACTATGTACTCGTCCTTCTGTTAATATAAAGAGTTGTTTCTGAGTTAAAGAGAGCGTTGTTCAACCAGCGTCTCTGTGTGAAGACTGGGCCCGTCTTCCACAGAGATTGCTGTGTTAATTTAGGATTTCATCTTTCTGTTGTGTGATGATTTGATCTTTCGTTTGTACGCAGCAGCAATATTCATTGTGTGGATTTCTCAGTAAATGATTTAATCGTGAGATTGGGAATGGTATCAATAACAGTCGACTGAGTCAGGTTTGTTTTATGTAATTCAATTTCTGTTCACACTGTTGTGCTCATCCTACAGCTGAACGTAATCCCAGAAGCTCCTAGGAATTAGCTTTCCTGTTATGTGTTGATTGATTTATATTTTGCAATTCAGTATCTTAGAACAGTTGCATCAATCTCCTTTATTAAATTCTAGAGTAATGTTCAGGTTATGCTTCATGATTCTCAGCTTGATTTCATTAGACAGTTGATTACTTTAGAATGCAATTGAGTTTTCCTTTCTGCAATCGTTGATTAGATCTGATATTCGTTTTGCTTGATGCATAATAGAAAAGGATTGTAGTACAGCAGTTAGAAGGCAATTGGGATTGCGTAGATTCTTGGGATGAACATAGATGATAGAAGATAAAAGTATTCACTTCTGATGGTTTGTGTTTAAGCATATATTGTGCACTTGTCCTTTGAAATAAAAAGACTTTCTCGGGTTGACAATAAATTTCATACGCTCTGTGTGTTGATATTTAATTATCTGCAATTAGAGTGCTTGACACTAAGGGTGTATGGAAGAAGAACTGGCGGTGTCTGTCCACAGACTGCTTCATATGGTGTCCTTTGAGATGTGGTATTGTACCACCAGAGCGCTACTAGGAAATCCATAGAAATAGTTGGCCAAAGCTGTGTAGGGATGGGCAAGGGTTTGAGCAATCCCCAAAGGAGTGTCATTTCACCCTTGTTGACCTGGAAAGTATCACAGTCAGCCACCATCTGTTGAATTGTCATTTTCAGTCCATGCCAAAAGAAGTTACATTGTTCCCGGTCATACATTTTGAAGAACCCAGAGTGCCCTGCTGATGAAGACGCATGGAGTTCATAGAAGAGATAGCCCTGTTGAACATATTGCAACCAATTTGGAACAAGCAGAGAAAGAGCTGTAAGAGAAATCGGGTCATCAATTGTGCGAGAAGGAGCATCTTCCACCATATTTTCCTTACCCTTCTTGTAAGTGATCACATAGGGATAACCCATGAGTTGGATAACCCATTTCAGGTGTGTTGGGGAGGAGACCCATTGTTCCAGAAAATTTTCCAGACTCTGGAGATCAGTCTTGATGCAAAAATAATTCCCTAATAGGTATGGCTGCCTCTTCTGTACTGCATGCAAAATAGCCATCAGTTCCTGCTGAGAGATAGATGCGACTAAATTCTTACCGGAAAGGTCTCTTGAAGGCGGCTAGCTCATTGATTCAGCAAAGACACCTGCATATCTATCCAAGGAAGTAGTGGAGACCGTTGATGTGTGCATTTGAATGGAATGGATCTGAGCGATGACACCATGTGAATTCTTCGTAAGGATTTTTTCCAAGCGATGTGAACTGATGATGCGGAGAGACCCTGGTTGTAAGCCCATTAATTTGTGTTGTGCCCCATTGACTGAAAACTGCATCCAAAGTTCCGCAAAATCCCATAAGATGGGGCCAAGTGAGTGTAACCATTGAACGCCCAAAACCACATCACATCAGCTTAAGGACAAAGAAAACATGTCAGAGCGCAGGTTATAATCTTCCATAGAGATACCACATTGTGACACTTCCCCTTGCAAGGTAAGGTGCCCCCATTGGCAACCATGACTTCAAAGTTGGAGCAAGGATGGACAAAACAATCAGCCTGTTTGGCAATCCTAGGGTCAATGAAGTTATGAGTGCTACCAGAATCAATGAGTATGGTAAGAGGGAGCTTCTTGAAGTATCCCCTTACTCGCATTGTTTAGGGGGTGGTGACGCCGGTTACAGCATGGAGAGAGATATCGGGTGGGTCATCTTGAGATGGGGTGTTAATAGGTGGGTGTTGAATGCCGACCTGATCATCTACTGTATTTGGAGCTTCTTCATCAAATTATGAGGCAGGCGGAGAATCCACATCTAAGAGATATAGCTTTTGTTGAACACATCTATGTCCCCGAGTGAATTTCTCATTACAATTATAACAAATCCTGTCTTCTCAGCGTGCCTGCATCTCTGTTTCAGACAAATGCTTGATAGGAGTTGGTTGAGGAGCAAGCATGATAGGAGGTCGTTGGGAACCCATATTTCTGAAGGGAACAAAGGTGGGTTTGGAGTGTTGTTGAGCTGCGATCTTGTCCTCTGCCAACTTAGCCAACCCTAGGACTTCCATCATTGTGTTGGGACAGAACATTTTGACCTCTGAGCGGATTTCATCCTTGAGACCACTGATAAAACAACTACTGTAGAATTCATCAGACAATCCTTCTATGTGATTGGCCAATTTCTCAAATTCTGTCTGATACTCTCTCACTATGCCAATTTGGTGAAGTTTAGTGAGTGCTCCTGTGAAGTCATCAAAAGCACTAAGACCAAATCGTGGCAAAAGGAGTTGGAAAAAATCTATCCAGTTTGGCTCGGGATGAGCTTTGATGTATCAACGGTACCATTGAAGGGCTTCTTGTTCCAAATTAAAGGATGCAAGTGGAACTTTCTGGATATCAAAAGTATTATGCAGACTGAAATATTGTTCTGCTCGGTATATCCATCCAGTCAGATCAGTACCATTGAAGCGAGGAAAATCAAGCTTCGGCCCACGAAAATTGTTGGAAGAAGAGAACCCGGTGGCTGCCAAAGATTCTGGCTGTCGGTTATTGTTCATGGATGAATGTTGAAGATGGAGGCTGAGAAATTTTTCATCCAGATCTTGGAGTTTGGTTTGGATGGCTGCAAGTGCTTCCTCCATGGTTTTTGCTCCTGCGTGGATGACAACCACAACCAAGAGTTTTTTTTTTTGGAAATGGATAGAAAAACACAAACAAAAGCTTATTTAGTAAAGGAAGATTTGAATTTGGGAAAAACTCGGATGGGTAATTGGGGTTTGATTAGGTTTTGGACACTTTCTGATGGACAGGAAAATAAAAATGGGAATTTCAGAAGCGAGGTGAAAGAATGAGAAAATTTGGTAGAGAGGGACAAAGAAGCAGAATTAGGAAAGGAACACGGTTGCAAAATTTGAAGGCGTTTGGGTGAAAATTGAAGGAGTTATGGCAAACCCTAAAAATAGACAAATGAGGGATTTCTGGTCTTGGGAAGTGGAATTTGGGATAGAGTCTTCAGGAATGAAATATGCAGAATGGGATTGCAGGGATGTCAGTGAAGTTTCAGGGAAAACAGAGTTGAAACAAGGGAGATATGGCTGAAAAATAGAATTTTATTTTATTTTTATTTTTTTTTCAGAAATGGATCGACAACAGCGTTGCGGAAGGGATCCGCAACAGATGGATCTGCAACGGCGCGGAAGGGATCGAAAACGGCTGGATATGAAATGACGACTGGATCTGGAACAACTTTCAGAATAGATCTGAAACGGCTGGATCTGGAGTAGAAGTGATCGACAACAGTTCAGCTGAAAATAGATATGGATCCTAGGTATGTGCGACTTCCTACCGGTTCAGGGAATTCACTCGGCCACCAATGCTGTCTGACGGCTTGCATATTAGGGCAGTACCCCTCACTCCACAGCTCAGGTAAAACTGATAACCGCTTTGCCACAAACGACAACTCTTGGTTTACCTCACGGGTGGGAACTAGTCAATCAGGTAGGGGTCATTGCCCTTTTTGCTGGCAGGTCCTCTCAATGGGCCAGCTACTTTGAGGTTCCTGTGGTACTCCTCACAATGCGTTTTAGGGCTTATGCCCAAGTACTTCCCACAGTTAAGTGGATAGGGGTTATCCCCAGATCCGAACTTGCAACAGATGCGAAAAAAAAAATTGGCAGAAATTCCACCCAATGAGCCCAAGAAAGTGCTCTGATACCAGATGTGAAGAACCTGCAATAATTAATTAATGCAAATACACAAGATATCAGAAATAATAGAACTCAGAATCACTTTTATATTGATCATGGGCCACTTCGAGGGGGCAACCTCCTTTGAGCAAGCTCAATACAATTAACTTCACAGTGCCTTCAATGACCTCAACACACACTTATATACTAAGTCTATGCCCAATACTATGAGTCAAAACCATGGGACATATAATACTATGGGAAGACTTACAAAGCATATGCGTCCAATACTATGGGCTAATATAAACTACAAATCAACAAATACTATGGGACGACTTACAAAGCATATGCATCCAACAACAATATACTAACATAGTAAAGAGAAGGGTTGACACAGGTTCCTAACATAAGGAGATTTTCCCAATGATGTGATCATATTGTCTTACTATCATTCCACTGTGGTTATATGATAAAGTAATTCACTCTAGAGGTGGCCAGTCTTTAGAGGAGACTTAATAGCTCAACCATGGTTAGTAGTACATCACACACCATACATGCTTCGACATGCAACGCATCACCTCAACACATGAGGATATGTCTTGAAACACAAGACTAGTCTTGAGCCTTGACTAGCAAGATTGTACAGCATCATCACTTTGACAAACAAAACACTTGCCTCAACACATGAAGCTTAACCATTCTTGATTCCAACTCAAGCTTCTTCTCTAATTTTTTTGATTCCAACTCAAGATACTATAAGGAACTACCTTGACACATGAGGTTCAATCTTGACACACAACATTGACCTAGAGAATGAATCATGATGATGTAACTTTAACACTCTCTCTTAGCAAGGGAGGAATTCTCTGTCATGCCAAGCTTGTCTCGCAAGTACCTATACTTCGTCACAAATAGAGGCTTAGTCAACATATCTACAATCTGCTCACTAGTAGTAATGTACTAAATTATTATGACAACTATCTGGACCATTCCTCTAATCTAGTTATACTTCATCTCAATGTATTTTGATCTATCATGAAACACAAGGTTTTATGAGAGCTTAATGTAGCTCTGATTGTCAAAGCGAATGACTGTAGTCTCAAGCTTCTCGTCGAACAACCCAGCAAGTAGCTTCCTAAGCCACACAACTTCTCGACAAGCAGTACTAGCGTCAATATACTCTACTTCTGTAGTACTCTGGGCTATGGATCCCTGCTTCATGCTGGACCAAGAGATCATCGCTAATCCCAAGCTAAAAAAAATCTGGATGTACTCTTTCGGTCCACAATGCTACCACCCTAGTCAGAGTCGGCATATCCATGTAACATCACTCTGCCACTAGAATCATATCTGAGTCCATAAGCAATAGTAGCTCGAAGGTATCTAAGCACGTGCTTGGAAGCAACCCAATGTCTTGTCTTGGATCAAACATGAACTGAATCAATATACTCAGTGCATAACATATGTCTGGTCTACTATGTATCAAATACATCTAGGAACTAATGAGCTATCTATACATCGTAGGATCCACTAGATCTGATCCGGAATTTGACTCATGTAGCTTTTTTAGATTGGACACCATTGGAGTAGACATGGACTTACAGTTCATCATACCAATTCTTCACAATACATCAACTGTGTAATTTCCTTGAGAAATAAATGTCTCATCTTTCCTTTTCCAAACTTCTAGACCAAGAAAATAGTGCGTAAGACCTAATTCTTTCATTTCAAAATCAGAAGTGAGCTCCCTCTTGCATTGATCTATCCATTTCTCCTCTCTAGATAGAACAAGTCATCAACATAGAGAACCAATATCAATGGTTGGTTCTTCACAACCTTGAAGTATAGGTTGGGGTCATCTTTGCTTTTGGAGAATCCCAAGCTTAGAAGATAACTGTCAATCCTTTGAATACCAAGCTCTTGGGGCCTGCTTAATCCCATACAATAATTTCTTAAGTTTGCATACATGGGACTCCTTCCCATGAAATACAAACCCATTATATTTTTGTATGCAAGCCTCTTCCTCAACCTCACCATTGAGGAAGGAAGTCTTCACATCCATATGGTGAAGTTTCCAACCCAAAACTCAAGCAAGGGAAATTATGGATCAGATAGTAGTGTACATGGTCATAGGAGCGAATGTCTCATCATGGTATATCCCTTCTTTTCGTGAGAAACCACAGGCCACAAATATTTCTTTATACTTTTCAACACTTCCTTTAGCTGCATGCTTGATTTTATAAATCCACTTGGAATTTACTATTGACTTCCTGTCAAGTTTAGGAACCACTTACCACACACCATTCTTCATGATAGATTTGTATTCTTCTACCATGGCATCTTTCCATACTTATTGCTTTGAGGCTTCCTCATAGGTAGAGGGTTCTGAATCACTGATGTGACTCATCTATGCTACATATCTGGAAAATATTTGAGGCCTCTTTCGCTCTTTGGATGAGCCTGGAGGTGCTCCATGCTTTTATTCCTCTTGCAAAATGTCTCGACACCATGTAGATCTCCTCTTAGAAGGCGGTTCATCAAGATAAATTTCTATCAGATCTTCTAGCTCTTTAGGATCAGGCGGATCTACGGATTCACCTGGATTCTCCCTCTTGCCATATGAAAGAGGAGATTCATAAACTTGATCCTCCATCATAGGATTATCATGCTCCTCCATATCTTAATCACATTGAAGTTCTTTGGAGTGCGTGAAGGAAGCATCCTCATGAATTGTTACATCTCTGTTGACTTCAATGTTTCTTTGTCCTGGAACATATATTCTATTGGATTTGGAGGATTCACTATATCCAACAAATGTCCTTTCTTTCTGGGTGGCTCCATCTTTATCCTCTTCTCTTTGGGTATGTGAAAGTAAACAAGACAACCGAAAATCTTCGAGTGTCCAATATCTAGTTTTGCACTAGTGAAAACCTCTTCATGATGAATGAGGGCTTCTGTTTTGAATATAAATAGCATTGGTGAAGGATTCTTCCCATAAGGATGTGGGAATATCCTGATCACACATCATGGATTTTGCAGCCTCACATATTGTTATGTTATTTCTTTCAGTAACCCCATTTTGTTGGGGGTTGTAGGGTATAATCAGTTGTCTTTTTATTCCTTCATCTCGACATAATTCATTGAATTCATTGGATTCATTGGACTCAAACTCTCATGCATTATCATATCTCAAAGCATGAATGTGCTTCCTATTCTTATTCTCAACCAATGCTTTAAACTCTTGAAACTTGTTGAAAGTTTCACTCTTTTCTTTCAGAAAATAAACCCATGACTTGCGAGAGAAGTCACCTATGAAACACACGTAATACAAATAATCACTCAAGGAGGGTTCAGACATAGGACCACATAGATCAGAATGAATCAAGTCAAGGATCCCCTTGGATATTCAAGGTACTACTTGGAAAAGTCTTCCTAATCAGGGTAATTTTTAGGGGCGAAGTTTCGCCAATTGGCTATTTTTTGGGCAAATTTTTAAAAAATAAATTCGCTATTTGGTCATTTTTAGTCTCTAATATCTCCTATATATACATAAAATATGTTTTTTTATCATAATATTCACCAAAATTTGCAAGTTTGAGTAGTAAATTGTATGTTTCATATTTAATATTTGCCTACCTATCTATATATATGTTTTTTTTCAATCCAAAATAATCGCCTAGAATACTATACTTAAGTATATTTTTAGAATCCTTAAAAAATACCATTTTCCTAATGTTTTTTCCAAGAGCGCAATCTCAACAAACACTATCAAAATCAAATTTAAACATGGGCATACCTTGAACCATCTTTTGCAATTTGGGAAGCACTTTGAAATGGATATGACCAAGCCTTTTATGACACAACTCACAAGGAATGACTATGTCATGGATCATCACTTGAATGATTTTTCCAGGAACTTTGTAGAGATCTCCCTCTCTAAATCCAATCACTGAACCAGAGTTCAAGGCTTCATGCTTAGGACACAGGAGCACTTTGTTGTCCATAAATATAACTATGAATCCTTTATCTTATAGAAACGAAACAGACTCATGAGGTTATTCTTCAATACGGGGACAAACATAATTTTATCCACATGTAGTACATCTCCTGAATCCAACTGAAAAGAAGTGCATCCAATGACTTGGATCGAATAGGTGGTATTATCTCCAAGCTCTAGCTTACAGGAAAACTTATTTTCCTTCAAATTTGAGATAGCGTTCGTATATCCAATCATGTGCTTGGATGAACGATTGTCTACCAACCATGTCTTAGCATTAGTGGTAATGGATCCAAAAAGGGCTAAGACAAGATAGTACTCATTCTTTGTCTCTTGATTATCAGATGAATTATTTGTTGTAAATTCATCTTCTGTAGCAGTAGAAGCATGAAACCTACCCTTGAACTTTCCTCTTTTCTTTGCACGGCATTCTCTTGCATAATGGCCCTTCTTATTACAATTGAAACATTTAACTTTATACTTATCAAATTTCTTGAAATCATTCTCCTTTTGATGAGAGAATTTATTGTGATATTTCTTACCTCTTTTCATCTGTGCCACAAGAGCGAGGTTCTCTTCCTTGGAGGTAGTATACTTGCTCTGGATTCTCCCTTCTTCTTGTAGGCAATCATGCCACAGTCTATCAAATTTAGGTTTCACTTCTCGACCATTTACTGCAGCCAAGAATATATCCCATGAAGATGGAATACCATAGACAACGGTCTGAATGAGATCATCATCATCGATCATCACACCAATGCTCATGAGTTGATCTCTTACTTGAGATATCTTTGTGAAGAATGAAGCCACAACATTGTCCTTTTCCATCTTCAGATTTCAAAGCTTGCTCTCCAATGCTATCTTTTGACTTGGTTCCTTCTTCTCATAAATATTTGTCAAAGTGTCGAAGCATTCCTTTGCGGTCTTCAATGGAGTGATTATGGGCATCAAGTTTTCTTTCACGGAATCATAAATGATTCTATTTTCTTTGGATTGATTCTTCTTGAAGGTAATGCACCCTGCATTAAGTAGGATCTTCAATAACACTAGATACATATCCATCCAAATCATGCTCGTCCATGTTATTCAAGATATTGGCCTTCCAGGTATTGAATTTTGAAGTTCCTTTAAGATGATCTTCCAGTCTTACTGAGATTGAAGCCATAATTCTTCAAGTATCCTGCACACTCAGGATCTACATAGGATCAATCTTGATTGATGAACTTGGCTCTTTCATTCCCTGAGCTTTGATACCATGTTAATTTTTTATCTTTAATTCATAAATGCAAGTACTTGAAATCAAATAACAATCATACACATAAGCAATCACATTCGACACATGAATTTACCCTGGGGAAACCCTCTATGACTTAAGAGAGAAAACCCCAGCACAACCTTCCTTAGTATATTGATGGATAGAAAATAATGTCTTTTACATCAAGCACCCCTGGTGTAATTGCAGAGCAAGAGAAAGATAAATAATAGAGACTCAGAATCATCCTACACAAAGAGAAGCACATTTCCTTCAAGGGAGAAGAGAATTCACTTCACATTGAATTCATCAATCCTATATAACATATTTATATATTCTTCACATGCATTGAATTCTATTTTTATCCTCCGACTTCATGATGAACTCGCCCTCCATCTGGATGTATCAATCCTGCATGAAGACGAGCGCCCTACTTCTCATGCAGTGCATTAACTCACTGAATTGAGTCTTAGGATGAACTCACCCCTTAACTAAAATATTTCCCATTTAGTCATGTGGCTAACTTAAGTGTCATCATGCAAGTGTCGCAACTCAAGGGTTGTCTTTTAGTTTAACATAATTGTCATCTTTTAGTTTAACATAAGTGTCATCATGCAATAACACTTATTTAACTAGATATTCTTTGTTATCACTTAGTTAACTCTCTTAACTGATTATTTCTTGTTAACATCACTGTAGTGATCAATTTTAGTTCTCCTTTTATTTACTGAAGTCTTCACTGAAGTTTAACAATTCGAATTCTCTCTTAATTAATACTTTTATGTGCAATTCGAATTCTCTCTTAATTAATTCTTTTATGTGCAATTCAAATTCTCTCATATCTTATCACATCTTATCTTTATATCTTGTCTTATCTGCATGGTTCACATGTGCCAGCTTAATTATCACATCAAATATACTAAGGATATTTTCCCAATGATGTGATCATATTGTCCTACTATTGTTCCAAGTGGTTATATGCTAAAGTAATTCACTCTAGAAGTGGCCAATCTCTAGAGGAGACTTAATAGCTCAACCATGGTTAGTAGTGCATCACACACCATACATGCTTTGACATGCAAAGCATCACCTCAACATAGGAGGAACCACCTCAACACATGAGGATCTTCCTTGACACACAAGACCTTAGCCTTGACTAGCAAGACTCTACAACATCATCACTTTGACAAACAAAGCACTTGCCGCAACACAGGAAGCTTGACCATTCTCGAGTCCAACTCAAGATTCTTCTCCAGGTTTCTTGAGTCCATATCAGGCTCATATAAGGCACTACATTGACACACGAGGTTCAATCTTGACACATACAATTAACCTAGAGTATGACTCATGATGTTGTAACTTTAACACTAGGAAGGTGGACTAAATCTCACAACGGTTAACCACTATTACATACATAAATAACTCTCCCTTTAGCTATTAAATTGAATTTACTCTTTAGTTAGCACACCTGCCACGAAGGAGCACGAGTACTCACCCTTTAACTGAGGCACGTGCCCTTCAACTATTAAATTGAACTTAATTATGTTGATAGGCGTTTAGATATTATCTCAAATTTTGGGCTGCCTTGAGCGGATCAACAAGATTAACTTGAGTGTAATAGGTGTATAGCCGGGATTCATTTCCTGGTCATCGTATCATGTTATACTTAAATGAATCTTGATTAATATTTAAATAAGCTTCAGTAAAGCGGTTGTTAAAAGAAAGGGGTAACAATAATGGAAAAGTTTCAAGTGTGAATTTTTTGTTTTATGTTTATAAATTAATTAGTTTAATGTTTATGTTATACCATAAATGGATAACTGTAACAATCTGGTAATTAGTTTAATGTTTAGCCTTTGTTTAAAAAATAGCCATCTCCACAAAAATAAGTGGTTGGTTGCACCTATCGGTGTTCACATGCCACTTTACTTGTGGTTGTGCCAATGTTTAGTTAGCGCACCTAGCATGAAGGAGAGAAATCACCCTTCAAGTGAGGCACAGACAATACGATGCCCAGTCTTTAATTATTAAATAATTAAAATATTTGATTCTTCAACTATTAAATTAAACTTACTGGTTAATTTATTTTTATTTTTACACCGATAGGTGTTAATATCTTAGAATTTGGGGTGGACTAGCATCTATGATTTTCCTAGATTGCATGAGGATTAGGCAAGTGTGTTGTCCAAATTGATTTTATGGCGGGCGTTCCAAATTTGAAATAAACAATTATGAAAGAAAAACTAATATAAAAACTAATTGGTAGTTAATGCATGGATAAGTGGTAGCTAATGCATGGATAAATCGTAGCTCATGCATGGATAAGGTGCTCCCATTTAACTAGAAGAAAGGCGAGTGACAACATTTACACATGGAGATAAAAGTAACATATAACTTATTACTTTTTTGTGGAACTTAACTTGTGGCCTATCGGTGTTCATCAGACACAAGTTAAGTGGTTGTGCTAGTATAATTGTTTATTTGGAATTTTGAACAACGGCCATAGAATCAATATGGACACTATACTTGTCTCATCCTCCTCCAATCTACAAAAAACATAGATTGTAGTTTACGCCCAAATTCTAAGATATAAATGCCTATCAGCATAATTAGTTGTGAAAATTGCATAATCTAAATATCATTTACATATTCAAAAACACAACTTAAAGGCTTCTAAATTTGAATTTTATCAAAAAATAATTACCAAATTCTCACCAAAAACCACCACAAAAACCAAAACTTAAAATAAATATATTACTTTTTTTAAAAAACTTTATGATATTTTTTTTAAAGAAAAAAAACTACTTCTTACTATTTAATAAAATCAAAAAATAATGTCAAAATATACAAAATTGATAACTTTACATAACAACAATACAATGTCATTTAATCTATCATCAAAAGTCATACAAAAATATCCTTTCATTAAAAAACTGCCATCCACAAAAAATACTCCACTAGCCATCACACCAGCCACATATAATACATATTAAAATAAAACCTATAACTTGCATTCAAAACGAAGCTTTGTTTTTAAAAAATACACTTATACTATATATATATTAAATTACTAATGAAAGACAATTATTAATTATTTATTATAAAAATAAAAAATTTAACAAATTAATTATGAAATAAAAAAATTAATAAATTAATTACAATATTTATAATAATTAAAAAGAGTCAGAACATATAAACTCTGAATAGTTGATAATCTTTAGTGGCTGCACGTTATGGCCAAATAGAGTTTGATATGTAATGAAATATTTATCCCGCACCAAAGTCATGTGACTATGTAGAAGGAAAAAATTCATTTATTGTTGTTTCTCATGGAAAAATTTACAATTTTTTCGTGAAAATTGGATTTACTTTGCGAAAATAGCTTCATATATTTGGTGGACTAAATATCTTTTAAGACATATAAATTTTAAGCATATTAAATTAATAGAGGTTAGGTTATATAAGCATATTAAATTAATAGAGGTTATATATATATATATATATATATTATCAATGATTATTAGTCTTTGCCTTGAGGCTGACACAGATTTTATTAATTGGGTTGTAGTTTTTTCTTATTAATCTGTGTGCAAATCAATGGTTTTATATTTACATAACCTTTGTTTTAGGGAGAACAATCGACGATGTTTTTTTGGGACCAATCATAAATTTAGAGGTCTTATTTGGCCTTATATCTAGGGCAATGATAAAATTTTTCGATTGGAAGTTAGGATAAGGGCCATTTTTTTTATCAAGATTAAAACTCATGATTTTTTTCTCACTTAGTTACTTGACTTTCATACTCATGTTCACTTCGTTACTTGACTTAGTGACACTTGTTGAGGAGGTG
Organism: Larix kaempferi; assembly: GCA_027924585.1. Lineage (NCBI taxonomy): Eukaryota > Viridiplantae > Streptophyta > Pinopsida > Pinales > Pinaceae > Larix > Larix kaempferi. Next base: position 16,215,090 of record BSBM01000410.1, read on the forward strand.
GCTTGGTTGGATTGGCATGACTTAGTGACACTTGTTAACTGCTATTCCTATATCATTATATATCATTTTCTCATCTTAGTTCAATTCAAGCTGAAATAGATCTATGTGATTTATCATGTATCGATATTTAATTATAAAATCAAACAAAACTATGTAATGTTTGGGACTGTGATAGAATGCAATAACGTAATTATAGTCAGTTTGTGAGATTACGATGGTGACGTAATGTATTAAATAATATACACTTTGGAATTTCCTATATGCATATAGTATAAATCTATATTTGAAAATAGAACCATACAATATTTACAATTCCTGTAATATCTTCACATGATATTTATTTGGTCTTATAAAAGAAAATTACAATCTTTACTAGAAAATAAATAAATCCTCATTTTTAAAATTACACTTATAAATGGGAGAGACAGCGGTAAAAGAATTTATGAAATATATAGGAACAAATCTTGTATTGTTATATGGTTGGAGCTGGTCTAAGAAACAATAAATATTTTTCTTTTAACTTATTAAAACAAATATAATCAAGTAATTCAAATTATGAGAGTAAACTCTTAAACACACTACAAATTTTTGTTGAAGGTTTCAAAAATAAAGAAGACACTGACTCGGTTTTCCCAAGATATAAGAAAAGGCTCATCATACTAAATCAAGTAAAAAAATTAATTCAAAATGCAATGACAAAAGCAACACTACTGAAGAACTTTTAAAATCCAAATATCTAAAGAGTAAATCTTTTTTCAGTTCAATCGATCAAGACAAATGTCATCAACTAATTCAAATTTTTTTAAGGAAAAAGAAAATATGAGAGAAGTAATGAGATTCAAATGGAAAACCTCTAAATCCAAAACAAAATCCACTACATACCTTTGAGAAAAATATTCCAAAAACCAGTAGATGCTGGCAATGCAAATTCTTTCGCTTCAATGTCTAAAAATTGTCAAATTAAAGAGAAACAGTTAGGCTTTAGAATTTTGATGAATGAATGGATTCTTACTTTTGGATACATTAAGTTAAGGCATCTAACGTACCAATGAATTAGAGCAAGATCTAATTAGACAAATCTTGATTGCTCTTTATTTATTGGGCTTGAGAGGAATTCATGGAATCCAGCTATGCAGTATTCCATGTTTGTTCGTGGTGGTGGAATGCTTGGTGGAAGGTATTTCATTTTAGTGATTTGTATTAGTGGGCTTGGCCAGAGTTGGTTGGAATTATTCCAAAACCTTATGCATTGTAACCACTGACACCCTAGAAAAATGCTTTGTTTTCCAGACCTTCATGCCTTACAAATCCTGGACAAAGAATCCCTTTCCACGTCCTACCGAGCCATGAAAACCATGGAAAGAATCCATGTCTTATCTCAACATTTAAAAGAGGGGTTTCCAATCCCCACCTCACTGCCTCCTTACAAATATGCTAATTTATTAAACAACTCAAAGAAGGTTGGATTACCCTAATTTGTGGCGTATTGGGGCACGATGATGACATAACAATGGATGATATTGTTATGGGTTTTCTAAGCCTACTAACCCCTTCTTCCGGGTCATTTCCCCTAGGCTTGACCTCTATAGCTATCTATTAGAATCCATCCAGAGTTAACAAGTAGAACTTTCTGTAATTGAGTGATTCAAATACCCTTCTTATCTATTCTATATGTTTTTGTATAAAAAAATTGAACACTTTAAAGGTTTGAACCTAAGAGTGAGAGATGCAAAAGGAAACCAATTTCCTATGTATGCTTGGACTGATCTCGTCCTAAGGCATCATGGAAAATGTAATTATAAATAATTTTCCAACAAATTCATGACAATTACCTACTCTTTAATTAATTAATAATTAGTTTTCCAACAAAGTAATTATTTATAATGTAATTATAAATAATTTTCCCTGTAGTCCTAGAACCTAAGGATTCTTTTCCTACCTCATTCAATGATGGGAGAGAAAAAGAATATAGAGTGGACTTCAAGCAGTTCATTAAGCTAGATAAAGTGGAATTTTACAAACAAACAAGTGACATGATGTGCAAATATGTATTGCACTATTTTTCTTATGAAAAAAAATTGAGGACAACATTGCAAAAGTTTGAACAACTTTTAAATGCAGAAAATGTAACTGTCAAGGAAAAACAATTGACTCCTAGAGAGCAAGATTGCAGCTTTGGGGGTGGATCCAGTAGAAATATCCCATTCCAAGTCTCTCCTACACTAGATGGACAATGAGATAACTCATATTAGAAAGAAATTGAACATGATTGGGGAAGAGTCATTCCAAACTCCAGAGTTGGTATTTATGTACATGAGGAAAATGGAAAAATATATGAAAGAATGAGACAATATAAGCATCAGGTAGAGAAGTATCATAGAAGAGTGAATGAATTGGAGATGTAGGTATTTTCCATGAAGTTAAAAAAATCTTTTTTTTCAAATCATCATGTTCCCCAAGTAGAGCCCTCAACTACTTAAGCAATTACTCAACCTGCAAGGGAAACAAGCAAACTCTGAAAGAGCCAAAAGAGAAGACCCCAACAGAACAACCAATTCAACAAATGGAAGAAGATGTCCCCACTCAACAAGTAGATAAGAGGGATAACAAAATTAAAGAGATGGAGGATGAATTAAATGAGAAAGATGAGTTGATTGAGGACTTGGAATGTGAGAGGGAGAAATTAAAAAACCAAGTCTCCAAGTTACAAATAGATCTGCAGGGATAAGAACTATTGAGAGGAGCCAAAGAGTGTTGTGGGATAAAATAGCATAGGAACTCCTCAGCAGGAGGGATCATTGTGATGTGATCTTTGATGAAATAGATATGCCACTAAGATAGCTCAGGAAGAAACAAAGAGAGTAGAGAAGGATCATGGGGAGAAACACAAGGAAGTAGTAGAAATAATGGATTTCTTGAATAGTGGGACCAAAAGACAATTGGAAGAGCTGCAGATTTAGAATATAACTCATTTAATAAAGTTGTAAAATCAGATGATAATTAAGAAGACCTTGATTAATAGGAATCTAAATAGAGTGGAAGCCCTGACCTCAAAGATTTCATCCTTCAAGGGTATTTTCAATGATTTCATAAAAATAGGCTTGCGACATTTGTGGGATGGTAATGTGGAAATGTATAAGAGAGAGGAGTACCAGACCATATTAATGCAAAAGAAAAATGAAAAAAATAGAATTTGAGGAATTATAAGGAGCATTATGTAGGGATGTGGTGGTTGATGAATTGAAAACTGAGTTTGAGATATGGATCAGCCTGAAGAATAAGCTAAAGACGTTAAATCCTATATCATACAAGAAAACTACTAATGCTGAGATAGCAATAGATTCTCTAAAAATCCACCATTATCCTATAGGTAAGGATTAGCACTCAGTATCCAAATATCACAATCTCATATTTCCATCCCAAGGGAAGACACCTAGACAATCATTAGGGAAGATGGCAGAGTATCCAGTAGAGCAGCAAAGTGGACAAGTGGGCCAAGCATCTGCATTGCCAAGCCATCAAGCTTTCATGCCACCATAATGACAAGCAATTGTCCAAATGATGTATCATCTTATGGGGCAACCAACTATCAAACAAATTGGGAATACAACTATACAGACAAGTGGGCAGTCACGTGGATAAAAAATCATCCCTCCAATTTAGAAAAGGGAAATAAGAAAGGTTCGAGTAAGAAAAATAAAATTAGATAAATAAGCACTTGTAACAACATAGTGAAAAAGTTGACGATGACATAATTAAATATGGTTAGAATTTAGTTAAAGATAACAAAAATTTGCTATTGCTTATCTAGCTATATAAAGACCATTGAGGCTCATAATCAAGGGATGGTAGTTTTGAGAGGGTCTCTGGGAGTCGTTGAGTCAATGGTCCTATTTTTGTTTGTAAAAGTTGTCTATGTGATTAATATTTTTAAGTGTATCAGAAATGGTTTCCTTTTCTGTACTTTGTCCCTCCAGTTGTTTCCAAATCTAATTTTGTTATCTATATAAAAATTTTCTTGATAAATTTTAAATGCTTGAGGAGCATCTTCTGTCATGTCCCAAATTGGAATTGGGTCACAATGGCCTAAGCACATTGGACATATTCATTAGAGTTTGTCAAATTGATGCTAAGGGTCAAATAATTGCCAAGGAGGAAAATTACTAGTTTCCTAGGTTTGGGGTGGAAGCTTTGGGATTTGGAATAAGGGGAATAATAAATGATGTTTGAACATTAGAATGGAATAAATATTTAATAAAGGAGCTAAATAAATATATAGAAGTGAAAATAAAAGTGGAATTTGATCATGAAGACACACGGAGGAAGGGGGACCCACATATGGCTAGATTTCCCCACTACACTTGGCATCATTCTCTCACCAATTCGAATTCAAGGTGAATGGTAACATACTTGGGGGAGTTCAAAAGGTATTATTCATTGCATGACTCATCCAAGGTCGAAATGTAGAGGAATAGTAACTCCCATGGAAGAGGAAGAGACAATTTGGAGCGAGTGAGACACTTGGGCTAGATTCCCTAGCTCTATGACACCAATGATGAAGATGCTATGACACCTATGACACAATTCAGACTTGAAGGCTGACATATGACATATATGACATGTCAAGGCTAAAAATAGACTCCAAGAGGGCGCTTAAAGGAGTTAGGGAAGCTAAGATGCTTCCACATGTGATTTGGTGGAAGTGGGAGACTAGGAATTGTTGTACAAGTGGTGTTCTTTGGAATCTCTTCCCAACTTGAGTTGGCATGAGTCTCTTGGAAGGAATTAGACCCATGGAGGAAATTAGAAGTTTATAAATGTCAATAACAAAGAATGAAACCAGCTTTTGATCATTTGAGAAATTTGCAATTGCATTTGTGAAGAGGGAGAGCTAGTGGATGACTAGTTTCTTGCCTTAGCCAATTTCGAGGGTGAAAGATTCCCATCCAAGTTGGTAATTGGAAAGGCCATTCAGACCTTTCATTTGGAGATTTAATGGATTCATTTGTTGCAGGTGTAAGCTACAGGGAAGATCGTAGTTTCTTCTAATGCATCACATTCTCTCAACCATTTCTAGTTTTGAAGGCATATTCTTGCTCCTTGAGGGAGGGCATTTTTGGTGAGCTATTGTACTCTTTGGGGAGCTTATAATGCCCAATTTATTTTTTAATATGAAGTAAATACTCTGTTATTCATCTCTAGAAATTTTCAGGTCAAAATTCTGATTATAAATGGATAAATCTCATTTTTAATGAAATAACAGTGCCATTTCCCCACTACCTTGTTGTGAACCAATGTAATATTGATGGATTCGAATGGATAAGTAAAATACTGATGGTTTATTGATTTATGGAATTTTATTGATGTATTATACAAGTTTCATGTTCAGTAGTCAAGCATTTGAAGTCATTTTACTCAGTTTATTTACATTTGGAGAAGATTTGGTGCCATTTCCCCAAGGGTCGAACTAGTGATTTTTGCTGCTGTTTGGGATAAGGTTAGAACAGACTTAATAATTTATTAATGGTGCAGATAAGACTTAAATAATGTCCCTCAGACATCCCCTACCTCTGTTCATAATTTCGAGTGATTTTGGAAGCATTTGGAGAGTCATTTTCAGTACTTACCCTGGGGGGATTTGAACCCCAAATTGCTAGTTAAATTCCATACTTTGTCCAGAATATTAAACAAGTTTTCAGAAGTATTTTGATGGTCATAAATCATCCATGAACATCATAATAAAGTAAAAATATCATTGATACACCTTCACTGAATATTTAGAGGCATTTGGAGCCAATTGGAGACCTAGAGACCAATACAAGTCAAAGGGAAATTACTAGTAAAGTTCCCTACATTGGCCAGAATTGAAAGAGGATTTGCAGAAGTATTTTAAAGGTCCAAAAGAATACATGAAACACAAATTTATGTTATAACATCATCCATATACCTTCTCAGAATATTTGGGAGCATTTGGGGCAAATTGGAGACCTAGGCATCAAAACTAGTCAAAGGTCGAATTTGGGGAAAAAGTGAAAAATTGGTCCTTTTAATAAAATTTTAAAAAAGGGTCAATACATATTCACATATATTTGTATCGGTGATGTGAATGTATGGTCGAATGTTGAGATTGAAGTTGGGATTTCATCGTGTATGATGTCATTTTTAGTTTCATGGTGTCTTCATGTGATTCAACAATAGTTGAATTCTTCTTCTATTGTTTGTCGTGAATGTATATCCATGTTGCCATTTGATTTAGTAAAAACTCGAGAATAGTTTTCATTTTGTATTAAACTGCTGAATTATTTTCCAAAAAATATCAATACATATTGCTTCCATTGAGTGTGATAGGTCTGTCCTCAAGGCACCTCTTTCATCTCTAATTTGTATCATCTACTAAAATTCACTTTCATATCTACTTACAGTCGCTGAATATGCTTCATTAAATTCCTCTGAAATAATTTTATGCATCAAAGATAGTCTAATATTGTTTACCTACAAATATTTTTGAGAAGATCAAATTTACACCACAGTTTCAATAGAGTAAGCTCTAAATCTCAAAACATTGAGCCTCATCTTGCCTTGGTGTGTTCTAATTTCATCCTAGAACATCTTAGGAACTAAGAGGGTATCCAAGGTCTATGTGTACCAAGCCGTTAATTAAATCAACGCATGATTCAAAATTCAAAGGATTCAAGTGTTCTTGTGTCTATCAACTAAAGTGGTCAATTGGTGCACCCATAGTTAGGAGGAGAATCTGTCCCTGAAGCCACCTACTTCTCATTTTTCCTGCCTAGTTAACTCCTATTGACCAATTGTTGAACTTCTATCGACCAAGTGTCTTCTTATGAAAAAGCCTATGTGCACATGTACCCCATGCGACTTATAAGTTATCACACTATGGCTATTGATTTATACATGCCAGTGATGATAAACTAGTGAAAATGTTGCATGGATGCTCAAGACAATTTTTCTGCATGGATGCATTGCAATGCAGTTTTTCCTTTTAATTTTTAATATAATATTGACAATTATAATAATATTTTTAATTATGTTTTCAAATACTTAGTACAACGACCTCTTGATTCTAGGTTTCTAGTGTCATATGAATATGATAGCTACGCTCAAATGAATCTGGGTCTATTGATGTACCAAAATTAAGAACCAACGAGCATTTGCATAAGGTAAGAACACTAAGGAATGTATGCATAAAAATTCAAAATAGGGAGGAATGTTGGTCCTATATCTACTCCAACTACCCTTTTCTCTTCTTATTCACCTCGATCGCGAAAATTCACTTTTGGATTTGTTAACTAAATACTCCCAATTTCATTAATATAAAGGGAGTTGCAACCACCCTAGTTCAAATGCTTCTACTTATGATGTTTTTATCTCTATATCTAGTGCATCTCCTACTTATTTTGCTTCTGTGTCCTATATATTTTATAACTTTTCTATGGATCCTTCTAGATGTCAAAATGGATCACAAAGGTATTAATACTGCTCAAGAGTATCAATATCTCCACCAACATCAGACTCTTGTACAACATAATAATATGGACCGTGATTTGGAATATCAAAATATGTCTCTCTATCTATATATGTGAATGGAACATCTATTTAATCAACCAAATAAACCTTAGCATCTATAGAATTTGTTGTACCAACTACAATTAATGGATAAGAAACATGCTATGGCTCTCGAACAACAAAAACTAGGACCTATAATTCTATTGATCAACGGATTATTTGAATGGATCAAAAACATAATCGAAAGCAACAGAATGATGGCTATAGCTACGTGAACACAATGGGACTATTGTTCCTCTTTGTTTGATTAACTTTGAATCCAATAATTATTTCTCTTTGAGTCAATGTTCGGTAGATTGATTTAATAGTGTCACGTCCCCGATCCCCTCGATTCCCTTTAGAGGTGATGGGGGAGCTCCTTAGAACAACCTCCTAAATTTTTTTTCTCCAAACTATGCACTTTTGTATAGCCGCAACCACTTTAGTCCACAATCCGCAAGTTGGAAGTCATAAGTCGGAACTCTAAATTCACAGTATCGAGAATTACAACTCTGAATTCCGCAATCCGCAATGCGGGAGTCAGAAAGTTGGAACACCAAATACACAGCATTGAAGAAATGCACCTCTGACTTCCACATTCCACCATCTGCAGTGTAGGATTCAGAAGTTGGAACACCGAATACACAACTTCGCCAAATCATGCCTCTAACTTCTGCAATCCGCAATCCGCCATGCAAAATTCTGAAATTCAGAACTCCAACCCCGAACTCCGAAGAAATCACTTCTCCGACTTCTTCAATTCACAATCCACAATACGGGAGTTGGAAGTTTAAATTCACAACTCTGAGAAAATTACACCTTCGACTTCCGCAATCCGCATTTTGCCATGCGAGAGTCAGAAGTCGGAACACCAAATTCATAGCTCTGGGAAAATTACACCTCCGACTTCCGCAGTCCACCATGTGGCAGTCGAAAGTCGGAACACCAAATGCACAGCTTTGGGAAAATTACACCTTCGACTTCCGCAATCCACAGTCTTCCTTGCTGAAGTCGGGAAGTCATAACCACAACACACCATGCTGAGAAATCACGCATCCAACTTCCACAGTCTGCAATCCGCACTGTGGGTTCAGAAAGTTAGAAGTCGGCTATATACCCCCATTGATTCCAACTTCTTAAGTTGATAAATTCCTCATCCTTAGTCCATTTTTGGAAAACCTGGTATCATTGGAAATCTCTAGGAGATCCCTATGCAACTGCATGATCCTCGACCACACCCGAAGACTTTGATCCTGACCTTCTTCCAACCCAAAATGTGTCCCCAAACTTCATCAAGGCCTCATTACCACTCTATAAGTGGATCTTATACTACTCTGTCATGGCCCTTCCCTTCATCTGATCCATAGAGGGAACATGAACACCACAGGGGGGTGTCTATTTCTTCCCCAAATCCATGAATGAGCCTTTTGCACATTCAGGGCCTCAACAAAACTTATCCCTATTTATCAATGAACAAATTCATATATAAATAAAAAAACATGGATGCATTTGCATGCTCAAATAAACACATCCGAATGAAACATGTTATAAATCACAAAGAACACTTATATTTAAGATGAAATCACCAAGCAACTGTCTATGGACTACAATGTTCCAACCCAACCATAGGTCTCTTCCCAGCCTGTATTATTTCAGCACTCAGAAACCACCCCTGAGCTGGGGCTATGTATCCACTAAGGAGGAACTACTCAGGTCCACTCACAGCCTTGGTTTCACAATCATTCAGGGTCATCCAACACACAAATGTCTCTTTCAAGCAAGTGGGAAGACATGGTAGGAGGTTTCTAAGTCAATGATCTCAACACAGAGCTACATGCATATCCAATTGGCTTCGGACAGTCCAAGAACCCCCATCACCTCCACTCTCAGCCTAAGTAAGGTCCCCTTCACTTCTACAAATTCCTTCGGGCGCCCCTTCCCTCAGAGCTGAACTGGGAAAGTATGGTTGGTCCTGACTTCTAGACCAAGGTAAAAATATCCCTCTCTATCTCTACCATGAAGTCAAACCCCTCTCGGTCTCTCTCCTAATGTCATCCGCTCTAGGATCTCCTCTGCATTGTGGTTGAAAGGATTTTCCCCGCAACCAGATTTTTGGGTGATCAGTCCCACTACGATCCGGTCTGGGATCTCCTCTTCATTGCGACCGAAGGATTTATCCCGCAACCAAATTTTCGGGCGATTAGTTCCACTGCAATCTGCTCATGGATCTTCTCAGGGCTGCGGTCGAGTGGCTCTGTCCCGCCACTGGGATTCCATGCTATCAGATCTAGGTTTTCTCATGGAATTATGGGCATCTCTCGCTCTCATATTTAACCACAGTTTAGGCCTATGGATCCCCCTATCGGATTCCACTTCCCACGCATATTTCTGAGCGATCTTGGCACTTCCACACGTGGCTCTCCTAAAAAATCATGATTTACTATTTTTCTTCACTATTGGGCATGCGTCCTCCATGAAAACGCATGCCTCTCTAGTAAAAAATGGAATGGGGATTAGGTAAAATGTCCCCTCATGAGGTAGGGTGACTTATGGGTTAAGCAAACTGATCCCATACCCTACCTGAGAGATTTCAGGGCTTCCCATACTCCATCCACCTCATGAACAGTTTTTCTTCAACCACTTCCTTACAACATAATTAAATGGAAGCTAGGACAGTCAAAGGGGGTTCCCAAGGTGACATATGGTAGCTTAGGGTTCAATACCACAACCCCCTCACCTCTCCCTAGTGGATACACATAGCCCCCTCATTTAGTTGCATCCATAGCCAACCCCTTGGTATTTTTATTTGCATTATAATCATTGACATGTTTTTACAATTTCCATGGCTTGCTAGCACATGGATAGAACAATTTGAAATACCAGGAAAAGCATTCATTAGAGGGGCCTTCGCCTTGAGTTGCACGCTAGGAATCATACATCACATATATACAATGTTTAAATTACAAGCCAATACATCCGAAGGGTCAAAATGAGGGTATTACAATTCCCTCCCCCTTATAATAACACTGTCCTCGGTGTTCCAATACTTAGGAATACTTACACAGTTTACTCATGTCCAAAATTCACAAAAATGTAGCAGGTTTGTCCTACATTTCATCTTTTACTTTGATTTTTCAGGACCAAGTGCTTTGGCTTCTACAAGATACTCATGTTCGATTTGATATGACAATTCCACAACAATCCCATCCTTTTCTTTGCCTTCCAGCTGATCCACAAATCTGGAAACTTTATGGATACAATTCTTCTTGCTATCCTTTCCAATGCTGATACCTTTTGGTTTGTTTCCATGGTCAATGTGCACAGCTTCCCACACTTTGTTTACTAGCAACAGTTGCCTTGTAACAACTCCAACCAATTGGTTTAATTTTCACCTGTGAAATTCATCATTGTAAATCTTGTTAGTCCAAGCATAACATAAGCATTAAGATCAGTCAATTTCTTGCCAAATTGACATGGAAATTTCATGCTTTATCCATGAGACTTCCACACATTTCATGCTTTTCCAACATACAAACGAACTCATTCATGTTCATCCTTTCACAGGGAATTAACTAATTCACCATTCACATTTCAAGCAAAATAAACACAACCAACTTTCAGCAACGACATGCATTCAACAATTTTCTGTTTCTAAAATGCATCAATCAAAAAGGAAAGAGAAGAGTAAGAGTTTCACCCTCTTAATCTTGTTCCAATCCAGAGCCCCACCACAACTGTGGTTCCATTCTCCTTGGTCTATTTAACTTCAAATGTGAATGCTTGACTCCCCTTTTTCTTTTCTTGGCGAAGACACTTGGTGTCTAAGGTTTGTCCAAGGCTTCTCAACCAGGGAACCCCTCCCCATGGTTTTGTACAGAACCTTTGGTAGCTAGGACCCACACAAGTCCACTAGCACAATTTCCATTGCTACTCATACTGATCTGTCTAGGACAGTCACATGTCCACATGCATCCTCAAGATTTCTTCAAGGTCTTTGCATCCAACAATACCTACTGATTCAACATTGAGTCAATTCACATGTCAAGTTCATTTTCATAGGATTCATCTCTAAACAAGAGTTTAAAAACCATAGTCGAATCATATACACATCTATATTCATATTAAATAAGCAAGAAGAGGAAAGATAAACCAAATACTTATCTATATTGGATGTCTTCATGTTATTCCATAGGTTCCTTCTTTGCTTTACAAGCCTTGGATCACTTGTGGATACAATAACGAATGTTTGGCCAGCACGCAGGCTGCTCCACAACATTCAAATAACCAATGGCAAGCCAATACACTGACTGGGTTTATCAGGAATTTAATGAATGATTGGCCAACACGCAGGATGATCCACAACATTCAATACTCAACCACTGCACCGAATGGATTTACCAAGCATTTATGGTGCCAAACTAGTCCCATACCTAGTTTTCCCTCTCCATTTCCAAGCCAACACTTCTGTCTGGGTCAACATGCCAATGGAAGGAAACTGCACCATAATTATTTCCAATTCAAGGGCTCTACTACGGAGCCATAGGGATCTCAATGGGTTCCATCCAGTCTCGGCACCCACCTCAGTTTCCTTCTTTAGTATGTAGCACCAAATGGCATGATATAAAATTGTAACATAATTCATAAAAATTCACTCTCTAATATTGAAACACTAGTAATGTGTCCATTCCTTTAGGGTGTATTCAATGTTTACAACCATAACACAACACAACACTCGAAAGGTGTGCACCCCTTTCCGATGTGATCCATGTAGGCCCTAATCACACTCAAGCAGTCTGAAATAAAAACATGCTCTGTATATTAAGTCTAATAATTAGACATGCATATTGTCAGCAACGGTTACAAAATATATATTGGTTTGCAGATGTAATTTATCTTCCTTTCACGAGGAATGGGGCTCCCTTCTCTGAGTTAATAGTCCCTTGGGATTTTTACCCCAATCCCTTTCTCATTTTATAAAAAACATATGCCCTGTTGGCATAACTTCACCATCTCACCCGCATTGTTTACCAACAAGCAGTTCAGATGAGACATTATCAAATTTTACAATGGCATTTCACCCGAAACCCATTTCCAAAGAATGGGATACTTCCCATGGATTTTGGCTTCTGCAGGCCATAGCACGTGGTCTTCCTACAATGTGTCTTCCTGACACACTTCTCAAATAGCCAAACATTTAGTAGCATTAGCAATTGAATTCAAATCTGATTTCCATAACCAGACAATGACATTAATAATCAAATTCAAATATGAATTTACAATTCAATCTCCTACAGAAATTTGATTTATTTAACCATGAGGCCATCCTCATATTGTTTGGTTCTTGTAAGTAGTAGAAATATGTCCATTATGGTTTTACACTTTCTTCCATAACCTGAACATCCACCTACAACACGTCCTCTTGGCACAATTCTAGAGAACCAAACAACCATTAGTAATTATTAGCAAATTCTCAAATCTGAAATTTCCAAATATGTTTTGTACATAAATTAGATTTTTTTTTTTTGCAACCATGAGATCCTTCTCATAAAATTAAATCAAAAAATTTACAAATCTGTTATGTACATAAATGAGATTTTTTTTTTGCAACCATGATATCCTTCTCATAACTTAAATCAGAAAATTTACAAATCTGTTTTATACAAAAATCAAATTTCACAACAATGAGATCATCCTCACAATATTTGGCTCTTGTACATGGTAGATTCTAGTATTTATCATGGACTTACCCATTTTTCCATACCTAAGACATTTCTACCTGTAATCTGAAATTTCAATCAGCCAATCACTTGGTGAGCATTCATGCATAAATTTTTTTCATTGTTACAACAGTCACTTAAGTGATATCATAATTATAATACTCAATAATTCAAACACTATCAGCTGTTATTATTTCAAATGAAATGAAATACAATAATTTTATATGCACCATTATCACAATAAAATGCAATATACAATCACATTATCTATCCCATCAAATAAAACTTTAAATAATCATGATTTCGCAATCACATCCTTTCATACAACTATGTCCTCTCAACAAAGCATTCTGGTAGCCCATCAAACATAACTACCTTCTTCATGCAATTCTTTTCCCATAGCATCTCATGAAAGGATCTTAGAATTTTCAATAATTCTACCATTTCATCTATTATCTAATTTCAATGAAATTATACCATAACCATGCATCCACACAATGCATATTAGCATATAAGTAACCACACATATGCATGCATAATCAACAATATTTACATAATATCTCAATGTACATTCACCCAATGCACTATGCCATTTCTCTAAACATTTTCGTGCCTATATATGTGTCTTGCCATGGTAAGTTGGGCATCTTAGTCAATGATTCAACACAATACCCAACCATCTCCCCAATTACTTGGTTAACTATCTGGGTGTCATCCTTCTTCATCTAAACACAACACTGGGAGCTCACTCACTCCGTGTGTGTTGGAAAAGAGGTTTCATCCCATATTAACACCAATGGGGAGTTCATTGTATACTTGTTGAGCACTATAGGCTTCACAACCCAACATCCTTCTGGTTTCACACATGGCATGCTCATATTTCTTATGGATGCATTCAAAATTTTAAACAGTCACATGGTATAATGCTCATTTCCTTTACTACCACATACCTCACCATACCTTGTGATATGTCATTCACATAAATGTATTCAATATTACATGCCTACCATTTTATGATGATTTAAACATGGTTAAAGGGATTCTCACCCATCCTTTATCAACATTTATACAATTAGGATAAATAAAACATTACCTGCATGGCTTCCATCAACATATATGATGTTACCTGATCAGTCGACCTCTTACCAAGGGCTACATAGTCATTCCATCGATATTTTGATCATAGATTTGTGCTCCAGCCTTTCTTCAGAAGGCTGCTAGTCATATGCAATATCATCATCAACATCTTCAGCCATGCTTCTATTATCTTGGTCTTACAACCATTACCACGACAATAATTATTATCAGCCACAATAATTATCATAATTGGCTCATTGCATATGTAAAACATCACAACTTGTATCAATATGCAATACCATATGCAAGACCACATAAGTTTACATGCCGTATGCATTATATCTTAATATGCCTACAATGCATACACATTTCATCTATCTAATCTCTTGCATTTTCAATATTCATATACCATAATTTTCTATATATAAACTCTAAATTTATAAACATAACAACAAGAGAAGATTTGAGGAATTCTCTCTCTCCAATTCCTCATCATAGCATGGAATTCCTCTTCCACATCATAGCTGGTCCAATTTCATGGCCTCTAGTAAGCACACAGGGAATCATTAGCTATGATTTTCTCACCAAGCAGCAATTCAATACATATACTTATGTATAACATTCCTACTTGCTAATTTCCAAGCATCAATTCTTATGCTATAAACATAAATATTAAAGGTGAAAAATTTTCCTCTTTATCAACATTACCGTTTGGAGATTATTCTCCAATTGCTTTTAGAAATTATGGCCAAGTTCAAATTGACCTTTCTTAACTTCCCTGCACTTATCAGCACTGCAATTTGTTCAATTCCAACTCAATATGAAATCCTTCAAGGCACATTGTATGCCCTTGAACGTCATTCAAATGTGATACTTTATTTCCATTCTCATGGAAATATTTTCCACAATTTTGAGCCACATAATTGATTCACACATGGGAATGCCTCATTCCCCTATTAGAATCCTTTGCATGGCCACCATGTCACTATCATAAGCCACATGTCAATTCCACATAATGGGATGTCTTATTCTTATGAGTGACAAATTTTGGGAGAATGGAATTGCCTTACCCATTCTTGTTGCTTACTCATATCTTTTAACTTCTTTGATCATGCATGCACTTGGCCACAAGGATGATTCACCCAATGAAATGCTATGCGGCCGTCGATCCTTCTCGGTCTCTGTTCGTTCCACATCTCTAACAAGCCCGTAAGCTCTTTCTTTGGCCCAAGCATCCCCACTGCTACAATGTTGGGATCTGATACCATCTGCCATGTCCCCAATCCCTTCGGTGCCCTTTAGAGGTGATGGGGAAACTCCTTAGAAAAACCTGCTAAATTTTTTTTTCTCCAAACATGCACTTTCCTACAGCCATAACCACTTCAGTCCATAATCCACAATCCTCAAGTTAGAAGTCAAAACTCTAAATTCAGAGTCTTGAGAATTACACCTTCGAATTACGCAATCCACAATGCGGTAGTTGGAAAGTTGGAACACCAAATACACAACGTCGAATAAATATGCCTCCGACTTCTGCATTTCGCCATCCGTAGTGCGGGAGTCAGAAGTTGGAACACCGAATACACAAATTCTCCAAATCACACATCTGACTTTTGCAATCCACAATCTTCCATGTGGGATTCAGAAATTATGAACTCCAACATGCAAATCCGAAGAAACCACTTCTTCGACTACCGCGATGCAGGAGTTAGAACCCCAAATTCACAAATCCAGGAAAATTACACCTCTGACTTCTCCAATCCGCAGTCCGCCATGCAGGAATCAGAAGTCGGAATACCAAATTCATAGGTCCTAGTAAATTACTCCTATGACTTCCACAATCCACAGTATGCCATGTGAGAGTCGGAAGTCGGAACATCAAATTCACATCTCCAAGCAAATTACACCTTTGACTTACGCTCTGCAGTCTGCCTTGCAAAAGTTAGGAATTCAGAACTCACAATGCACTACGCCGAGAAAGCATGCCTCCGAATTTCGTAATCCGCAATCCGCACTGCGGTTTCAAAAATTCAAAAGTCGGCCATATACGCCTGTTGCAAACCTAGTATCATTGGAAAGCTCTCGACGATCCCTATGCAACTGCATGATCCTCGTCCACACCCAAAGACTCTAATATCATCCTTCTTCCAACCCAAAATGTGGACCCAAACTTCATCAAGGCCTCATTACCACTCTAAACGGGGCTCTTCTACTACTCTATCATGGCCCTTCCCTTCATCTGATCCATAGAGGGAACATGAACACCACAGGGGGGTGTCTATTTCTTCCCCAAAGCCATGACTGAACCTTTTGCACATTCAGGGCCTCAACAAAACTTATCCCTATTCATCAATGAACAAATTCATATATAAATAAAAAACACATGGATGCATTTGCATACTCAAATAAACACAGTTGAATGAAACATATTATAAATCATAGAGAACACTTATCTTTAAGATGAAATCACTAAGCAACCGGCTATGGATTGCAACGTTCCAACCCAACCATAGGTCTCTTCCCAGTTTGTATTATTTCAGCACTCAGAGACCACCCCTGAGCTGGGGCTATGTATCCACTAAGGAGGAACTACTCATGTCCACTCACAACCTTGGTTTCACAATCATTCAGGGTGATCCAGCACACATTTGGCTCTATCAAGCAAATGGGAAGACAGGGTAGGATGTTTCTAAGTCAATGAGATCAACGCAGAGCTACATGCATATCCAATTGGCTTCAGACAGTCCAGGCACCCCCATCACCTCCACTCTCAGCCTAAGTAAGGTCCCCTTCACTACTACACAGTCCCTCGGGCACCCCTTCCCTCAGCGCTGACTTGGGTAGGTATGGTTGTTCCCAACTTCTAAACCAATGTGAAAATATCCCTCACTGGCTCTACCATGAAGTCTAACCGCTCAAGGTCTCTCTCCCACTAGGATCTTCTCTGGGATATTCTCCACGTTGTGGCCGGAAGGCTTTGCCCTGAAACCGTATTTTCGAGTGATCAGTCCCACTATGATCTGCTCTAGGATATCCTCCGCGTTACAGTTAAAGGCTTTGTCCTGCAACCGAATTTTCGTGCGATCAGTCCCACTGCGATCTGCTATGGCCGAGTGGCTTTGTCCCGCCATTGGGATTTCAAGATATCATATCTGGGTTTTCTCATGGATTTATGGGAATCTCCCGCTCTCATATTCTCCCATGATTTAGGTCTATGGATCCCCCTATCGTATTTCACTTATCACGTAGATTTTTTAGCGATATTGGCACTTCCACACGCGGCTCTCCTCAGAATCATGATTTCCGGTTTTTCTTCATTGTTAGGCATGCGTCATCCATGAAAACTCATGCCTCACTGGTCAACAATGGAATGGGGATGAGGGAAAATTCCCCCCCATGAGGTAGGGTGAATTATGGGTCAAGCAAACCGATCCCATACTCTACCTTACGGATTCAGGGCTTCCCATACTCCATCCACCTCATGGACAATTTTTCTTCAACCACTTTTGTTTGTCCTAGAAATTGACCCTAGACTACAGAGGGGCAAGCTAGCACAATCTCAACATAACAAACATGAAATATGGTTTTTTTTTGGTAGTTTATTGGTCTGAATGTTTCATAATCAAGAAAGTAATCATTCATTCAAAACAAGTACAAACTCATACAGAAACTAAATCATGCAAGACATTAAAGTAAGGAGATATTTAACACTTCAAAGATTAAATATAAGCTAATCCAGTCATAAAAACAGTACTGGTTTTTTCACAATACATGAGCATTCCATGATTAAAACATTAAACAAAGAATGAAATCATTAATTGTGAGATCACACTGATAAGAAAAAACAGTAAACACGATAATAATGGATTATAGATATATATTCCAATCTCGATCTTTCAAAAAACTTACATGAGAGATATGTATATGAGTCTGAAAATGTATCAAAGATTTCACTATATAGTCCTCCTTGACCCAAAAATCGAACCATTTCCCATACAAGTTACTTGCTTTTATCCTTTTTACAAAATATGAGTTTGATAACTAACTCTAAACCTATCTTCGAAGCAATTACAAATAGAATTTACAACTTTAGCTTTCGAATCTTTAAAACAACCTATTAACAACTATTTATGATAACAAAAATGAAATACTTTTGACATCTGGAGACAAAGTGTCATAACTGCTTGGCAGCATCAGTGAGCATAGCTATGCCTTCCAAGGCATGAAAATTCTTTTCATCTCGAGCCTATTGTGTTTCCAAGTCTTTGATTATGTTTGATAACTCTTTGTTCTTATTGCTTAAACCCTGAATTTGTTTCTTCAAATCTTCTGCTTGATCTTCAGTCTTTCTTCCTCTTCAAGGCCTTTTTAGCCACTGCAATCAGCTCTTGGTAGTGTGTATTAATATTATTCAAATCCTTCCTTAGTATGTTATTTGTAGAGATATACACTACAAGAAAAAAGGTCATTGGTGAGGGTCCTACATGTGAGGAACCTTTAAGGGTTGTCACGAATGTCACATATGATGACGGTCCTTAAAACATCGTCGTTATAGGTGCCTTTTGAGATTGTCCTTTAAGGTTCGTCACCAAATCCCTTTCCAGTGACATTTTTAGTGAGGGTTGTTAAGGGCCCATTATTAATTCTCTCTTTGGTGACACTTCGGGTGACAATATTTTAGTAGCCCTCACTAATACATGTTTATTTTACTTTTGGTGAGTGTAGTAAATGTTTGTCACCAATTATCATTATAATTGGTTTTTCGCGACACTATGTGAGCGTTGCTATATTTTTCGACAAAAGAATATAATGGTTTAAGACAACTAGTATTGTTATGGATTCTTTGTAATTAATATGTTTCCAAGGTCATACTAGTCACAATACCCACTCATAAGGTCTATAAGCAATCTCTAGTGGTTTTCCATAAGAAACCACTAGCAATTTATAAGTACCATTCCAAAATGGATCCATAAGCAATCTGATCTTTGGGTATTTGACATCAACAAAATTGATTCATATATCATGTTAGACTGTACTTCCAAGATTTGAAAGCCATTGGCATTAATGGAGGGATGTCTACTCATCCATGTTCTACTCCAACACCTTAATTCACATGGTTTGGATTGCATCACGAATGGTTTGGTTGAAGAATTTGCATTTCAGCATGTTTTAGCAAACAATTACAGGCTTGGCTCAAGCCTGTAGAATCTCCAGTTTCTGTGTTTTTTAAATATTTCAGTAAAATACTGAAGATGAATAGATTATTGGTAAAATGGAATGTCTCGTGTATGGGGAAGGGAATACTGAAAATGAACAGAACCTTGATACTATCTTGGATTCATCCCTCCTAGTACAAGCAAACTTTCAGTTCTATTTGGAATTATTCTTTTCAAGTTGCAGATATAATGATTTCTTCCAACAGTGTTATATCTTTAAAATCCATGGAGGATCTGTATTTGCATGATTGGAAGGATTGGATCTCGGTTTTATCCCCTACCTATGTGGTATGCTATTCAAAGTCTTCTCTTAATTCCGGACAAGTATTGTTCCGGTAGGGTTAAATTCAATATATTTTTCCTAATAATGTTTATAAATTCTAGCATATAAGAATGATTTTTATGCATTTCAATTAGCTTTTCAAGGTCATTTCATGGCTTATTATATATCGTGACATGTCAGACCAAGTCTTTTTGTTCAAATAATTTCCATAAATGGAGTGACCGTTAACTCATTGCTTTTTGGACGAATGGGTATATGCTGATTTGACCCCATCAATTGTCATAATTAGCTCTATCCTTTTGTCCTTGCATGTCTGAACAATTATATGTATACTCGATTTGAAAGTTGGATTTATTTGTTATGCATAAGTCAAGCCTGTAAATACCAATTTGGGTTAAAGGATACCGTTTGATCACTTAACTTCCTTTCAAGAGAGAAAGTTTCAGTTGGCATGGCTAGTGCTGCACGTAGGGAGGAGCCATATTCCATTGAACTGTTGGATGAAGATCCCTCTAGTAAGAGGATTTTTCAACAAATTGGATTGTATGTACTTTTTAGTAAATTCAGAGGGCACAACGAAGATGTGACCAAGGAATTTTCTCTCAATTTCGATGGAGCTTGTTCTAACAATCGGGGGTTTCTGCTTCCAGTTTTAGAAATGTCCATTGCTCTCAGTGCAGGCTTACCACAAACAGGGGAAAGATGGTTTAAAGCTTGTTGTTTGAAAAATCCTGACTCTTGGAAACAGTTTGTGAAAGTGGCTAATTCTAGTATTCGTTGGAAGAAGGGAGTTGAACGCAACTGTTTCACTGTTGAATGGGGTAATGTCATTTTCTTTTTGCAGAAATATTTGACTTGTGAAGGACGATATAGCCTTGTCTTTCTTTATCATATTCGGCTTCTCCTTCACATTAGGGGAGAAGAATTGATGAACATTCCATAATTTTTGTGGAAGAGCCTGTCTAAAATGGCTTCACCTGCCCAAAAGCGGCCTGATCAGTGACTTGGTAATAGCTTGTATCATCATGGATTAATTAAGTTGTTGATCCTGGAGGAATTACAAAAGAGAAACCTAACGTGGGAATAATTTTTAGTGGAAAAAGGTTTTCAGGTGCAGGTTAATGATGATCCACAAGATTCTGTATCTCCCCCTCCAGCAGTTTAGACATAATTTGATCCATCATCAACATTTTCTGAACCAATTCAATCCCAACCATCTCCAAAGAGGCATAGAGATGATGAAGAGGTTGATAAAATTTCAGTTATGGTGAGAAGAAGATCTGCAAGGCTAGAAGGAATTTCTGAAGAAGTTATTGAAAAAGTTAGAACATCTAAAGATATGTTTTCGACAATACCCAAACGTCCAAGAACCCGTTATACACAGAGACAGAATTTAGAGTCAACATCCCTGCCAGAATTGGAAGCTACTCAGTTTAAAGACCAAGCTCAAAGGGAAGAAGATGAATCTAATCAAGTGGTAAGGCCTGATTCTCCTGGTTTAATTTCAAGTAAGTTACAGAGGAGGATTAAGAAACTTCATAAGCAAGTTCGTGAATTTCAAGTTTTGGATAGATATGTTAAAAATGAAATTGAAAAGTTAAAACAGAGGAGTAGACAATTACAGATAAAGAATGATGTTCTTAAGAAAAGACTGAAAATTTTGAGAAATCAGGCTCACCGATGGAGTTTGCAAAACAAAAGGTTGAGGAAACAAAATAAATTGCTTAGAGATAAATCAGTACTAAAGGAATCAGTACCACTGGATGAGGATAATACAAGTTTGAAATTATTGGCTACAGCAGCTGTAGAAAACATTCTTCCTAGTACCTCTAAAAGTTCTGAAGATAAAGAAAAAGTCACAGATGTTCTCTATGAATTTTTTAATCAAATTCTTGATGATGTCTGGACTAATACCCTAGCTTTGGCATCAGCTAAAGTAAATACTGTTAAATGCACTGGAAGAAATGATGAATTATATGACTTGGGCTTTATTTATCAACAACGATATAAATTTGAAGTACAACGTATGTAGGAAACTTGGTTTTTTGCTTACTTGGTTCAAGAACAAATGTGGAATTCCAAGATACAGTCTTTACAACAGCAATTAATGATTAAAGAAGAAGAAAAGAGGCAAATGTTTCAATTTTCTGAGCAAGCCATTTCTTGTAGAAGTCCTGCTAGAGTTTATTCAATGTACCTGCATGAACAATGGGTAGGCCTTTAGATGATTTGATTGAATAATAACAAAAAGTTCATGATAGGAAATGTTGATGACTTTGTGGATATCTATAATGACTCATCTACAAGGGAAAAAGATTTGTTGTGTGAACTTTATCAGTTTAAATTCTTTCTAGAACATGAATTGGAATGGAATCCCAATCCTGTAGTAGGAGATATTCAGTTACGAGCCTTTTCATCTTTTATTCAGAATCAAATTAAGTGGCAAATAGGGATGAAATTATTTTATAAGTTGGAATTCTAGTCTGAACTTCATGTCAGAGGAGAGCATCCAGATCCTGAAGTGCCCTTTTCTAGTCACAGTGAATTCCTCAAGGATCCTATGAGGGTGAAACAATTTAAAATGAATCAGAGATCAACGTTACAGAGTTTTGAAGAACTTAGATCTTGTGGGACTTTGGCCTCTGTGCAGGCCTCGGAGACCCATTGGAACTTGCTTCCTCCAGTACTAAAAAAATGGGACCCCATGGGATACCCCTTTTTCCAGGTTTCCTTTTCAAGAACAAGTTTGTATGTGAATTCTCTACAAAGAAATGGTACTCAATGGCTTGGGTTAAGGTTCCATTTCCTTTTGCTCTGCTGCAGCAAAACTAAGTACAGTGTTGCTGGGCAGTGGTATGATTTTGCAGAGAACTCTTCATGGATGGAAGTGGATCATCATTTAGGCTTTTGGGAAAGAAACGGAGTAAGTCACCAATCTTACAGTTGGACCGAGCTACATCAGAATTTACTACGGGGGGAATAAGTTGCATAGGGACATGCAACAAACTTCCTTCTAGGGTAGATGCTTGGTGCTTGAATTGTTACCCAAAGGGTAGGTTTTCACTTGGATCTCCATTGTGTTGTTACTTGATAATATGCCAGAGGATGTTAAAAAACTGTAATTGTTTTGTCAGGATTTCAGGTTTATTCAATGCACAATAGTGGAAATGTCCATTTTGTTTATCTAGACTCTAAAGTATGATATTTCAAATCTAATGATTTTCCCAAATATATATATTTTTGTTTATGTGAATTTGAACTTGTTCAAAAGAAGTGTATAAATTTTTCCTTGAAAACTTACTAAATCCCATAATCTGATATTTTATAGTGATTTTAGGAAAAACTTTGACCTTTTATTTCATGTAAATGAACCAACTAAACTATATTTGTTTTGTTACAAGTAGTTATAGAAGGGCCATGTTCACATGAAGCTATTAGCATTGATTGCGAAGTAATCAGTCCTGCAACCTCTTACAGATCCATTTTTTTCCATAAACCTGAAATAATGCTGAAAAGGTTATAGTTGCAGCCACTGCCCTTTTTAATCTATCTTTGTGAAGATAGTTATTTGTATCAGACATGGCTTTTGTGAGAGGGAGCTATTGTTGGCAATATGGTAGTGTAGGTTGTCATTGATGGCAACTGGATGAAGACAGAGCAACAAGCAGGAATGATGACAAGCAATGTGAACTTCCTTCTATTTAGGTTCCTGGTCTAGGTCTTGTACTTATCCTTATGCCTTTGAAAGTAATGGCATACAAGTAGGGAATACCAACATGAGAAGGTAACCCATGATTTAACCTTACGTCCACCTCACTAGTGAACCAACAAACTATTACAGTGAACCAAACTGGATAAGAAAACTATGTATTGAAGAGGCTAGGCATTCAAATCCTTCTTTTGGGAACTTGGATTCCAACCTCCCAAGTTTGGAACTAAACAACATGGGGAAGGTTCCATCCCCTATTGGCTTCAAATTTCGATATGATTGGCTGACAATTAGTATGATTATCCTTTTGATCAATGTGTTGCATCTTCCTCTTGCCTCCTGGGCGATTGTACAATGTATTTAAGGCATAGCCATATTCATTATCATGTGGACTATCCTGTAGCCATCTCTGGAGGTGTTTTCACATCTAGGAATTTTGTTTGTGTATTTTGAATACGTTTCATGTTAGTCTGGTTCTCTTTGGTTTTTAGGGATGTATCCACACCATGGTTCCATACCCTATTGTATTCCATGGCTTTATCTCTGATATTTTGATGTCCCTATGGGAAATATAGCGATTGCAGGGACACAATTATATGTCTGTTCAAGATTTCTCTTACGACACACCCAATGTTCGACATTAGAAATGAAATTTTGGTTTTTTTCCATTATTTAAATAATTATTTTTTCGTGTTTTCATTGGCTTTACACTGATGATTTATTAAATAAATATAAGCTCAGGGGACTCTTCTGATAGGTGTCCAAGTAGACATCACTGGCCATTCAATTCTAATGCATTGATAACCACCACCACCCAAAGATCCGTAACTTTCATTGATCTTAGATCTTATGGGTTTTGGGAACCCTCATTTGGTTTCATTTCACATTTTTTCTAAGGCGTGATAGGGTTCATCACTGCATCTGTATTGCCATGAATATGGCTTGGTTTAAACACAGGTAATAATAGAAAAAATCATTAAGTTAAATTATGTTTCGTTGATTTAGTTCATCGAATCATGTTTTAAGCAGAATCTGTACATGTTTGTGGATATCATGATTGTTTTTAGTTGCTTTCCCATGGGATCCGATGACTGTCTTGTTTAGTGTTTTTAGACATTTTAATAACGTATATCTACAGGCTTGGCCTAAGCCTGTAAGTTGAGTTGTTGTTTATAATTACATATGCACAAATGGAAATCGGACACATGGGTCTTATTTGGAATTGTGTCACCGAGCACTAGTAGATTTGAACCCAAAATCCGACGACCTCCGACGAAATGGACTGTGTCGTCGGATTTTTCTTTGAAAATTACTTTTTTTGTTTTTTTTATAAATTTTGAGAGGTGCTCGTCAGATATCCGGTGTACTTTTGAATATCTGACGAGGTTGGTTGGCTATCCAACGGCTCTGCTAATATCCGATGCCTATTCGGATATCCGACGCTTTGAATGTCGGATAACCGACTTCATTTTGAACTTGAAGAGGTCGGATATCCGACGGATTTTTTCCCAACAGTCACTAGATTAGTGTCGTTGGATATTCAACATAGGTTTGACTTTTTTACTTTTTCAATTTATAAATATGAAACCATTCCGACATGTTTGCCATACCAGCGACAGTTTGTGGATGTTTTTTTTGTTCGGTGAACTGTTTTTCGTTGTTTTTGTTATTCAAGTGGGAAAAGTACTCTGGAGCTTCATTTTCTAAGATCGATAATCTTCATTTAAGCTCTTTACGAGAAAATGTCAACTATGAATATTCCTGATCCAGACGAACAAAATTGACAATTGCTTGCTAGATTGTGGGAAGGAGTTGAAAGAAGGGGTGATGGTAAATGCTATTGTCTATGTAATCAATGCAGAGGCTTTAAGAGGAGAAGAATTTTGATCACAACAGCCACAAAACATTGTAGGGAGCATGGGCATGCCGAGGGGGGACATGAATACCATCCATTTGTAAGTTTGCATTATATATGTTTTTATTTTGATTGCTTTTGTAAATTTATGTATTATTATAATATTTCTTATTTTTGACCAACAATACAATTGGTCGTTGTTCTTTTCATCCCAACAGTACAAAATTTGTTAAATTTAATGTATCACATAAATTTTTACATTTTGCATTTGAAATTTTTACATTTTGCGTTTGAATTTCTTGTATTAACTTTTATCTATTGATTGTTTCATGTAATTATAAAGGAAAGACATCCTACAGCATATCGTCCGGATCAGCAAGTGCTTCCAGAACAAGTACAGGAGGAACATGGAGCTATGAATATTAATGGAGAACAAGTTAATGATCACATTGAAGAAGATGATCATATTGATAACATAGTTGAAGATGATGTTACAAATACTTTGATCCATGATTCATTTAATGTTGGAATGGATGATGATGATGATCATGAAAATGATGAACATTTTGATGATATTCATGATATACCTCTTCTTGACAAGGCCTACGAACCCCTTTATGACGGCTCCAAGACAAATCTTCTCTCTGCTATATTGTTGGTAATGAACTTGAAGGTTATGAATGGTCTTTCAAACATATCAGTTACACGGATGTTAAGGTATGTAATATATTCCATCACAAAATATATATGATTGTCATGTATTTTATTGTTAATTCATTTATAAGTCAAATTACTACGGATGAAATTTGTTTCATTAGTATTATTTCTATATTATATTAACTAGATTTTTATTTTAATTTGTTGCAGCATGATAGGTGAATATTTGTTACCACCTTCAAATATTTTACCTCGCACATATCGAGATTTATTTGCCATCATGAAAGAAATTGGAATGCAGTATGAAGCAATTCATGCATGCCCCGATGATCATGTTCTTTATTACAACCAGCATGAATTTGCAACAGAATGTCCTGAATGTCATATCAGTAGATATCGCACAGATCAAGTAACGAAAAAGGTGCCTCGCAAGGTTCTACGTTATATTCCCGTTATTCCCCGTTTGTAACGACTGTTCAGGTGCAAAAACATAGTACAATTTATGTATTACCATGCACGGAACAGAAGTCTGCATTTAGAAATATGGAGGAAAAATGGCCTCACTTTAAAGACGAACCTCATAATATTAGGATTTCTTTGGCAGCAGGTGGTGTCAATCCTTTTGCAGAGATGAGATCTATTTACTCGGTGTGGCCTATTTTTGTTATCAACAACAACATTCCTCCATGGTTGACAATAAAGAGGGAGCACATAATGTTGTCGATGATTATTCAAGGTATGAACACTGCAGTTTTTTTTATTGTGAAATATGGTTTATATATCTAAACGGTACATATCATAATTAGAATATTTATTTTATATGTTCAAATCAATCAGGTAAGTACCAAGTCAAAGATATGAATGTATATATCGAACCTCTTATTGACGAGCTACTGAAGTTATGGAATGGCATCACTATGTATGACTTATCTAGACCAATATGACAAAGGCAATTCCAATTCCATGCAATGCTTGTATGGACAATACATGATGCCCAGGGTTAACCCATTTCTGTGGTATGTATATGATCATATTGTATTTTATTATATTGTGTGCTGTTTAGTGAAATTGACATTGATTTAATATTTAATTTCATCATTGTCGTTCATGTGATCATCATGAAGGCGTTAATGGGCTTCCACGAGGAATGAAAAGTTATCCTAGACAATTTAGTAGGTTGCCCTCTTATGAGCACCTACAAATTGCTCATCTATTTGATACAATGCATATCGGAAAGAATGTGACTGAAACATTATGGCGAATATTGGATGGAAGGAGTGACAAAGATTTTTTTTTCAAAATTTGCAAAGGCATTCAAGATAACAACCATGCAATGAAAGACATCATTCAATTTCATAGCAACGGAGAGCAAATTAATATAAACTCACTTCCATGGATGTTAATGGACCAGCAAAGTAATGTTGTAAAAGAAGTCATTCGAAAAATTAAATTTCCCACCGGATTTTGTGCGAACATGAAGAATATCATAACAAAGAAAGGTGATTTCGTGGGGGTGAAAACGCATGATTGGCATGTCTTCATGAAGGTAATAATTAATATGGTATGCATTTAATAATTTTTTTTTTCTTTTTCTAGTACTCTTTTTCGATATACTGAAACTATTTGTATATTATTGTTATAGTATGTTCTACCTCTCTCTATCCCGGACAACTTTGACAACAATGTCAAGCAAATAATATATAGTCTCGGGAAATACATGAGGTCAGTGGTGATTTTTCCATGTGATTACTGTTTGTTTAATTCAACATAGAACTTATTCTTAATTTGATTTTCATTCTCTACTTCATGTTACGTAATATAATGACTTTTTTCTTTAATCTCTTGATTGGCCGGTTGTCATGTCACTTGTAGATGGTTTTCATCTAAAGAATTCCATAAAGAAGACATAAAGTATTGGAGGAGAGAAATTCCTCGTCTCATGTGTGAAATGCAGAAGCATCTACCTTCAACATTTTTCAATGCAAAGGAACACTACCTCATACACCAAGTTGAGGAGATTGAACTATGTGGAGCTGTGCACTCAAGGTCCATGTGGATGGTTGAGAGGCACTTGAAATTTATGAAGGGTTTGGACAGACAACGAGCATATGCTGAGGGTTCTATGATGGAGGGATATATGGTGTACCAAAACATGTTGTACATTAGTGAATATCTTCCTATATTGGTGTCAAAGCTCAATTTACATCGCATTTGTGATCTAGACTCCAAAAATGATTTCGAAGGGGAGTACCTGAAGGGGAAAGGTAGATTGAGGAAGGTGAAAGGTAATAGAACACATTTCACTGGTGATTTTAATGTTTATATATCATACATATATATTCTATTTTTTTATTTAGTATTTTGCATCATTTTATATTGTAATTATATACTTTTTTAAGTGACTAATATACATTTTCATTGAATTTTAATTTTATTGTCATCAAATAGTTGGTCAAGAGTGGGATACGATTCATTTATACATCGCAAACAATCTCGACTAGATGAAGGTATGGATCGAAAAATGTGAACAATCTGGTCATGGAATATTATGGGAAGGTGTGGCTTCATTGGTTAAAGCTGCACATCACAATGGAGACACCAATGTAACACAAAGGGAAATCGATTTAGTAAGAGGTTTAAAAGATAAGCAGGTAAGCATATTAATCAATGACATTATTTATTTATTTTTTTAAATATTGTCATTGTACGTCACACTGGTTATTTTCCTTTTATGGCATTATAATAAACATGCACTACTTTATCATAAATATGGTGTGATCATTATGTAATCTTTTCCTGTATGGCTTGTTGTACTAGGTAAAACACCATAAGGCTATGTGGCGCAATGGATGTAGATCTCGCATCAAAAAGTTGGATGAAACAAAGAAAACATCTGATTGTGGGATATTTGCAGTCTTTGAGGTGACCAATGTTTCTTCTAGAAGTGACAGACATCCAGAACTAAATCGATACTATGGGTATCTGGAAGACATTCTTCAGTGTGAATTTAACTCCTTCAAGGTATTTCTGTTCGTTGTCAAATGGTACAGGTGTGGATTGAATCAATGTGATCCCAATAGAACACTTATTGAACATGATAATGGTTTTACCATGGTAAATACAAGGTTGTTTGAGCTAGGAACGGAGCCCTATGTTCTTCCAACCCAATGTGAACAAGTATTTTACTCTGAAGTTCCAGGTAGAGTGGGTTGGTCATTTGTTGTGAGACATGATCCAAGGGGAAGGCCGGTAAAGTATAACGTTGATGAAGGTAATGAAGACGTTCTCGAAGAAGAAGACACCGCATAAGATGATCATGATCAAAATGAGTTAGATGATCATGGTCCAGAAGAAGATGTCGAAGAAATTATTGAATCAGATGATTTACTATCAGACAATGTCCATGAAGATGATATCGACAATGACATGTTGATCGTAACTAACATCGACGATGAGGATGATATGGCCAATCTTTACAATGTTGAATCTGGATTATCGGATGATAGTACAAACGATGACCCAGATGAAGAAGATGATGAAGACCATTGAGGTTTACGAGGTATGCAGTAATAATAAATTAGTTGTTTTGTAGTGAGTTTCCATTTTCCTATATGATATAATTAAAAACATTGCTTGT
Organism: Larix kaempferi; assembly: GCA_027924585.1. Classification (NCBI taxonomy): domain Eukaryota; kingdom Viridiplantae; phylum Streptophyta; class Pinopsida; order Pinales; family Pinaceae; genus Larix; species Larix kaempferi. The sequence goes on from BSBM01000410.1 coordinate 16,244,807, forward strand.
TTTAGAGTATGTCAAAAAACACATTTAAAGTTTCTAGTGTACATAGATATTTTTGTTGGGTTATGGGGAATTGAGAGTGATGTGAGGGGGGGGAGGGGCCATAAGAGCTTCCACCTTCATGTGGTTGGTGTTGTTTAGTAGACAATATTAAATTATTCTTGAAACAGAGAGAAGCTTAGTAAGGAAATGCACAATTATCAAGACTCAAACATCATCATCATCATCATCGTCATCGTCATTGTGATCATATTCATCATCATCTCCATCATCATCATCTTTTTCTTCTTTATCATCATCTTGATCATGATCTTCATCATTCTCATCATCATCATCATCAGCAGCATCATGTTTATCGACGTCGTCGTCACAGCCACCATCATCATCATCATCATTTTGATCAGCATCATTATCATCATCCTCACCATCATCATCATCATCATCTTCTTCCTCATCATCATCAACAATATCTTCATCATCATCGTCATCATCTAGCGTCTTCATCATCATCATCGATCGTCATCATCATCGTCGTTGTCATCATCGTCATCATCATCGATCGTCTTCATCATCATCGTCATCATCATCGTCATCGTTGATCGTCTTTATCATCATCATCATCTTCATCATCATCATATTCATCATCGTCATCATCGATCGTCTTCAGCATCATCGTCATCATCATTGTCATCATCGATCATATTCATCATCATCGTCATCTTCATCATCATCATCATCATCATGATCTTCATCATTCTCATCATCATCATCATCATCAGCATCATGTTTATCGTCGTCGTCACGGCCACCATCATCATCATCATCATCTTCCTCATCATCATCATCAATATCTTCATCATCATCGTCATCATCATCATCATCATCATCGTCATCATCGATCGTCTTCATCGTCATTATCGTCATCATCGATCGTCATCATCATCATCATCATTGTCGTCATCATCATCGTCGTCATCATCATCGTCATCATCGATCGTCTTCATCATCATCGTCATCATCATCATCATCATCGATCGTCTTCATCATCATCGTCATCATCATCGTCATCATCGATCATCTTCATCATCATCGTCATCATCATCAGGATCTTCATCATTCTCATCATCATCATCAGCATCAGCATCATGTTTATCGTCGTCGTCACGACCACCACCATCATCATCATCATTGTGATCAGCATCATCGTCATCATCCTCACCATCATCATCATCATCATCTTCCTCATCATCATCATCATCGTCGTCACCACCACCATCATCATCATCATCATTGTGATCAGCATCATCGTCATCATCCTCACCATCATCATCATCACCATCTTCCTCATCATCATCAACAATATCTTCATCATCATCGTCATCATCGATCGTCTTCATTGTCATCATCGGTCGTCATCATCGTCATCGTTGTCGTCATCATCATTGTCATCATCGATCATCTTCATCATCATCGTCATCATCATCGTCATCATCGATCATCTTCATCATCATCGTCATCTTCATCATCGTCATCATCATCATGATCTTCATCATGATCATCATCGTTATATGATATCCGGCGCATCTATTATCTAGAAAAACCAACGGTGTTTGTCGTCGATGATTTAGTGATCTCATCGGATTCTTTTGAAGTCAGAAGTCTGGTATTAGATGCATGCATTGATGGTGTGGGAGGGTTTCAAGACTCGAATGAATGACACTCACCATTGCAACATCATAAACCATACCTATAAATTAAATAATGTGATACATGGGGCCAACGTTGAAATTTTTTAAATATGTGTTGGCTTGGACTGAAATTTGGCATGGTTAGACTAGATGCATGCATTTATGGTGTGGGAGGGTTTCTAGACTCAAAAATGATTGACACCAACCATTAATGGATCATTAAAAACCATGTAATGATACTCAACAAGGAGTAATTTGATCATCGTGGTTTCACTTTGAAATAACTTATTTTTTTGTGGACTCGCTAGTACCATTGCTTATGGACCATCATAAGGAAATCCTCTTAGGTCGTTGATTGTGTTGGGATAAATCATCACTAACTTGTTTGATGGACCTAATGGTCCCATGATAAACACTCATAACATGTAAACTATAGAGGACATACAAAAAATGGTTGATTCTCTCACCCAATTAGTTAGCAAAATGGAAACCAAGAATCACTTCTCATTTTCCGACCCTTCGAATAGTATGACGCCTCATTTTTCTGAAGTAATTCTAAACAAGTCTGGCGGGTCAGATCTGATTGGTTGGTTCGATCGATCAAATGAAGCACTAAATTTCCCTTATGTAATATTTTATTACCTAATGAAATTCATTATAGGAGTCATCAAAGTTCATTTGTTTTTTCATAAAAATTAATTGATTATTTTTTAAGCAATTCCTTATTATTGGTCTTAAAGAGGAAATTAAATCCCACGTAGAGGTGAACCACCCTACTACTTGGTTGGAGAAAAATAATATTTATTGTCATTCCTGTGTTATATCCTATGCTCAATCCAAAATCCCCAGCTTTATTTCATTTCCTTTCCCCAACTATGGTGGCTCTTCAACAAACTCTTCCACCTTTCAAGGTCCATAAGTTGGCATAGGACAAAATGGAGGAACATAACAATGGTTTTTTAATTTGTTAACTTGTTTTTAATTAAATATATAACAATGGTTTTTTAATTTGTTTTTAATTAAATATATATATATATAGCATTATATATAACAATTAAATTTTAATTGTTATATATAATGTTATATATATTTAATTAAAAAAAAAAAAAAAAAAAAACAAACATTACATAACATATATTGTCACGTACCCCATTTTGACCCTTGTAATATTTGGGATGTAATGTAAATATTGTATGCATATTATGTATGATTCCTAGCGTGGAGCTCAAGGCCAAGGCCCCGCTAGTGAATGCTCAATCTTGAAGAGGAGGGTATTTGAAATTATGCTACCCATGTGCTAGTGAACCATGGGAATTGTAAATATGCATCTTAATATAAACGCCCACAACTAGCTATGCAATGCAACAAGAGATGGGGGCATGATATTGCAAGGAATTGGGAGGGAAATATTCAAACCCTTTGAGCCAATTGAGTCAAGCCAAGTGTCAATGAGAGAACCCATGAACCCCCAACTACCCATGTTGACTTTTGTACCCAATCATTGATTTCTCCCAAGAGTTGGTTGAGGTAGTTAATGCCTTGGGGAATGGGAGGTATGGTTGTCCAAATTCGGGTATGGAAAATCCACCCTGCATGGAAATTCGTGTTTGGATTCTTAGGAAAGAAAAGAGATAAGAATTGCTCTCCAAGCCATTACCCATCAACCCACTTTTCCCTCTCACAAGTTTGGAGCTACCTGGGCGTTTTCCTCACTGGTTTTACTGTGTTTACATTCATTTTTTCTAGCTGGGAAGGGCGTTTTTGTTGTGGCTAATAGTGGGGAAGAAGAGGAAACGATTTGGGGTTTTATTGAGGCCGTTTGGCCCACTGTATGCTCATACATTTGTGGGAGAAATCGGTTTTCTTCCCTGGGGTTGGATTCCTCTTCCCACAATCCGTTTTGGTGTGCCTACGTTTTGGGAAAATCCCTGTTCATCTATTTCCTAAGTCTCACTGTTGAAAGTGTGTTCCAGAGCCATATCTGAGTTTGATGTGCAAGAGAATGCTGGGGTTGAGTTGGGTATCCATTGCTTTGGTTGTGCAGGGTTTGAGAGTCCCAAGTTCCTTGTAGATATCATGCCCAGCTCGGGGGTGGTCTCTGAGTGCTGAAATAATATAGGCTGGACAGAGACCTACGGTTGGGAGGAATGTTGCAGTGACATAGCTAGTTGTTGGGACAACATTACATCAAGATGAGTATTTTCTTATGTAATTACTTCTGCAAATGTATTAATTTGTTGGCTGTGTTAAATTGAATAACAGTTGTGTAACATGTGTGTGGATGAGTTCATTTCCGTTGTGCATGTTTGTTTAATTTACATCTGCACACATTTGTTTTTAACTATATGCATCTACTGAATTGGCTGAGTTTTATGAAGAGCCCCTTATAATGGCATCATGTTCTCTCCCTTGCCTTGGATGGATGGGTGGGTACGTTACATATATACTGAACAAATAGAAAAGCCGGTGGCCATACGCATTTCACAAACCTGCGATTTTCGATTGGAGTGACCTCGATTGACCTCGGTTTGGAGTGACCTGCGATTTGGAGTGACCTCGATTTGGAGTGACCCTCGATTTGGAGCTGCGCCTCTGTGATTTGGACCTGTGTCTCTGCGATTTGGACCTGCTATTGATTTGGATTGGACGGTTCGATTGTGGGAGAGGTGGTTTGTGATTGTGGTAGGGGAGAGGGAGTGACCCAATGACCAAGCAGTGGGAGTGACCCATTAATGAGCAAGCATTGGGAGAGGCAGTTTGGAGTCCAAGCAAATAAACTATAAGAGGAGCCGGAAATGCCTCCCACGTCCGTGAGTACCAAGCCCTAAATTGTTTTGATTTGACAAATTTAAAAATTTGGTAGCAAATCACTGTGGTTTTATTGCTAATTCAATCTTCTAAGAGGGTTTCATTGCTAATTCAATCTACATTGGGGTATTTTTATCTTATTGCATCTACTGTTTTTTTTAGTTTGATGGGTGAACCCTCACCTCTTTGTAGTGAACTAAAAATGATGGCCTTAATATCTCATAGCAAAAAGAATGTAGTGACTTTTGCTTATTGCCTTGCGTTTTGATTCTGGAAGGGCCTTCATCAGAATGAGAATACTATGGTTGACGAACATAGGCTTGTTGTCCTCGGGCAGAGGAATCAATGTTCAACCTTCATTGAAGCCGAGCACTATGACCAATATCATGAAATAGATGTATTAGATCAAAAAGTTGAGGTTCTTGCAATGGACTCCCTTATTTTATCATGAATGGGGGGGGGGGCTATTACTAATGACCCCGATAAAGCAGAGTTACCAAGCTCTCACTGTGACTGAGTACTTGTATTCACACAGGCTCGAGTTAAGGTTTCCATTATTGCATTAAAGCACCAATCCAAGCTAACAACAAATAATAATAGGCCAGGCAAAAACTTGCACTCATTCCTCTTTTCATAGGGGGGTAGGTAGGAGAGGGAACACCTATTTGTATTGACTGAATCTAAACCTCCATAGGAAGCTATGGCTAGATTTGAAATAACTACTTTTAATAAGCTACCCATAGACCTATATTGTGCTTTTTAAAGGCCCCCTATGAATGAAGCAACAACTGGGTCAAATTATTATATTTAAAATGCACAACATTCCAAACAGATGATTGCCTATGTTGATTCAAAATAAGATCCACAGAGTGTCCAACAGAAGTTGGCAAGTGATCATCAATTTCATTTGCATGCACATCCAAATCAGTTGTGACACTGCTGTAAACATTGCCATTATCTTTCTTTAGCAGCACCTTTGAATCCTCAGTAAGTTCAACTTGCCATAGTATTTCTTGATGTATCATCCCAATATCAAGAAGCACATCCTTGCTATCATTTCCAAACTCTACCGTTAATGCTACCAACCATCGATTCTCTTTAGTATCATCAGCTAGAAAGACAAAAAATTGTACCACAAACAAGCACCAAAATAATTTCCTATTCAGTCCATATTTTGCAGCTAATAAATTAGTCCCTGCAACATGATCCAAAACATTTAATGTAGTCTTGAGATGTTCCTTCAGATGAGCACAAAATACCCTTGCAAGGGAAACTGAGTGTTGTTGTGTGAATGATTTGCAAACTGCAACCATGTGCACAGCTACAGACATCCCTTTTGAAGATACCAGAATACTTGGAAGAGTCAAGAACCTCATAAGAGCTTCAATGCCCTTTTTCTCAACAAATATTCTACAAGTTTCAGGATTTTCCATTGCCAGATGCACAAACACCATGGCATGTGAAATGCTTAATTTTAGAAAGCGTTCATTACTCATATTTTCAAGAGACAATCGACTAGTTCCAACCCCGTCATTATGCTTATCTTCAGAATCAGTATCCATAGGAATAGGACTATCCAAACTGTCTTTGGCCTCTACTCTGAGCCTATGGGCCTTGCTGGGGCATACATTGTTGATCCCTGGTGCCTGTTAGCTATTGCAGAAAGGGTTTATTGAAAAATATATCTGATTATAAGGAAGGTCTAAACCAGCATTACTGATGCTAGTTGTTAGTTTTGTTTAACTTGTTCATTACTTTATTAATGCTGTTGTTATTTATTGTCCTTGTCTACTTCAAATTTAACACAGGGACCTTTTGGAGTGTTAAAGTTGAAAGAGATGAAAATTATGTTTAAATTTATATTACCTTGTCACAACTATACTATTTTGTTTCTAGCAATGATTTAGGAATTTATTTATGCATTAAAGTATAAATATTTTAATTTTCTGCTCCAAACCCTAACCTAACCCAATTTTCAACTCATATAACAAGCTGTAGCCTCTCCTGAGCAGACCTCAGTCCCAAAACAGTCCCGAAGTAGTAATTTTTGTAAACTAGAATCACCATACTTTGAACTTTCCTCAAGTCTCGGCATGGAAGCAACCTCCATCTCCGATTTTGAAATGAATGCCTTAGCCTCCACCAAATTAAATGAATGCCACAAAAAATTGTTTTGAATTGGAGGGATGTTAAGTTAACCAACCAAACCGTGAATGCAAAAAGCAAGACTTAAGGCCACCCACATTGTAGTTTTGAAGGTTCCCTATGTTATTAGTGAAGTGGCAGTGAATCCAGATATGACTTGGAGTTTTTTTCATGGGGCCTGTCAAGGCTCCATAGAGTAGTGCAAGATCAAGTTTTCTCTATATATCTCTGATAGCCATTTCTTCATAGATAAATCCTACTTGGGGGCTAGGAAAAACAATATGGGTGAGTTCAATTTGCTCTTCTATCTTTTGAAATTTGTTGCAGAATTGGGTCTCACCCAGATTCAAGTCATACGGTCTGCGTGTTAAATAACTCAGCAACAAATTAAAGATCAATTTGGTATGGATGTCAACCAAATCATCATCCTCTTTAAATTTCCCTATCTCTATAAATTAGATTGCCCTGATATGTGAAGGATTAGGTTGATAACTATACTATGGCTAAAAATTGCCCTATCTATAAATTAAATTGCCTTGTCTATAAATTGACATATCCTTCCATGTAGATTATAAAAATTGCAATTAGGTCAAGTTCTCCTTACATGGTTTGGATAAAATTGAAAGCTTCAATTTTCATACAATTAGAAAAGTTTGGGCAGTCTAGAATGTGAGGAATGAGAATGTATCAATCATTGCCACCATATGAGTTTTGAAAGTAAGATTAATTGGCCCCATCCCATTATGAAGTAGAATCATGTGAGATAGATCCTATAACACCATTAGCATCATGATATAAGAAAAATCGAAGTTCCGTTTTCCGTCGAGGCTGCTTGAAGATGATAATTTCCAGAAAGTGGCCCCAGGGTACAAAGTAACGAAACATTTGATGGATTGGAAACGTATATATATAAAAGGAACATAATTATATAGGCCTAAAATTGCGGTTGGTGCCATTGCTGTCAAATTTAAATCAATTTGTAAGCCACCTCGACGGAAAATAGAACTTTGATTTTGCTTACCCATTTTTGCTGTTCTGGTTTAGGAAGTATTTCAGGCTATTATGGTTTGTTTTAAAGTCTTCATCTTCTTAAAATTGGCTTTCATTGTATCATTCATCAATGTTAGTAAATTCATAAAAGGTAAGCATGCATCATCATACTTCAGACTTCAATCAAACCATCATGACATGGATTGTGGCAATTTTAGTCTTCGACTAGGGTAGTACTGTAGCAGCTTTAACACTTAGAATATAGTAGCTTGGGGGAATTCATGTCAAGGTACTCAATGCAAGTTAAAGGGGAAATGATTAGTATTGCTCATGATGTAAAAGTAAAGGATGTATTGCTCATGATTAGGATACTCTTGTATTTATAGTCATAAAAAAACAAGTTGTGGTATAGCTTCCCTAGTTGTGGTTACTATTTTTTTATTAAGCTCATGAAGATTTATATGCAGTTTATTGTTTCTACTATCCCTTTGTTTTTGTGAAGAATGATTGAAGAATGTTATAAGTGTTCCTCCAGAATTATGAACATGGATATGTACAATTCCTTATATTTATTATCACTTTGTTTTATGTGATGAATTCATTTGCATGACTTGAGTACATCTGAAGCTCTCCTTGAGGTCCCATGAATGAACTTGAACACTTGTTGCATTCATTTAATTTGAAAGAGTAGTTATAGTTTGAAAGAAATCTCTCCTTACCTTAGCTAGCATTCATTGAAAGGAAAGGCTTATTTTATTCATATGCATTTGCATGGTTTGAGTCAGTCATCACACCACAAGTTTCACTTCCATCACCCGATTGAGTAATACAACCACTAAAATTTACACCCCCTAACTAAACACACCATAACTTCACTTGAGGAAATCAAAAGAATTTGGTAGTTAGGTAGGACACCGAGGATAGGCATCCAAATAATTCCCCCTTGTCATTATCATCTGAGACATAGTTGTTGTCCTCTAGAGAACCAAAATCCTCTAGTATTTGTTGACATGGTCATACACCAGTTTGTGGAGGGGCCTCCTGTTGTTTCAGGTGTTAAACCAGATCGAGAACTAGACGAACTATGTGGAATGCCACACTCCACTTAGCCCTAAGGAGACCTTTTCTGACGTGTCATGAATGAGGTATCTTAGTGACTTTTCTACTAGGGCTCTTTTACCTAGGATCCATTTCGGTAGAGGGATATCCTTCAAATTCGGTCTCTCACTTCGTATTGTTTGACTTGGATTTCATCACCTTGCGAAGGATACGATTTGTCGAGGTATCCATCTCCTAGTTAGGAAGTTTGCTTGCATTTTCACCTTTTTAGAGGGTCTTTTTCTTTTTAGTGCTACTTGTTGGCATTCTGGCTACTTTTGTTTCAGCTTGCTTATTGTGACATCGGTCCCAGTATAGTTTTTTAAGCTTGTTTTTTTGGCCTGCGAGCCTTGTCTTTTCATAGCTCCCCTTCTGCATGCTCGGTTGCTTTAGGGTTTTTGAGTTCATACACGGTAGTTACCAATACTTATTTGATGATGTGTGATGTCCTCTTCTCCTAGGTCTTCGAGATGGTTGAGTTAGATGGTCTTCTGAAGGGACTGAACACCCCTTCATGGAGCCACTAACGCTTGACCGTAGGAGTAGTCTAGAGGACCACGTGATCACATCACCTGTGTGGACTTTTCTGTTTACTATGATGATGGTCTTTCAAGTTACATGGAACAATGGTACATTTGAGAGAGAGATGAATGGTTGTACCCCACATTGGTCGATTGTCTTATGGTCCTTTCATTTTGTCGATAATATTTTTGTGGTACCTTGCCTTTTACCTTTTGGGTGTTTTGCTGATATTGGGATATCATGTGATTTGTACCACCTTTTATGTTTTAGGTCTTGTGGGTACTATGGTAGTTTGTCCACATTTGAGGTACACCCACTTTCTCCAAATTGTTATGTGTCTTTATACCCACTTCGTACCACCCTCTTGACCTTAGTTTGGAAGATTGCATGCTATCATACCTTTTGGTGGTACTATTTGAGTTTCAAGAGGTATTTACAAGGAGCTATTGCATATATGAGGTAGTTACAAGGAGATATTGCATATATGAGGTAGTTACAAGGAGATATTGCATATATTGATTTGGACCGCCTTTTATGTTTTTGGTCTTGTGGTTATAACTACGGTAGTTTGTCCACGTTTGAGGTAGTGTACACCCCCTTAGTCCCAAGGGTTGTGAGTCTTTATACCCATTCTTTTTTTTTTACTTGTAACTTACTGGTTGGTCTTTGTACTAAGCCTTTTTACTGCCACTGAATTTCTTTGATTGATAGTACCATAGCCCCGTCATCTCTCTCTCTCTGGTTTGTACTAGCCCTATCATAGGGTCACTTGGTTCCTAGAGTTGACTGGCCTCTAAGAGGCACATTCATTTCTGAAAGTAACTCTTATGAGTATATTACAGGAAAAGTATACACTAAGGTAATCAAATATGTGGTAAATAGTTTTCATTAAGTAGCTAGGACTTGTTGCACCGAGTGAAACAAGGTGCTCTATAGCCCAGTATGGGGGAGATGTTGTAACATGTGTGAGTTTGTCGAGTTTGTCGAGTGTAGTATGAGGGAGATGTTGTAACATGTGTGTTTGTCGAGTAACATAACAAAATAATAACAAAATATAATTTAAAATATTGTTTGGTCGGCCATTAATAAAAAAAAATACGTGTATTTTTGAAATATTTCCGAAATGAAACTAAATTAAACGAAATGAAAAAGCTCCTTGAGTGCAATACCGAGGTGCTCTATAGACCAGAATGAGATGTTGTAACTTGTGTACATTTTTCGATTAACGTTACATGAGTAAAAAAAAGTAAAAAGTAATAAATTATATTATGTCGGCCATTAATAAATTCATGTCGGCTCATAAAATAAAAAATTATGGAAAGTATTTAAAAAAAAACATGTTGGCTCATAAAATAAAATATTATGAAAAGTAATTAAGAATTCCATTCGTTTATAAAATAAAAACTTAAACCCGGATCTATCAATCAAGATATATCAAATTTCTTGAATTTAAATTTTAAAAAAGAAATACACCTTAAGAAATTGGATCCTTCTCGGTGCTTGATAGATACGGGTTTAAGATGGATCTATGCTGGTAGCATTAGAGGAGATCCTGTAACGTGTATGTGTAGTGTTTCATGTGTGCTGCATGTGTGATGTAGCGTTAAATCAAATAGTAAAAAACAACTCATAAATATTGCATGACTTTCTACTCTTAAGAAAGATAAATTGGTCATCTTCCGATCATCAATTGAATGCCTACATGTTGACAAAGGGAATGAGGATCAAGTCAAATTATATAAGGCAATGCACGTCAACTTTTAAGAGGCGCTATGCCTTGCGGTCGAATCTAAAGTTTTTTCCAATGATGCAGGTAGAACCAAACAGGTATTTGTTTGATCTGTCTTCCTCGAGCGAGGGGAGTTTAGAAAGGCTAGAGGAAATTGAGACATCCAGTAGGTCTAGAAGAATTGTATCAACTAGATGTCAAAAAACCAAAAGAAGATTCCATAGACGCAATGAATTTTTTCATGGTCAAGGGGGGGCATGTTCCTATGGTGATGAGACAAAAGACGACGAAGAGGTGCCCTTGAGGTACATACATTTAGTGAAACAATGGGTACCGAAGGATCTTTCTCCAGCAAACACTGATTTTTATGTGAACGAGAGGAGATATCGAATTGCACCGTTGTCGATACATGGTTTTAGGTTGTTTTCCATGGATTGCATCTTGGTCGATTACGGGACATGTACAGAATTTATGGAGTATGTTGGACCCATATACAACTACAACGATTGGATGCGCCTTGTCCGATATACAAAAAGTATGCGTAGCTATGGATTGTCAACAAACTATTTACAATTGAAAGACAAAAATCAAAATAAAGGAGGAACGTTGTACATGGACAGAAGGCCAAAGGCCACAGGGAATATTGCGGGATTTATAAACAGTACACAACCAGGGTCTACAATTAAGCAACCAAACTGCGAATTTGAGGGGCGTGAAGGAAACCGTGTTTTTGTAGTTGCTATTAAAACAATATCTGCAGGGGATGAGTTGCTTATTAATTACCCTGTTAACCGAGTAGATACAAACAAGGTTACTATATAACATTTTACCCAACCTTTTAGTAATAAATTAAACATCATAAGGATTTTTTGTTAGTTTATTTCGTTTAAATTTCCCATATTTACTTCGTAGGCTAGTGATCGGGATAAATCCCTGCCAACAAATGGTCGGAGGAGAACTTCTTCCTCGACGGAGTAGGTATACATCTTTCTAATAGTACAAATATAATAAGAGAAAAGAGTTTTTATTTGCTTTGCTTTTCCATTATTAATAACTTGGTTTGTTTTATATAATGAAATTTATATTTGATGCAAAACATTGATCGGGAAATACACCCGTCAAATGTTGATCAAACGACAACACCCTCGGGGAAATAGGTAGACCTGATTTGAATTGTACAATTAAAATATGTCAAAATGTTTTAACATTATATTAATGTTTCAATGAATATTTTGGTTTCGTTTACGTAATTTTCTAGTCTATGTTTTTGATGCAGGCCGGTTCCGTAAGGTCAGCCACACCAGGGTCCATGCAACGGGTATACATCTTTGTAATATTAAAAATATAATATGAATAATAATTTTTTTGATGTGTTTTCTCATGAATAGTTTTGGAATCGTTTAGGTGACTTTCAGTATGTTTTTTTATTAGGGTGTTGTTAGGGGTAGCTCCCAGATATTAGCAGATCAGGGAAAGTTTCCTATGACCATTGATCCAATGAGTGGATCGCGATCCTCGAGGTCACAGGTATAATTCATTTCAATTGTACCAATATAATACATAGCATAATGTTAATTTTGTTATGTATTTTTCGTGTGATATACTGGTTTCGTTATGATAATGTAAACCGTGTTGTAATTTTACGAATCTATCATGATAGATGTGTTATATACGTTAATATAAAATTTGGAATCTATCAGTAGAGAACTCAGTAGTGCTTTATATATGTTTGTTGCAACCCACTAGTGAATCGCAGTATGAATCAGCATCGCAAGATTTTCCGTTAGACCCTGAAGTGGCAGAGGTGCTTCACGATTGCGAAAAAATTGGTGAAGCCGCACACCCGCTAAAGATGGCAGAGAAATTGTTGAATAGATATACTGCAAAAATCCTTTCTCTAGTAATCTAGGTTCCGCAGACAAGCGCAATTAAAGAAAGGATTGCATTGTTGGAACATAAATCTAATAACTTGCGAGTAAGTTGAGGAATCTTGAATCATAGAATAATTCATTTAAATCTTTATAATGTTCTCTTTTATATGATAGCATTGAACATATAAGACGTGGTGTGCATTTACAGAATTATAAGGGACCACACAATATTGGTCAAGGTGGTGTTGGCCCCAGCGAGGCTCGTGGAGAGACTTCGCATCACAACCAAACGACTCCACATAGTTCGAATCCTTTGCCATTGTTGTCGACCGAACAGTTGGCAACACATTCCGAAACACCACGGACCCCCGCTGTGAGTGCAACAGCTGCTACTGACCAACACACAATGGATCCTCCACAAGAAGGGGTCGACACCGAGTCCCCTATAAATTTTGATGTCAAACAAGCTACATTTCCAGGATCTTCCTGTGTCAAAAGCACGGGAACACTGGAGACAACATTTTTGGTGGACGAAGATCTTGTCCCAATAAAGATATCGACGATCCCAGGTAATTAATCATAGTTGATCAGGTTAATTAGTGTTTATAATTTCATTGTAATATACCGATAAAACATTTTTTATCAACTAATTATGATCATGGCATGATCGTTGTGCAGGAAACAATGTTTTCTATAAACATATGAATGACTTTTGCTTGGAGATCTTCGGGCCTGCCATCTAATCAAGGTGGGATAGACAACCAAAACATTTAAAAGATGAACTCACTAATCGGTTGGTTGGCCTGTTCAGGGAGAAAACCTCCAGTCATGCCAATGTCTTGAAAAAGGCTTGTCAACATGTGAAGGTTGTCCGAGACCAATATAGGACACACCTCGAAAGAAACCATAGGTATGAGCTCCCACCAATGATTCCAGCAATGGAGTGGAGAGCTCTAGTGGAAGATGGAAAGGAGAAGGATTTGAGAAGATAAGGCAAGCTAACACCAGGCATAGGGAGGTATGCAATACTTTCCGCAATGTAATTCTAAACCTTATTATCCTTTATTTCTATATCGAACTTGGAACATCTAACGTATTTCAACACTTGCATAGGCTACCAGACACATCAAAGGCCACAAAGGAAAGTCTAGAAAAAGTAGGTCAACACAAGCTTGGCCCTGGTGGTTATTTGAATTTGGCGGCACAGTTTGTAAGTTTTGAGAAACCAACAATGAATACAAATAATAAATTGAAAATTATTTTTCGTTTTATTGCACCATAAAATGTTAATTAACGATGATAAGAAAATATGCAGGCTGATCGATTCAATGAAGTACCCACAGAGGAAGACATGAAGCTTGGCTTGCAGGAATGCTTTGGAGCTATTGTTGAACGTAGAAGAAGCTTATCTGGGCAAACACAGTCTTGTGGTACCAATCCATCCAGTGTGCAGGTATATAGAATCTATATAGTTTAATGAAGATTTGTCGCTTGTGGAATATTTTTGTTCCAAATACTTGATGTAAAATATTGAATCTGTTTTTAACAGGAAAGTAATGATCCCATTAGTGTCGAGGAGGGACAACAACAAATCGATGATCAAGCTTCAAATCCTGGTAATGAATTTATTCATATGCTACAATTTTATGTATAGCATTGCAAATGGTGACCATTAATTGTAGTTCACTATATTTCAACTGCAGAGCATGTAGAGGGTGAAACTGTACAGGTTGAGACTAGACAAGAACATCAGCAACATGATTTGGTCACACCTGGTAAAAAAACACCTTCGTAATGAATTTTTTTAAATGAAAAACTTGTCATTACAATAGCAAAATATAACAATGTAACGTTTTCACATCGTTGCATCAAATCCGAACCCCTTGCCGCAAAATCCAGGTCTAGAACAACAATCAGCTAGGATATTGCAAACATCACCAAAAGCACCTGCTAAAGAACCAGGAACTGGAAGATAAAGTCCAGATGATGTAGATGGTCCTCTCATAGATTATATACCACTGAAGAGAAGAAAAACTTATAAAAAGAAGGACGGGAAAAACAACGTCTAAATATTTTTGATAACAATATATCGTCCACTATTTTTGGTCTAATGAATGAATGAATGAATGTTCTAATGTTTTAATGATTCAGTGTAGTAAACTGTTACCTTCATTGAATTTCAACTTTTATTGAATGAATGTGTTGACTGAATGATTAATGAATGGTGTATTGAATGTTATCTTTTATTGAATGAATGCGTTGATCGACTGAAACGATGGTTTAGTGAATGTTAGCATTTATTGAATGAATAATGGATGAAAGTTCATGATGAAATATGGATGAATTTGCACATATTTGTTTTTTTCAGGTACATGCATTGGGTATGGGGAATTGAGAGTGATGTGAGTGGGGGGGGCATAAGAGCTTCCACCTTCACGTGGTTGGCCCTGTTCAGTAGAGAATATGAAATTATTCTCAAAACAGAGAGGAGCTTAATGAATGGCTATGATGCTGGCTTTCTACAACCCATTCGCGTGTTGTCTAAATTTTGACAATTTCTTGGAGCTTGTTGTGATTTTTGGTTGCTCCTCATAACTAATTTCCAGTTTCCACAACATCAAAGGTTGAGTAAATGATGCACTGGAATCAATATCCTTAACCTTCTCTTTAATTTCCTTGGAATCAATATCCTTAACCTCACATTAAACCCTTCCAAATTGGTATATTTACCATTCAAGTCTGGCTTCTTCTGAAGCATGATATTTGCAACTAAGCTAGCATACACCGACAACAATTAGAGACATGCTGCTTGTTGTGAATGTTCATCTTTTTTTTAGGAATGCAACTTGACCATAATGGATCCTCCTATGCTAGGGAATTAAAGTCAACAACAAATTAAAGAAAACATATAGTTTGCATCGAAAAAATAACAGGGTATGAACTGAACTAAGGAGATCCGAACCTGCGACCTATGTCTAGTCCCAAGGCTACCACCTTCAAGCTTGAAGTGCAACTAGCAAGGGCGACCACCTTCAAGCTCGATTCATTCTGCATGCATTTCACAATGGGAGATGGTGGGCTGCCAAATTCAACCTTGATTCATTGTGTATGCATTTCACTATGCAATCATCTCAGATTCTCGTTGTGTTTTCCCTCTATTAGTTTATCAATTTGTTATGACCCACGCCCGCCGTCCGAGGAGTGTTTCGGCGGTCTTGAGTTCCAGCCTGACAACGGTGATGATTCATTCTATATTTACGTTTCCTTTACGCTGCAATATGGCAAACTCATAGTTCACTATCAAGATTTCTTTGACCATCAGCTTTGTCAGCCAAACCTTAATAGTGAACTATGAGTTTGTCTTTTGCAGTCGAAGGGAAACGTAATACCATGAATCGTCAACCGTTGCCAAGCTGAAACTGAAGACCGCAGAAACACTCATTGGATGACGGATGTGGGTCATACTGAATTGATCAACTAATTGATGGAAAACACAATGGGAATTTGAGACGGTTGCATAGTGAAATGCATGCAGAATAAATGAAGAATGGGTCTCGAGAGAAATGGTTTTGGGACGTCGTATGAGAGGAAATGGAGATGGGAATTGATTGATAAGGTCAAGATTGAAGGTGGTATCCTTGGGACTAGACATAGGTTGCAGGTTCAAATCTCGTCTAAATATTTTTGATAACAATATATCGTCCACGATTTTTCACCTAATTAATGAATGAATGGTTTAATGAATTTTCTAATGTTTTAATGATTCAGTGTAGTAAACTGTTACCTTTATTGAATTTCATCTTTTATTGAATGAATGTGTTGACTGAATGATTAATGAATGGTTTATTGAATGTTATCTTTTATTGAATGAATGTGTGTATCGATAGAAACAATGGTTTAGTGAATGTTAGCATTTATTGAATGAATAATGGATGAAAGTTCATGATAAAATATGGATGAATTCGCACATATTTGTTTTTTTCGAGTGCATGCATTGGGTATGGGGAATTGAGAGTGATGTGAGGTGGGGAGGGGCCATAAGAGCTCCCACCTTCACGTGGTTGGCCCTATTCAGTAGAGAATATGAAATTATTCTCGAAACAGAGAGGAGCTCAATGAATGGCTACGATGTTGGCTTTCTACAACCCACACGCATGTCATTTAAATTTTGACAATTTCTTGGAGCTTGTTGTGATTTTTGGTTGCTCCTCATAACAAACTTTGAGTTTCCATAACTTCAAAGGTTGAGTAAATGATGCACTGGAATCAATATCCTTAACCTTATCTTTAATTTCCTTGGAATCAATATCCAACTTAACCTCAAATAAATATAAGTGAACAAAAGAAAATGCAAGAAAGAGATTAAACTTGCAAAATATAACACTTGTATTAATAAATTCAAAAAAAGAGAGTAATGTTCATGGGCCTCTTGGAGAGGACGAGCTCCTTTGAGCAAAGCTTCAATACAATACCAATCTTTAACAAAACAATATACATCCTTCTAGCGCTATAAATAGTTTCTTAATAACTACCAAAGCCCTAACTACATGCAATCTCAAAATTAATGACTACCAACCACCTACTAGTTCTTATTTAATAAAAATGAGTCTTTTACATTAAGTAACTACCCATTAACTATCTAATGAGCCTTATTCAAAGAATATGATCTCATACATGAATATACAGACTCCTCAGTATACCAAATTAGAGAAGTTAGGTAAGAGTACCTTGACACAATGGAATCACACTACCATCTCTTTGTGACGAATATGCCACAATGTTACATAACTTCCCAGTCCTTTTCTTCTGCTACGTAGAAAGCCTATAGTCCAGAAAGTAAGTTCCATAGACACTAGCACTTGAGCCTTAGAGTACAGTCTTTTGTGCCACCTTAATAGGCACCCACTAGCCTGTAGGTCCACTTGAATAATGATTGACTCCACTGCTTAATACAATGACTCTAATACAATGGCTTTATTACAATGGCTCTATTCCCTTAGGCTACTCTGCTGCTAATACAATGGGAAGAGCATAATGGGGTTCTCAGTTATATATATATGTAATTATTCTACATATTTCCACAATAGAGATAGAATATATTGATTTCCTGTGCTATGAAAATTTTTATTTCAAAAATGTTATGTTTTTTAAAAAAAATGTATTAGGTAGTCGGTTAACTGACAACCGTAGGGTAATATCCGACGGTGTTGCAATACTTCTGATGGCTCAGAACGTTGGATCCATTTTTTTTTGCTATGTTGTCCACGTCGCTTAACTGACGACCTATTCGACGACTGCATGGTGATATCTTACACTTTTGCTATACTTTCGATGACTTGGAACATTAGAACTGTCTTTTTTTTATGGCAAACACATCGCTTAACCGACGACTATGCCGATGCATAATCGACGGGGAAAGGATGGCATCCGAAAAATGTTGCAAGTTAACGCTGTCGCTTATCCGACTACCTGTGAAGCTGGAGGAAGTCGGTTAACCGACGAGGTATGGTAGTCAAATATCCGACGTCTTGAACTATGTTGGATTTTAGCCGATATCCCACCGACAATAAAAAAGACTGGAGTTGTCGGATAGTCGACCATAGGTTGTAGCAAATTCGACTTTTTCGCCGTCATATTTTGGGTCAAAAAAACTTAGTGTAGCCCATCCTCTTGTTGGTTGCTCCAAGTTCATTCTGATGTAGATTTTCCTTGAGCAAGCTTGAACTCAAGCATCCTATTGTCAATACTTTTGTATATCCACATGCAGCTAATTCTTCACTGTTTATGGAATTACTAGAACATTCCCAATTAGCTTCAAAGTTTTCAAACCTGCCTTTGAACAGTTCTCAAATGCATTCACAAATTATTGTGCCAAAAAAAATGCTTCAGACAATTCTTCAATTCTGCTCTTAGGTTTGTAGAGTTCCTATAGAGATCATCCTCCTGTTCTCATAACTCTCTAGACTGCTTACTTTCATCAGCTGTAGGTTATTCTTTCCTTTTCCTCCATTCAGAGATAGATGTTCTTCTCAGGACATTTAAAAGGTGTCTTATCGATGATTGATACAAAAAACTAAGTCATACAATAAGATACCAATGATAGGTGAAGATATTTATGTCAATCATATCCAAGGTTGGAGGAAGTCATTTACAACTTCATCCCTGCCTATTTTCCTTCTGTTAATGTTAGCAATCTAATCCTAGGACCTGTTTCTTAGCGACCACCATATAATTTTGAGTCCATCCTCCAACAATGAACTCAAGGTGTACCTAAGGTCTTTTAGAGATCTTAAATTCAAGGGGCTTCAAATGCTCACATAGGATGGTGTACTGTATCCTATTAGTATCAACTAGGCAAGAGCTAGGTATAAGAGACATCCATAGTGCCACTCTCTTAGACCACAATATGATAGTGTTTGGGGGAACAAACGGGTTTAATAATATAAATTATTTGCACATTTTAGACTTGTAGTCCAAGGAATGGAGGCAGGATTGCATTCGAGGAACTCCACCATCCCCATGAGAGAGGGGGAGGAAATTACTTGATTGATGTTCATATTTTGGACCTGAAGCTAATGATATGGATTCCCCTTGATGTGAATGGGATCTTATTGCTCCCAGAGATAGCCACACTACAATTGTTATTGAAAACATGCTTGTGGTATAAGGTGGATATTCTGGATACCATTACTTAGGAGAAGTTGATGTTTTGGATCTTGAAACCTTAACTTGGTCTAGAGTACAAATATTGAAACCTTAACATCTTGCAAATTTTCGCCCAATCTCTTGAAATTAAATTCACCGACCCTAGTACAAATATAGGTTGAATAACACCCTACTATGGAATATCATCTTGTGGTGTTTTTTTTTTTTGTTCCCCAAAGGGTAGGTTTTCTCTTGGATCTCCATTGTGTTGTTACTTGAAAATATACCAGAGGATGTTAAAAAAATGTAATTGGTTTGTCAAGATTTCAGGTTTATTCAATACACAATAGTGGAAATATGCATTTTGTTTATCTAAACTCTAAAGTATGATATGTCAAATATAATGATTTTCCCAAATATGTCTTTTTTCTGTTTATGTGAATTTGAACTTGTTCAAAAGAAGTGTATAAATTTTTCCTTGGAAACTTACTAAATCCCATAATTTGATATTTTTATAGTGATTTTAGGAAAAACTTCGACCTTTTATTTCATGTAAATGAACCAACTGAACTATACTTGTTTTGTTACAAGTAGTTATATAAGGTCCATGTTCACATGAAACTATTAGCATTGATTGTGAGGTAATCAGTCCTGCAACTCTTACAGATCTATTTTTTCCATAAACCTGAAATAATGCTGAAAAGGTTATAGTTACAGTCACTGTCCTTTTTAATCTATCTCTGTGAAGATAGTTAGTTGTATCAGACACGACTTTTGTCAGAGGGAGATATTGTTGGCAATATGGCAGTGTAGGTTGTCATTGATGGCAACTGGATGAAGATAGAGCCACAAGCAGGAATGATGACAAGCAATGTGAAAAGAGCAGATGACAGTGGCAGCAAACAGAGTAGATGGTTATGGCAGAGACAATGAAAGAGCAACATAATAAAGAGAGAGGGAAATAGAATGTCTACCCGTCTACTTGTCCAATGCATTATGAAGAGAGGGAAATGCATAGGCAGGAATGACAGAGCACTATGATGATGGAAATCTAACTGGAATCGATGGTATTCCATTCCAAGAGAAGGATTTTGATACTGATGTAAACTACTTCTATAGATGTGGCTGATTAGATAAACAAACTTGTCATGGCTACAGGAGATGCAGAAACCTGTAGAAAGAATTTGGCAGAAGCATGTAAAAAGATTTGGCAGAAACATGTGACAAGGATTCTAGTCCTACATTTACATTGCTTGTTGATGCTAATGATTATCTGAATATTACAAACCAAGAGGATGAAAGTTGTTCTCTATAAATCATGGAAAAACAAGTGCAAATACACACTTCTCACAATATAGATATAGAAGGGAAAAATACTTCTATAGAAGAAGGTGCACTGCAATCTCGTATCAATCCTATTAATGAAACCCAAAAATCCAGTGAAGAGTAAACATGTAAAGATAGTCTCTGCATTCGATGGACCAGTGAACGGATGCCAAACCTCCATCCAACTTGCTTGTTTTAGAAGAAGAAGCTGTAGACATTGGAGGAGATCAAGGAGAAAGGAGCTATAAGAATCCCAAGCCGTGTTTACAGAAGCTCGAGAAGCAGACATGGTACTACGCAACATATATGTTATTTCTACAAATTGGCAAGGTTTAAAGTAACCATTGGAAGCTCTTAAAGGAAGGAGGCTGGTTAAATGTCTGACCGAAGCCAAAGGAACATACCCTGCAGTAAAAAACAAGAAGGAAATGTGCCTGGGAATATTTCTGAGGGTAAAGGATCATGGACCATCCGATCATGATGATCGATAGTGGAGATCATATTTGGCGTTGAGGTTTAAACCACATTGGTTGTGTGGATGAGTATTTTATGTGTTTATAATGGTAAGCTTCACTAATGTTCATTAACGCGTAGTGCAAAGATAGTGTGGGAGCTCTGGGTGTTTGGTTCTCCGTGAGAAGAACACCAGCCTAGAGCTTGGGACACCTATGTGGCCCCCTATCTTTTGCTACACATGGCATATCTATTCGACGTGGATGATGATATGACAGCATTGAGATATTGCAGACGTGGCAGTGATGTGTTGTAGACGTGGCAGTAAGTATCGCTGATGGAAAGTGTTACTTCGCAGCCAGATTTGTGAGCAAAGTTTTGGTGGACTGCCAAAAAGATAGAGGAGCTCCAAAAGCGTTCGATGTGTTTACACAATAGCCTATTAGAAGTTTTAGCAGTACGCTAATATATTTGGTAAACAGTCAAAGGCTATCTTAATTTTTAGTATAAAGCTTTAAGATATAGTGTAAAACTTTGTTAGCAAAGTTTAAACAAATAGAGAAAAGACTAAGTATGGTTATAACTAAAACTAGTTTAACTGATCTACTTGTTAGTTAATAATCTTTTTGCACATTAAGAGTTTTAATGAAAGAGGTGTGAAGTCTATGAGGAGACACATTGTTTCATGAAGAGGTGTGAGGAAAGTGTATAAGTATGGAGATATCATATGAAGAAGAAGTGTGACTGCAGTTGATACATTGAAGATCGAGAACAAACCAAAGAGAGTAGTAGTCCAAGAAGTAAATGCAGAATTAACAAAGGTGGCAGGGTGGTGCTAGGGTAGGTTGGTGCCTGCAAAGGGGAGTAGGTGCTCCCTGTCAGTTGTATCTGACTAAATAGGGGGTTGTATCCTCCTACCAGTTAGTTAACATATATCCACAGGCTTGGCCTAAGCCTGTAAGTTGAGTTGTTGTTTATAATTACATATGCACAAATGGAAATCGGAAACATGGGTCTTATTTGGAATCGTGTCACCTAGCCCATCTTCCTGTTGGTTGCTCTGAGTTCATTCTGATGTAGATTGTCCTTGAGCAAGCTTGAACTCAAGCAGCCTATTTTCAATACTTTTGTATATCCACATGCTTAATATGCCCGCAAGAGGGATAAGGAGAACGCCCATAGATCTATTTGGGTGTTGTTGCAGGTGTGTTTATATGTGTCTTGGGGATGACCAAATAGATGAAAATCTACAACAACTAATTGTCTATGGGCCTACCTTTCACTTGGAGTACATTGACAGGTTCCTTGCAAACAATACCACATGTCCACTTTGTCTCATTATTTCTATTCCCTTGAACACAAAAAATTATCTCATTGCAAGTAAAATGGAACTAACTCCTAACTCCTAAAGTTCTTAAGTAACATGGATGCACAACAGAGTGGACTTCCTTCTATTTAGGTTCCTGGTCTAAGTCTTGTACTTATCCTTACGCCTTTGAAAGTAATGGCATACAAGTATGGAATACCAACATGGGAAGGGAACCCATGATTTAACCTTGCATCCACCTCACTAGTGAACCAACAAACTATTACAGTGAACCAAACTGAATAAGAAAACTATGTATTGAAGAGACTAGGCATTCAACTTGGATTCCAACCTCCCAAGTTTGGAACTAAACAACAACATGGGGAAGGTTCCATCCCCTATTGGCTTCAAATTTTGATATGATTGGCAAACAATTAGTATGATTATCTTTTTGATCAATGTGCATATTCCTCTTTCCTCCTGGGCAATTGTACAATGTATTTAAGGCATATCCATATTCATTATCACGTGGACTATCCTGTAGCCATCTATGGAGGTGTTTTTACATCTACGAATTTTGTTTGTGTATTTTGACTACGTTTCATGTTAGTCTGGTTCTCTTTGGTGTTTAGGGATGTATCCACACCATGGTTCCATACCCTATTTTATTCCATGGCTTTATCTCTAATATTTTTATGTCCCTATGGGAAATATAGCGATTGCAGGGACACAATTATATGTCTGTTCAAGATTTCTCGTAAGGCACACCCAATGTTCAACATTAGAAATAAAATTTTGGATTTTTTCCATTGTTTTCATTGGCTTTGCACTGATGATGTATTAAATAAATATAAGCTCAAGGGACTCTTCTGATAGGTGTTCAAGTAGACATCAATGGCCATTGAATTCTAATGCACTGATATCCGTCGCCACCCAGATATCCACCACTTTCATTGATCTTAGATTTTATGGGTTTTGGGAACCATCATTTGGTTTCATTTCACATTTTTTCTAAGGCGTGATAGGGTTCATCACTACATCTATATTTCCATGAATATGGTTTGGTTTAAACACAGGTAACAATAGAAAAAATCAATAAGTTACATTGTGTTTCGTTGATTTAGTTCATTGAATCATGTTTTAAGCAGAATCTATACATGTTTGTGGATATCATGATTGTTTTTAGCTGCTTTCCCATGGGATCCGATGACTGTCTTGTTTAGTGTTTTTAGAGCAACATTTATATGTAAATGGATAAGCCCAAGAGATATTTTGATGCATATAGGATTTCGTATGTGGGATGTGGGTATCTTCATGATAAGTTTTCATTTTTTTTTGCTTGGTTTTGAAGGTGTATTCGTTGGGATAAAAAATTACAAATGTGTGAATTCAATTTTGATGTTTTCATATTTGGGTTTTAAATTTATTTATAATTTTTAGATATTATTATGGGTTTAACAAGATGACCATCTAGTTGTGGGGATTATAGGGGTGCTGTGGAGGATTTTTATGGTGATTTTAGGAAAAACTTTGACCTTTTATTTCATGTAAATGCACCCACTGAACTATACTTGTTTTGTTACAACTAGTTATAGAAGGGCCATGTTCACTAGGACTATGTGCTGGACATGAAACTATTAGCATTGATTGCAAGGTAATCAGTCCTGTAACCTCTTACAAATCCATTTTTTCCATAAACCTGAAATAATGCTCAAAAGGTTATAGTTGCAGTCACTGCCCTTTTTAATATATCTTTGTGAAGATAGTTATTTGTATCAGACACAGATTTTGTGACAGGGAGATATACCAGTACTTGTGGAATTATCAGAATCAGACACTGCTTGGGCTTATCCAAAAGTGAATTCTCTGTCATCAATCCTCCATGTCACCTTTTCCATGTCTTTGTCCTCCAGCTTGCTTGCCATGCTTGTCCATGCTTGTCTACAGGCTTGGCCTAAGCCTGTAAGTTGAGTTGTTGTTTATAATTACATATCCACAAATGGAAATCGGACACATGGGTCTTATTTGGAATCCTGTCACCTAGCCCATCCTCCTGTTGTTTGATCCGAGTTCACATTCTTCTCAATCTTTGATCAATTCAATGTCATTGCTTTTCTAAGGTATAAAATGTTAATTGCATCCACTAAATACTTGCATTGATTACTTCTATGCTTAATCTTGATTTCATAATTAGGATCAACCAGAATTGATTGTGGGCACACAAGATAATATCCATCACCTAATTTTTCCCCATTAGGCATGAAAATTTTTGGTTCAATTCTTTTGATGTAACCCTTTTCAACCTTCAATTGACCATTAAAATATGTCAGTAAACATTTTTTTCCATTCAATCCCACATCTGAAGATGGTAATTGCGGTTGAACCTACCAATAAACAAATTCCTGTGAGATTCCTCGGAATAAGAATGGAATATTAAATATAGAAATAAAGAGGCTTAGAACTTACCTGTTGTATTGATTTTCCAATTGGGTCACGATTATGTTCTCCCGAAGTCAAAGGAGTTTGTTTTGGCAAAGCATGATGAGGACTCAGAGAAGCCTGTTAGTAAATAAATACTTGTAAGATATAGTGAAATAACGATTATAACATTGCACTAAATATTAAATAGTTTCAAAACTCACCGTCGACTTTGGAGTATGAAATGTATTAGACTTTGGAGTATCAAATGTATTAGATGGTCTAGGAGCCATTGTATTTTTTTCCAATGAACTTTTACTAGGATTATTCTAGAGACTCCTAAAAAATAAATACTTGTGAGCGATTTTCAAAGAATGGAAAATAAAAATGGAAAATATAAGAGTTGGTTTAAAAAACTACATGGATTGGGATGACTGGATTAAGAGGTGACAGTTGCGGAGGTCCTCGATTTGATTCAACATCTGACATGGCGATATTACTCTGCCAATATAATAGTTTGCATTAGATATCATGAAATCAGAAGATAAAGGGTTAGGATGCAAAAACAATAATTCATATATTACACACCCTACAACAATACGATCATGTTCATGTTAGCATTATGATTTTGAAATCCCCAACTTCAAAGATGGCCTACATAAAAAATTAAACTCTACACATGCAATCCTTACATTTTTGCTTTTTGGAACAACTTTGCCACTTTCTTTCCCCACCTCCATGGCAGCTTTCCATTCCATTAATTCTTCAACAACTTTTTTCAATCTTCTGAGTTCCTTGTCTTTTTCTCTTAATTTCTCTTTAGTATTATGAAATTCCTTTTTGTAGGAACGCTCTTTTCCAAATAATACAGTTGGAGTGACTCTGAATCCAACCCCATGTACACGATCCCTCCTCTCAGGCCCCAAAAATATAGCAAGGGTATCTTGCTTTGTAGCATATGAAGGAGACACTAACTCATTTTGTGCCGATTCAATTTGATTCTAGCAATGTCAACATTTCAACAAACTCATATAAGAAACATCATTAACTCTAAAAAAAGCATAAATGATACAAGAATAGGTTCCAAACTTACTATTTTCTCCGCAATGAATGATGACATTGGAGTGCCATCCTTCTTTTTATGGCATTTCATCCACACATCAGCCCTAGTTATAGGCTTATCACTTGGACCACGAGATTGATTCTAGTATCAACAAATACAACAATCTAGTTAAATATATTTAAAGTTGTTAATTGTGAACAAATAATAGAATTTGTTGCAAGTTACAAGGTCATCTTCAACCCTAAAGTAACCTCTACGGCCAGAAGTGTGGGTCTCTTGTTCTAATGCCCTATTTTCCTTATTGTTTTGGACCTCTAATGCAATTCAATAAAAAAATAGATGCTAAGATTATAGTTGATTGTATGAGAGGATTCAAAATCAATGATGATAACATTCAAATCTGTCTTTCATTTTTACCTTGAATTTAGGGTCAGATCGCAATCTAACAAATTCAATCCAATTAGTTTCATTTACTCCAATAGGAATGTTTGCAATCCTCTCCTCATCTGTTTCGTATTTCAAATAGTATTTCTTATACAAATTATATCTATAGGTTCTCAAGCGTTGAGATATTGCTTTATGACACCATTGCTCTGCTGACCGATCTATTTGATAGGTACGCTACAATAGATAAACAATCCATTATTAGATACAAGCGTTATTTGAAACTAAACCTATCACACACAAGCTCAATATGCATCAATAAAGTTTAGAATAAGTTGATGCTCACATTGATTGCACTCCACATGTCTTTCTTTTGCACTTCAGACGCTTTTTTCCATTCCATGTGCTTGATGCCTAGAATTTCCCTTGCAAGAACACCTAAAAATGAGGAGAATTTATTTGAATGTGGACCAATAGGTTGGCCCCTCTCATTAAATTGAATTTTAGGCAATGCAATGCCCTCTATAGTGGTTCCAAAGAGACATTTTGTTGGTCCTCTACTCCTTCTTTTCACATTTATTGCAATACTAGCTTGGGTAGATGCATTTGCATCTTCTAAACCATGCTCTTGTTGTGGTGGATCCTGATCCAAAACATGCTCTTGTTGTGGTGGATCCTGATCCAAAACATGCTCTTGTTGTGGTGGATCCTCCTCCAAAACATGATCTTGTTGTGGTGGTTCCTGTTGAAAATTTTCTGGAAAAACAAACCAGTACGCCTCTTGAGACAATGACGATATGAAATTGTTAATATGAAATCTTGAAATACTTGTATAGGAAAAAAAATGTTTAGAAATGATCATACCTTCTAGTGGTTCTTTCACATCTTTCTCAAGAGTATGTGCATTAGAATTGTTGTCGACACTATAGCAAGTAGATTCACTTTGTAATGGGACAGTGGATCCCGATGCTATATTTTGTTGGAATTTGTTTCCCATCTTAGAGCCTATGGTCAAGTATATTATGAATTTTTTTAATATAATTGTTTATTTATTAAAAAATAAATAATAAGTTACCATCATGTTTAAAATATTTACCTGAATTTGTGCCACATATAACATTGTCATTTCTTTTGGTAATGCGGCCTGACTTTGTTAAAAGTGATGTATTGCAATGTCTTAATTTAATCCTGTTAGCTCCCTACAAATATGGATTGCAACACGTGCTCAAAGAAAGTTAGACAATTTTTAAGGTATAAAAGAAAGGACAATAATTGTTAAAAAAATATTGAAGTTATTGAAATCCCAAACAAAAAAAAATAATGTCTTACTTTGATATGGACATCCGCAAATAAACTGCATAACAAAAAAAATCATTTTTATTAACACATCGTTGAAACACGCCAACTAACACAATCCTGAAAATTAAATAGTATTTATGAACATTATACAAATATATTTAACTCATTCATAACAAAATGTCTAACAATGTATACTAAAATATAGAGGGTGCTTTTTGGGAATACTCTGTGGTCAAAAGTTTTATAGGAAAAATATATGAAATCTAATGTTATTAACTGGTTCAGGATGCTACTACATCTTGGACTGCTCAGGATGCTACTGCAACTTATGACTCCAACACACACTCTCTTCTTCTATTTAGATTTTTTGGGTATTCTTTGATGTGTAATCTTCACATGCTTCATCGAATCTTCTATTATTAAACCTTTTAATTCATATTTCTGTCTTTTGCAGATTTTGATTATTTAACCAATTAAAATCTCAATGGACATCTTCCAGGTTTGCTTGCTTCATGCCCTTTCAAATCTCTGTTTTAATGAACTAATTAATTAATTAACTAGTCAATTAATTCATAAATTAACTTCAAGCCTGTAGGCTTCATTTCCTTCAAAACTGCATGCTTGGGCTTTCTACGGGCTTCCTTTCTCCCAAAACTTGGGCATGATCTTCTTTAATCTTCTGGATTCTTCTTATTAAGATCTCCATCTTTATAAGATCTGCAGTGACGGTGGAGAAAAACTTGTCACAGAAAAACAGATCAACTATCTTGCCCACAAGATTAGATACCGAGACCTGGTCACCTCTATTGTTTGATCACAAAGTTATGCTCATCATAAACCAAGAGTGGCTCCATGGTTTGCGATTCTGAGGACATAACTACCATATTTCCAACAGGGGTGTCTCAAGACATGGGAAAATATTTAAAAAAAAGGATGGATTGGTCCCAACAGATGTTGTCTGTGTATGCAGAATGTTGAAACCACAAAACATCTTCTTGTGGACTACTAATTCATGAAGAGTGTTTGGAAATTATGCTGCACAACTCTAAATACTGAGCAGATGTGAGGTGGGGTTCTGAGAATTTTGATATAAATTTGTTTAACTTGCTTAGAATCTATAAA
Source organism: Larix kaempferi (assembly GCA_027924585.1). Taxonomy (NCBI): domain Eukaryota; kingdom Viridiplantae; phylum Streptophyta; class Pinopsida; order Pinales; family Pinaceae; genus Larix; species Larix kaempferi. The sequence continues at coordinate 16,273,671 of BSBM01000410.1, forward strand.
TCTCACCATTTACTCCCGATTTAGATTCCAATAATTTTCCTTGAAGAAATTCTGCGATTTTTGCTAACTAGATGTTGGAGAGACTGACTCGGGCGTTTATAAGACCTCTGTAACTTTTGGAAAGAGTGAATCTGCATTTTTTGTTTGGATTTGTGAGTAAGTGGATTTCCAGTAACGATACATCTGGAAAATTCTGGTAACCCTATTCTAATACTACGAGATTAGGGAATGGAGTAGGTCTGCCCATCTCCTGCATCAACAAGGGTGGAAACGGCCGGTGGCACCACATGTTGGCCTACTTATTTCAAATCCACAATTTGATGATGTAATGTATTTTAATATCTAGTTCATGAATGGACAAAATAAAGTAACAAGATAACAAAAAATGTCTTTGCAAAAGGCCAATTATTTATGGTAAATGTCATTTGCAAATATGGATTTTAAAATACTATTAAATTTTGAAATACTCATCATAATTCATCTGGACGGAAAGGGACAATAAGGACAAAACAATGGCCATAATGACAAAACAATAGTATGAGCAATATAGTACAAAGGGAAAATAAAGACAAAACAATAGTATGAGCAATATAGTACAAACAATAGTACAAGGCAATGGTACCTCTTTTTGTTTCCACAGGTTAAGATTGCCTGTTGTAAGAGAGATTGCTTCTCATTTCCTCTAGTCTTCATAGCTTTCTAACTCCAACGCCAAGCAAAAAATGTTTTCAATTAAAATATTGTTGAATAGATATGAGCTTTGTTCCTATTTACATTACAAAATGAATAACAATTTGGAGGGAAATCTAAACACTAAAAACAATGGAGGGAAATACAAATCCAAACATTCTTTTCTTGACAATAGATGTTCCTATTTACATTTACAGATGTTGCTATTTTCGCCAAATTATTATATAAAGTACATAAAATACTTATAAATTAGAATTAAAACTAGAAAAGTATCACCAAATATTTTATAGTTAGAATTTAAGAATTGGTTGGATTTGCCAAGACTTATACATTTTTAAGTATGGATCCTTAAAATTTTAAGAGGTAGTCATGATTATAGAAGATACACAATCCACTAAAAAATGCACAACTAGAAGGAGAGCATATAGATTTGAAAAAACATAAAGTTAGCATCTTCACATGTACAAGAGTAAAATCATTAGTCAAACAATATAACTTCTCAACCAAACTAATGGTGTGAAAAAAAAAGTCTGTAATGGTGAGTGTAATGCATTGGTTTTCTATTAATGTTAACCCTTCTTCTACAAAAACTAATGCAACAATTAAATAAAGTTGAAATGGACCTACTTAAACTTCATTGCCTACAACACATTCTCACACCATAAAAGAGGTGCCAAGACCTAGTATACCATCTAAGCAAAGACATTTAAAAACATATATATGAACCTCAATGGTGAGGTATGACTTCAAATATGCAAAAGTTCCTCTAAATATGTGGAAATTTTCGGTTAGTAATGGGAAAGGTCTCTTGAGTAAATTCTCACCCTCATCCATGCTAGTGATTTGATTCCTTGATCAAACATCATGAGTGATGCCTAAGATAAGATCAAACCAAAATGTGTGATCCAAGGTTCTTCTCATAAATTGCAATTATCACTATTCTAAAAATACCCTATCCATTAATATGACTTCACGTTGAGGAGTTAACACCTTTACAAATACCAAAAAAAATCATGCATTTTAACCTTGGTGTTTTCACCTACCATTAGACTATTGCAACCACATAGATGGCTTGAATCAAATGAACCATAAGATGGATGCATTCCTCAAACTCATTATTTTTTATGTTTGCAGGATCAGTGATACAATATTCTCCATGGACTGGTAGAATGGTGCGTCTCTTCCTGCACTAGAAAAGTGGGTGGACATTATAACAGTTGTGTTGTTATGTGATGATCAGTCCCACTCCCTGTCGATGTCGATATAGTGGTTAAAGCCCCTAACGATTCCCACTCCTTGTCAATGAGGACACAGTAATGGGTAGTAGCCATGCATTGTCTTATGACACACCCATGAGAGCTTCCCATGATACATGTTGTGTAGTTGTGCATTTTCAAACGCCAGTGAGAGGACTAGTCAGAGAGACGGTAGCATTTTCCAATGCCACTGATCTAGGGGGTGGATCCCTCAGCAAATAGTTGGCCCTCACCTATTTTATCCCTTGATGGTGGTAGCAGTACTTAATGATGGTGGATTGAGTTGGTTTCCTTGATGGGTGTTCCATGTATCATAGGCATAGAGAAGTCCTTATGTGGTTGCAAGCCCCTCACCTAACGTTGGAGTATTGGTCATGATGTGTGACCCCTAACTTAACTCGTTGGTTAAGTCGGTCTTGTGTGGGATCATATACTTATTGGAGGTTTACCCCTAGACCTCTATAATATATATGAGAGAGTCATATTCTCATCATGTTCTATCAACTTGGTCTTCCTCTTGTGTGTATGATTGGGGTTTGTTATTCTCTAGCTCACTATCCTTTTGTAGTAGAGTAGTTATACTCAGGTATTCTTTGATGTGTAACGCATGGTTTCCCACCAGGTATGCCTTCGCCTAGGGTTTATGGCAAGATGAGACATTGTGAAGTCATGCATGACTCTTGATTTTGCGGATTCTATCACAATGAAAGGTTGTAATTGGGTTTTATCCCCCATGAGGGCTTCCCATGACACATGTTGTGTAGTTGTGCATTTTCTATAAACATGTGATCTTATTATTTGCATACTGTTGCTATAGCTACCCTCATATCTAGGGATGAAGGGGGAATGTAAGCATGTTGTTTTGCATTAATATAGCTTTGAAAGAACCGCCTATATTATAATGTTGTTTGTCATTATAGCCGAATACACATTCACAGGAGGGTGTGGCCCACCCATTGCAGGGTTGTCATGAAACGGAGAGTGCATCTGCATTTTAATACTAGAAACAAAAGTGAGAGGACTAGTTAGAGAGATGGTAGCATTTTCCAACGCCATTGAGCCAGGGGATGGATCCATAGGCAAATAGTTGGCCCTCACCTATTTTATCCATTGATGGTGGTAGCAGTACTTAATGATGGTGGATTGAGTTGGTTTCCTTGATGGGTGTTCCATGTGTCATAGGTATAGAGAAGTCCTTATGTGGTTGCGAGCCCCTCACCTAATGTTGGAGTATTGGTCATGATGTGTGACCCCTAACTTAACGCGTTGGTTAAGTTGGTATTGTGTGGGATCATATACTTATTGGAGGTTTACCCCTAGACCTCTATAATATATATGAGAGAGTCATGTTCTCATCATGTTCTATCAACTTGGTCTTCCTCTTGTGTGTATGATTGGGGTTTGTTATTCTCTAGCTCACTATCCTTCTATAGTATAACAGTTATACTCGGGTATTCTTTGATGTGTAACGCATGGTCTCCCACCAGGTATGCCTTCACCTAGGGTTTATGGCAAGCTGAGACATTGTGAAGTCATGCATGACTCTTGATTTTGCGGATTCTATCACAGTGAAAGGTTGTAATTGGGTTTTCTCCCCCATGAGGGCGTCCCATGATACATGTTGTGCAGTTGTGCATTTTCTATAAACATGTGATCCTATAATTTGCTTACTGTTTCTATAGCTACCCTCATTGTTGAATTATTGTAACTTCAAAGAATATTATATTTGTACTTGATTATTATGGAGATGTTTAGTTCCTCTGTGAAGATCTTATTGTATATCCAGAGATGTTTATTCCTCTGTTGGATTGTGGTAACTTGGGTTATTAGACTTCCCTAGGGGGGGTCGGCCCTATATGTGTTATGTGGGTCAAAGGGTTGTTAGACCACCCTAGTGGGGTCGGCCCAGTCAGTTGTAGTGGGGTGTTTAACCCAGTGGTAAAGTTGGGGCCGACCTAGTTAATATAAAGTACAAGTTGGAGATGTGTATAAATAGAGGAGGTGTGTTCCTCATTTGACACACACACTCACTTGAGAGAGAGGCACACTTGTGGAGGAGAGGTCTGCTATGGTGGAGGAGGAGATCATGTCTTTGGTTTGCATCTTTGTATATTGCGGGTCATCTATATTGAGGAAGCTTTGCTGGGTTTTCTACCCCATGAGGGTTTCCCAGGATAAATCTGTGTCTCTTGTGTTTATGTTGTGCTTGTTGTTTCTTCAGTGATCCTGTATATGCTATTATTGTGAAAAGGAATGAAATGCTGCTATTTTCTGTCTTAGCCTATTAAATATTAACATGGTATCAGATCTAACCTGAAGGAAGGCAAGGTATGGCACTTACGACACTTGCTTTACTTATGACAATTTGAAGGTTAGGGTTTTATATAGCAAAAACCAGTCATCGTGGAACTTTCACTATAAATCCATTTTGGCGAAGGTTCAGGATCTAAAACCTTTACAGGTCGTAGATAACATCTCCAGGTACCTTGTGTCCAAAGGGAAGCCTCAGATTCTTTGTAATTTGTACGTTATGATCAATACAAGTTAGGGTTTCTGCCTCTTCCAGATCTTAGTCAAAATCAGGTGACCTAGGAAAAAAGGTCATAACTTGGGCTAGGAAGCTCCAAATGAAATTTTGTAAAAGGTGACAGCTAGTACACAGACTGTACTATCTCAAGAAACGTTTTCATAGGCCGAAGTTGAACTAGTGACATGTGGAATGCCGTACAAGTTTGCTCTCCTGTTTTATCCCATAAACAGGTCACGTTGCGACACTTGGAATAAATCTCTCTCAGAAAATCCAATTGAGGTCAGACCTATCGAGATGGAAAGATGACAGGTCAGGATACCATAGAAAACGTTTTCAGACCCTATGGAGTGAAATGTTCGGAGTTACAGCAGAAACAATCAAGTACATATTTCTGTCAAAACGGAATTATTTTTTGAGCACATTCATTCATGGCTTCCGGAATTTAGGGTTTCGGAGAAAGTTAGAATTTTTGGAATCAGAGTCCACGGCTGAATTTTACTCAGGAAAATCAAAATTTAGAAACCAAGATCGAATTTTTTGGTTGGGTAGAAGACCGGGCTTGATCAAACCCCAGTTCGGGATTTTGACCGGAAAGGTGGAAAATTAGGGCTTCAGCAAAAGTTGGAATTTTTTAAGTTTGTGACCATGACTGGAAGCTCCTCATAAAAATAAGAGTTTAGAGCCTTGGATCGAACCTTTTGATTGGGCAGAAGGGTGGGCTTCATCAAACCCTAGTTCGGGATCCTGTCCAGAAGATCCAGAAGTTTCAAAGGCAATCTTGAGGGATCAAATTTTGGAGACTTCAAAATTGAAGTATGCAAGTTTGATCAGCTCAGCAAGACACATCTATCCATCCATTCAGAAGTGTGTGAGTCAAAGATTGAATTTTTAGGGTTTCTCTAACAAACCCTACTCGAGCTCCAGATCCAGTTTCAGGGGGAGTTGAGGCTAAGGCCTTACATAAGAAGACTACAAGAAGTCTCGACAGGTATGTCTTAAGGAGATACAGGTATGTCTTGAAATTTGATTCTTGATTAAGTTCATAATATGTTTGTCTTCATATTATTTAGATTAGTACAATCTTGATTAATGTTAGAATTGTCTTATCACCCTAGTAAAAGTATGTGAATGATAGAAGACATTCATAGATTAGGGCTATATGAATGTACTAATGCACTGTGGTATTGTATGAGGTTGATATTGTCTGCTAACAAGATACAGGTACATCATGAAAGACAAATCAAGTTCCATGACATCATGAAGACAAAGACTCCTCCATAATATTTGATCACATAGAAGTTCTACTTACAAGGTATGTATGAATTTGTTCTATTATGCTTAACCTATATGCAGGTTCCAGCACAGGATCTCCAAATCATTGAAGAGAACAAAGAAGATATTGATTAGGTATGTTAGACATAACTAAGCAGGTATACTAATCTAGGTATGTTTTCCTATATCAAGTTAGAATCTTACCTTGTGTTAGGATCCCTTATATAAGTATACTTGGTATGATTGGTTATGCTTATTCATAAAGTTAGTAATCAAGGGTTTATGCATATTATGTCTGTTATCTTGATTGATGATTTAACTAACTAGAAGAGTACTATGATCAAACGAGAATATGCATGAGTAAAAGAAGACTTCCCTGAAACCCTGAATACTAATGTTTATTATATATGATCATGACTATACATATTCAAGATTATTTAGAATTATAATGTTTTGATAATATTGAGAATATACTAATGAATGTATGTTTGTGTATGAGATCATGAGGATGACACTAGTGCACACTTGAGCATGCACAGTGGTACAGAATGAATAGAAGTTCAAAAGACATATAGAAGATCAAGCAGGAGGCAACCACACAAATATAAAAGATAAGTATTTGAGTTGTTATTTGAAATAGTAAAATGATATTGCTTGTAACAGTTGTATACATATTTGTATTCCTAGAATATATCATGCTGAGTATAAACATTCATAGAGCATTGAACAGTATACTACTAATATGCATATGATTGGTAAGTTGGACAAACATTCCATTGTTGCTTTTCTAGAATGAAACCTCTTTGCTGACATGCTGAGAGCTGTGCACACTCTTGATAGTATGTTCTGGTAGAGATGGAAGGCATCTAGATAGCCACTGTATGCATACAGGATATGGAAAAGTGTTGTGCCAAAGTATTGGTCAAGATAGTTGCATAACTATGTAAATGATATCTGTATGCATAATAGGTTATCATGTCAACATGATTTCATGATTATGAAATATTACTAATCATGTACTTAATTTTGATTTGTAGGAAAGATCATGAAGAATGATGAACACCAAACAAGCAATGGATGTTCAACAAAAGGATTTACAAATCAAACACACTATAGAAGGCTCGTGGCTAGAAGATTCTCTTAGAAAGAAGAAGAGAATCACGACGAGATGTTTGCTCCGAGTGGCTAGATAAGACCATTATCTTAATGGTGCAATTAAAGAAGAAGTGTGAATTAGGTTCTATATGGGTACCCAGGATCGATAGTCAATTGATGAGATTAATGATCATGGGTGACATGGATCTCAACCTTTGCTACAAGGTTGAATATGGTTTCTATTCATAGATGACCTAGATGTAATAAGGAACTCACCACAGAGTTCGAATGATATTGAGGCTCATATCAGTAGACCCATCTGACGAAAGATGGCATGGATAGATATGCAGAAGATCACTCAATGCAGAGTGTGAATGATGTTCAGTCACAGAGGGAGAATTGACAGTCTCCTGACAAGCTTGGGCTTTACCAGAAGTAAAGCTAATCCTAACCTTTACCTTAAGGTTATGGATCATACTATTATTGTATGTAGATGATCTCTTTTTGACAGAGAATGAGAAACAGATCATGGAAAGCAAGAAGAAGCTAGCTACAGAACTTGAGATGAATGATATCGGTTTGATACATTACCTCCTAGGACTAAAAGCATGAAAAGGCTCAGAAGGAATCTTTCTCAACCAAGGAAAGTATGCTGTGAAAATCTTGAGAAGAATTGATTTGTTCGAATGTACAACCATGGCCACTCTCATGGGTTCCGACTTGAAGTTGTTAGCTGATAACTCCTCAGAGTTAGTTGATGTGACTCTATATAGACATATTATTGGGTCGTTAATGTATCTGATGAATACCAAGTCAGATATATGTTTTGCTGTGAAACACCTTGAGACAGTATCTAGTGGAACCTAGATGAGTTCACATGATAGCTGCAAAGCATGTGATGAGGTACCTAAAGGGTATGATAGACTTTGGTCTATGTTACTTTGGAGATAATGACTTCACTTTGTATGTATACTCAAATGTTGATTGGGTAGGAAGTGTATCAGACAGGAATGGCACATCGAGCAGATGTTATTGTCTTGGATTTGTCATGATCTCGTGGTTTAGACGGAAGCAGTCCAGTGTGGCTATCAGCACAACCGAAGCAGAATATATGGCTACTTTCTCTGCTAATTGTGAAGCAGTATGGCTTCAGGATTGTTTGACTTAGAGATAGACCCAACTGTGATCCTATGTGACAAACAGAGTTGTATCAAGATGGCAGAGAATCAAGTGTTCCATGATAAGTCAAAGCACATAGAGATCTGACAAGATATGGTGCAGAAAGGAACTATAAAATTTGAATTTGTAACAAGTTGCTGATATACTAACCAAACCTTTACCTCAAGTTACCGATATACTAACCAAACCTTTACCTCAAGTGAACAAGTTACCGATATACTAACCAAACCTTTACCTCAAGTGAACAAGTTACCGATGTACTAACCAAACCTCTACCTCAAGTAAAGTTTGAGTGTTTTCCGAGACAAGCTTGGTAGGACCCTCCTCGAAAGGGGGAGTGATGTGATCACCTATGATGAGATTGCTTGTAGCGACAGTGAGTTCGATGATGTGGATACCTATATTGGTGATGCCGATAGAGAGGTTGGTGGATGCTCCTTAGACAAGGTCTAGGTTGACAAGGGGATTGCATCATCCTTGAACACATGTTCTAAAAGGATCTGTAGACATATGTCTCCGAGAAAGAAGAGGGATTGCATCATCCTTGAACACATGTTCTAAAAGAGAGCCGTAGACATATGTCTTTGAAAATGAAGTCCTTTGTGGACATGTGAGGATTGGATCATCCTTGGACTTCAGTCCTAAAGTGAGTCGTAGACATATGTCTCCGAAAATAAAGTCCTGAACGAACAGGTAGGGGATTGGATCGTCCTCGGACTTTGGTCCTTTGAATTGAGCCATAGACAAGATGTCTCTGGAAAGAAAGTCTTGAATGAACAAGTAGGGGATTGGATCATCCTCAGAATTTGGTCCTTTGAATTGAGTTGTAGACAAGATGTCTACGAAAATAAAGTCTTGAATGGACAGGTAGGGGATTGGATCGTCCTCGGAATTTGGTCCTTTGAATTGAGCCGTAGACAAGATGTCTCCGAAAATAAAGTCCTAAATGAATAGGTAGGGGATTGGATCGTCCTCGGACTTTGGTCCTTTGAATTGAGACATAGACAAGATGTCTCTGAAAATAAAGTCCTAAATGAACAGGTAGGGGATTGGATCGTCCTCAGACTTTGGTCCTTTGAATTGAGCTGTAGACAAGATGTCTCCGAAAATAAAGTCCTGAATGAACAGGTAGGGGATTGGATCGTCCTCGGACTTCGGTCCCTTGAACTGAGCCGTAGACATGAGGTCTCTGAGAATTGAATGATAGGACTATATCGTCCCTGGACCTCAGTTCAAAAGGTACATGGTAGGACTGGATCGTCCTTGGACCTCGGTTCAAAAGGTACATGATAGGATTGGATCGTCCCTGGACCTCGATTCAAAAGGTACATGGTAGGACTGGATCGTCCTTGGACCTCGGTTCAAAAGGTACATGATAGGATTGCATCATCAATGGACCTATGTCCTAAAGAGAGCCGGATTAATCATCCTATAATATGATCGTGTGTATTGTAGGGTATATGATGTTGAGATGACGATGCTGATGATCGTATGATGATGATGCTGATGATCATATGATGACGATGTTGATGATCGTATGATGACGATGCTGATGATCGTATGATGACGATGTTGATGATCATGTGATGACAATGTTGATGATGATGCTGATGATCTTGTGATGACAATGCTGATGATTGTGCGATAACAATGATGTTGATGTTCCAGTAACTAGTTGAGTTATTGATGATGATGTATTGAAGAAAGCTTCCGATGATTTATAGATGTATCATGTATGATGTTCATGACTCCTTACTCGTGCAGATGCTATTATAATATCCTTCTTGTTAAGGGGGAGTGTTGAATTATTGTAACTTCAAAGAATATTATATTTGTACTTTATTATTCCAGAGATGTTTAATTCCTCCGTGAAGATCTTATTGTATATCCCGAGATGTTTATTCCTCCGTCGGATTGTGGTAACTTGGGTTATTAGACTTCCCTAATGGGGGTTGGCCCTATATGTGTTATGTGGGTCAAAGGGTTGTTAGACCACCCTAGTGGGGTCGTCCCAGTCAGTTGTAGTGGGGTGTTTAACCCAGTGGTAAAGTTGGGGCCGACCTAGTTAATATAATGTACAAGTCGGAGATGTGTATAAATAGAGGAGGTGTGTTCCTCATTTGACACACTTCCCTCACTCAGAATGTAGCACACTTGTGGAGGAGAGGTCTGCTATGGTGGAGGAGGAGATCATGTCTTTGGTTTGCATCTTTGTATATTGCTGGTCATCTATATTGAGGAAGCTTTGCTGGGTTCTCTACCCCATGAGGGTTTCCCAGGATAAATCTGTGTCTCTTGTGTTTATGCTGTGCTTGTTGTTTCTTCAGTGATCCTGTATATGCTATTATTGTGAAATGGAATGAAATGGTGTTGTTTTCTGTCTTAGCATATTAAATCTTAACACTCATATCTAGGGATGAAGTTGGAATGTAAGCATGTTGTTTTGCATTAATATAGCTTTGAAAGAACCACTTATGTTATAATGTTGTTTGTCATTATAGCCGAATACACATTCATAGGAGGGTGTGGCCCACCCATCGCAGGGTTGTCATGAAATGGAGAGTGCATCTGCATTTTAATACTAGACACAAAAGTGAGAGGAATAGTCAGAGAGATGGTAGCATTTTCCAATGCCACTGAGCCAGGGGATGGATCCCTTGGCAAATAGTTGGCCCTCACCTATTTTATCCCTTGATGGTGGTAGCAGTACTTAATGATGGTGGATTGAGTTGGTTTCCTTGATGGGTGTTCCATGTGTCATAGGTATAGAGAATTCCTTATGTGGTTGCGTGCCCCTCACCTAACGTTGGAGTATTGGTCATGATGTGTGACCCCTTACTTAACTCGTTGGTTAAGTTGGTCTTGTGTGGGATCATATACTTGTTGTAGGCTTACCCCTAGATCTCTATAATATATATGAGAGAGTAATGTTCTCATCATGTTCTATCAACTTGGTATTCCTCTTGTGTGTATGATTGTTGAGCCCAGAATTAGCCCTTTTTAATCATCTTTAATCATCTTTCCTGCCCATGTCTTACACCACTTATCATGATAATTAGACTTGTTGTCCTTACTTTATTCCCCCAAGTTGCCAAGGTATGACTAATCATTGTTTTATTTTATTAATGCTTATGATTGTGGTAATTAAGGCTGTTTATCTCTCAATTGTGCTAATATATTATGATTTATGAAGGTAGTTGAGATAAGCGGATTGCAGGAAGGTGGGGCTGAACAAGTCTTGAAAGGTGTTTGCTGCTTAGAAAGGATCCTTGGGGCTCAGATCATCAAGTAAGGCACATGGTTTTTAATGCAACATTCTAGATGGAGCTGTGACAGGGTAGCTGTAACAAAATGCGCCACAATTGGAGATCTTTTGGTTATTTGCTGCTCTAGTTAAGTGTGATCTTGAAAGATCACCACTCCTGGTCCAATCAACAGCCTTCCCATATTCTTCTATGTCCTTCCTATGCCACGTTTGTAACATCTTGTACTATTTAGGCCGCCTGAAGATCAGAGATCTTCATGGTTTCCCGATTACAGGATTAGATGTTATGATTTGTATGTATAAATATGGGGAGCTGCCTCGACCCAGGGGTTGAACAACAGATAATTAATTCATTATATTAGTAGCGAAAGCAACTGTGTAATCATCTTCTGTTAATATAAGGAGTTACCCTTGATTTAAAGGAACTTGCGTTGTTCAGCCAACGTCTCTGTGCGAAGGCTGGGCTCGTCTTCCACAGAGATTGCTGAGTTAAATAGGATTTTGAATTCATTGTTGTTTGATGCTTTGTTCATGATATTTCTTTTGTACGCAGCAGTGGTAATTATGGTGTGGATTTCCAGCACAATTAATATTAGGTTTCCTTGAAATTGGAAAATAATACAGAGTGACAGTCGACTGAGTAGAGACTTTATGCAATTCATGTGATAATTGTACACAGCCTTGTTCATCTTGCAGTTAAGTTGTGATCCCATGAGCCCTTGCAAATTATCTTTCCTGTTACGATTGTTGATTTCCATTCTGCAATTCAAATTCTTAGAGCAGTTGACTCAATCCTTTGCAATTGGATTTCTAGATTAATGTTCACTTTATGTATTATGATTTTCAAGAGTGATTAGATCAAAGAGGTGATTGTTTTAGAATATGAATGAGATTTCTTTCCTGCAATTGTTGATTAGATCTTATATCATTTCTTATTGATGCATGGTAGAGAGGAATTGAAGTTGTAGCAATTAGAAGGCAATTGGGACTGCATAGATTCTTGGGATGAACATGGATGATAGAAGATAAAAGTATTCAATTCTAATGGTTTGGTGTTTAAGCATAGATTGTGCACTTATCCTTTGAAATAAAAAGACTTTCTTGGGTTGACAATAAATTTCGTATGCTCTGTGTGTGTTGGTGATAATCTAATTGCATATAGGGTGCTCGACATTTTGGCACCGTTGCCAGGGAAGGATAAAAATTAAACACTAATCATTAGTTGCATTTGATAATTGTATTTAGTCAGTATCTTCTTTGCTGAAATGATCTGCTTCGCATGAATACAAGGAGGGTAAAACGCGATCACCTCCCAACTCCCAAAACCCCACAAAATACTAACAGCGCAGGTGGTTCGGGTCGTGGTCGAGGACCATCGTTGGGCAGAAGGACATTCATCGACGATCTTGTTGACAGAACTGATTCATCTACTTGGACTCGTCAACGAGAAAATCCTATCAGAAGAAGCCCTGCTGATCTTGGGGTGCTAGCGTCAGGACCCACGGTGGAGAATACAGGAGCAGCCGTGACTCACTCATATACCCCCGCTAAGGAAGGTATAGCTGACGCAGCTGTTACAACTGAGGATTACGCAGCTGCTACAACTGAAGAATACGCCGTTGTTACAATTGAGGAGTACGTAGCTGCTACAACTGAAGAATACGCAGCTGTTACAACTGAAGAATACGCAGCTGTTACAACTGAGGAAGGCGCAGCTGTTACAAACAAGGAAAAGAACGCAGGAATGAACGAAGAAGAGGATACAGAAGAGAAGATGAGTAACAGACATGATACCGAAGAGGAAGAGGCAGTGGTAGAATACCATCATGAAAATTACTCCCTGCCAGAAGGAACTACGGCTACATTACAATTTCCAATTCAGCAGCCAGAAGGGATAGCTCCTGTGAAGAACATCTCACCATCGGTGTTGCCTCGCTTCCATGGCAGGGTGGAAGAAGATCCAGACAAATTCCTTTTTGAATTTGATATCCTCTGTCGCAGCTATGATTATGTCACAGATGCCCAAAAGATGAAACTTTTTCCCGCCACCCTGAAGGACAATGCATTACGATGGTTCATGAGCCTTGGGGGAGGAACTGTTGCTAATTGGAATAAGATGAAGCAAATATTCCTGGATAAATATCAAGAATATTGCAACACCAGGGAAAAAAGAAAGGAATTATTCAAGATGGTGCAGAAGGAGGATGAAAGTCTGGAGGATTTTGTAGAAAGGCTACTGTACAATGTGCAAAGAGCCGGGCAGACGAACATGGGGCTAGATGTGCTCAAGATAATATTGCTTCGAGGGATCAAGGATGATTGTTTAGACATGTTAAATCTGTTAGGAAAGGGCGATATCTCCAAAGAACCTTTTGAGACGATTGTGGAATTATGTAAGAGATACTCCAGGGGATCTTCCAGGAATAATAAGCAGGATAAATGGGATAAGCTGGATCGTGATGTCTTCAACAGAACTCAGAAGTCATCCAATGGAGGAGCTACACGTGCAGAGATAGGCAATCTTCTTGAAAATTTTAAAATAGAAATGATGAGCTCCATCTCTTCGGAGATTGATGTCCTGAAGGCAAAACAAAAACAGGTAGTGGAAGATCTCACTCTAGGTGTGTTCTGTCCCCGATGTAGAAAGAATCATCCACTAAAAGAATGCCCTCTTGACAAAGTAGAAGTATGTCAGCTGTGTGAGCTAAACCATGACATGAAAGAGTGTCCCACACTTCCCCAAGTAAAGGCTGTTCTGCAAGCATCAACTCCAGAAGTGGAATCAGCCTATTTCATTGTACAGAAGAAACCTTGGCAGCCTCGAAATCAAGGTATGCCTCTGGACTCGTTTCCATTTTTGAATAATATGAGAAATTGGAATAATAATATGCAAAATGTACAATTTCCTTCAAATTATGCTTAGTGGAATCCTTCCCAACCTGCAATGCAAAATTTTAATTCATGGGGTCCTTGGACACAACCACCACATCAACCTACGTCGTGGTCTCCTGGATGGAGGAACTTCCCTCTTGGGAACCAGTTTCCTCAACCACCTCCACCTCAGCAGTTACCATATTCTCCTCCATACCCCCAATTTCATCAATTTTCTCAATATCCTCAATATCCACCTCAGCAGTCGCAGCTGCAGCTGCAGAATAATCCTGTTCCTAATATACCAATACGGCCTCAGTTGCTTGACCAACCTAATCCTAACCCGAATAATAAAACAATCCATCAATTGGAAACTGTCAATATGCCGGCCTACTCGCTCTCCCCTGTACCCTGTAATGATATTCGTCTACGATCTGGGAAGATAATAGAACCTGTAATTACAGAAGATATTCCACCTTCTGTGCATGAAAAAGGAGAGAGTTCACAGCATCCATCCGATCCGGTTCCTATCACTGAAGGTGCTGAGCATCCCTTAGATGGGATGGCTGAAACATTAAATGAGAAATCAGATAATACGCAGCCTACCCAGCTGGTAAGGAAACCACCATACCCTGAGAGACTAATGCTACCAAAAATAGGGGGGCAACCTCAGTTCAACCTCCTAGGAGAGTTGGAGAATCTTTACGTTAAAATCCCCCTTCTGCAAGCCCTTCAAGACGTGCCTATTTATGCTAAAACTGTTCGGGACCTGTGCACTAAGAAACTAGGGAGGAAACCTAGAGACCCTCCCACTGTTCACGTCATAGGGAATTTATCTGCTTTAATAACAGGAAAAACCCCTGTAACCAAGTATGATGACCCTGGCAATCCTACTGTCACTGTACATATAGGACAAACGTAGATACCCAACGTGCTAGTTGACTTAGGAGCAGCGATCAATGTCATAACAATTGAGACTGTAAGGAAGCTTGGACTCACTAATTTTAGGCCGACTCCTACCATTTTAGAATTGGCAGACAGATCCACCATTAGACCCGAAGGGATTCTGGATGACCTTGTCATCTCAGTAGATTCATGGGAATACCCTGCTGACTTTTTGATATTGCAACCAAAATCACAACTGCAAGGACATCCATTGATCCTGGGGAGGCCTTGGTTGGCCACAGCTGATGCTTGCATCAGCTGTCGATTTGGGTCCATGACTATATCTGATGGTACAGAAATTAAAAACCTCACCCTGTATCCTCCAGCTCGGCCAAGTTTAGAGGCTGAAACTTCTCTTTGGATAGAGCAGGAGGAGGAGGAGGATGTTCAGCCACTATTAACAATAGGGAAGGCCTTAACTTTTAAAAATGAAACAAAAGACGATGCCATCAGTAATTTCATTAGCGAACCTGCTTCAGTGGATAAGGAGGTCTATCAAATCCTGAACATTACCCTTGGTAAGGAAGAACAAGAAAATATTACGGAAGAAGCACCAATTGGTGACACAAATGTAATCCCAGTTTTGAAAAGTTCAAAAAGTATTCCTATTGAGGTAGAGCCTGGAAGAACTTTGAATATCAACCCTGGTCTCTCCTTAGAGGAATAGAGGCCCCTAATCAATCTCTTGAAGGAACATAAGGGGTCATTCGCCTGGGAGTATACAAACATGAGGGGTATTCCCTCTAATCTGTGCACCCACCATATTTATATTAAAAATGATTCCCAGCCTGTCTGTCAACCCCAACGACGCATGAACCCCAATCTCAGGGATATAGTGAAGGAGGAAATCCAAAAACTTTTGGAAGCAGGATTTATATATCCTATTTCAGATAGTGAATGGGTTTCCCCACTCGTAATTGTGCCCAAGAAAAATGGTAAATGGAGAGTCTGTGTTGATTATAGGGAGCTGAACAAAGCTACGCAAAAGGATCATTTCCCTCTGCCCTTTATTGACTAGGTGCTTGATACCCTATCAGGGAAGAAGTTCTTCTCCTTCTTAGATGGGTTCAGCGGGTACAACCAAATTCAGATTGCTCCTGAGGACCAGGATAAGACCACCTTCACTTGCCCCTGGGGAACATTTGCTTATAGAGTGCTTCCCTTTGGTTTATGTAATGCACCAGCAACGTTCCAAAGAGCTGTAATTGGCATATTCTCTGAATTAGTTAATGATAGTATGGAAGTTTTTATGGATGATTTTACTCCCTATGGCAAGGACTTTGAGGAAGCACTGGAAAATTTAAAGAAGGTTTTAATTCACTGTGAACAAGATCGCCTCTCATTAAGTACCGAAAAATGTCATATGATGATGAGTGAGGGGCTGGTATTAGGACATTTCATCTCTACCGATGGCATTCAGGTGGATCCTTCAAAAATTAAGGTGATAAAAAATATACCAACTCCTTCAACTCAGAAGGAGGTGTGAAGTTTTTTGGGACATGCTGGATATTATCGGAGATTTATAGAAAACTTCTCCAAACTTGCTTCTCCTTTGTTTTCTTTGTTAATGAAGGATGCACAGTTTGTGTGGAGTGAAACATGCCAGACAGCGTTTGACAAGCTGAAAGAGAAGCTGTCCACAGCTCCTATCTTAAGGGGACCTAATTGGACCCTACCCTTCCACATTTCTTCAGATGCCTCTGATGTCGCCATTGGAGCAGTATTAGGACAGCAGGATGGTCAAGTACCTTATGCCATCTACTATGTTAGTAAAAACTTAGCCGCTGCTGAACTTAATTATACTGTTACTGAAAAAGAATTCCTTGCTATTGTTTACTCCATTAATAAATTTCGGCATTACATTACTGGGTATCCTACGTTTGTGTACACTGATCACTCTGCCATTAAGTATTTGATGAAAAAACCTGTCACCAATGCCAGAGTAACCAGGTGGCTCTTATTATTGTAGGAATTTGATATTACCATTATAGATAAACCTGGAAAAGAAAATGTTGTTGCTGATTTTTTATCACGTTTTACTAACAGTGATGACAGTTCGCCTGTTGAGGATTCTTTTCCAGATGAACATTTATTCACACTCTCAGCTCATTCCCCCTGGTATGTAGACGTTGCTAATTATTTGGTCGCAGGGAAGCTCCCGCCACACATGTCTAAACGAGAGAAGAGAAAAATTATCCAGCAAAGTGATAGGTATTGTTGGCTCAATGGTCATCTCTTTTACACAGGACCCGATCTTGAGATTAGGAGATGTGTAAGGGAAGATGAGATCTTTCATATACTGAAGGCCTGTCATGATGAACCTTGTGGAGGACACTTTGCAGACAAAAGAACAGGGCATAAAGCGCTGCGGATGGGCTACTATTGGCCGACTCTGTTCAGGGACGCTAAAAGATATGTTCAGTCCTGTAACAGCTGCCAAAGGATGGGCCAGCCTAATAAAACAGATCAGATGCCTCTACAACCTCAAGTAGTAGTTGAACCATTTGATATATGGGAACTGGATTTTGTTGGCCCTATCAGCCCTCCTTCCAGACAGAAGGTTTACATTCTAGTTTGTACTGATTACATGACCAAGTGGGTAGAGGTTGTAGCTTTGTCTAAGGCTAATGACCAGGCGGTGATTGATTTTATGTATAGTGAAATCTTTACCCGCTTTGGGGTACCAAAAGAAGTAGTTACCGATGGGGGACCGCAATTCATCTCACACCAATTTGAATCCTTGCTCCGGAAGTATCATGTGAAGAATAGGACAGCTTCACCTTACCACCCCCAGGCCAATGGTCAGGTGGAAAGTACTAATAAAGTTATTGATGCAATCCTTACTAAAACAGTTAAAAGCCATCGAAAGGATTGGGCTGACAAGCTTCCAGAAGCACTGTGGGCATATCGCACAACTTGGCACAACACCACAGGGTTTTCTCCCTATGATCTGGTGTATGGAAAGAGTGCCATCTTTCCAATTGAGTTTGAGATCAAAACCATGAAAACAACCACAGAAATGAGTCTGGATGTAACAGAAGCCCAGAGGAGAAGATTGAATCAATTAAACGAATTAGATGAGAAACGGTTAGCTACAGTAGATCAGACTGTGTTGCTTCAGCAATAGAGATCCAACTGGCATGACCGATTTATTAAAAAGAAAATTTTCTGTGAGGGAGACTGGGCGCTATTATATGACTCCAGATTCAAGAAGGATTTTAAAGGTAAATTACGTACAAGATGGCTGGGTCCATATTTGGTCGATAGGGTATTTGACAATGGCACTATTCGCCTAGTGACCATTGATGAAAATCGTATACCATTACTTGCTAATGGCCACAGACTGCGACTGTATCATAAGCCCATCTCAAAAGATGCATTCATTTCGCAAATTGCCGCCGATCTAGATTATCAGCTGGCACCAGAGCAGGAATTTCTCTCTGCCTTTTCCAATCCTTAAACTGGAAATCGTATTTTAAATTGCTATACATAAATAATTTCCTGCTGTAGCGTATAATTGTTGTTGTTTTTTCTCTTTGCATTTGATCTTTTCGTTTGCTATTATTTTTCAAAAATTTTCAGGGAAGCGCCAGGAGAACGACCAGATTGGGCCCGTCAAGCGAGAGTCTCCATGTTCCATCTTGTGCTGTATTTCCCTTTTGCCTTAAACAAAAAAAAAAAATTTCGGCAGCTGCAACATCTTTTCCAGCAACTGCAACATCTTTTCCGCCAATCGCAATATCATTTCCCATCAACCGTAAAATCCTTTTCCCCGCGGCCGCAAATCCTTTTTCTCGGCAGCTGCAACATTTTTTCTGGTAGCTACAACATCTTTTTCGGCAGCTGCAACCTCATGTTCCAGCGGCCCGCCACCTCCTTTCCCAGTGGCTGCCACATCATTTCCCAGTGGCCGTAATATCCTTTTTCCCGGCTGTCGTGAATCTTTTCTGGCAGCTGCAACATCATGTCCCAACGGCCGCCACCTCATTTCCCAGCGGCTGCCACATCATTTCCCAGCGGCCGTAATATCCTTTTTCCCGGCTGTCGTGAATCTTTTCTGGCAGCTACAACATCTTTTTCGGCAGCTGCAACATCATGTCCCAGCGGCCGCCACCTCATTTCCCAGCGGCTACCACATCATTTCCCAGTGGCCGTAATATCCTTTTTCCCGGCTGCCGTGAATCTTTTCTGGCAGCTGCAACATTGGCAGCTACAACATCTTTTTTGGTAGCTACAACACCATGTCCCAATGGCCGCCACCTCATTTCCCAGTGGCTGCCACATCATTTCCTAGCGGTCGTAATATCCTTTTTCCCGGCTGCCGTGAATCTTTTCCGACGGCTACAACATCGACGGCTGCAACTTATTTCCCGACGACTGCGACATATCTCCCGGCAGCCGTGAACCATTTCCCAGCGGCGGCAATATTGTTTTTTCGACGGACGTAAAACCTCTTTCCTAGCTGCCGTGAACCATTTTCCAGTAGCTGCAACATATCCCCCGATGGATGCAACATATTTCTCGGCCAACTGCGACATATTTCCCACTACCGTAAAACTTTTCCGTGATAGCCGTAACTTTTCCCGCCGCCATAAAACTTTTCCGTGATAGCCATAATTTTTCCCGATGCCGTAAATTCTTTTCCCGGCTGCTGTGAATCATTTTTCGGTAGCTGCAACTTCTTTCTCGGTGGCTACAACATAATTCCTGGTGGCTGCAACATCTTTTTCGTCGACTATGATATCATTTCTGGCAACTTGCAGTGGTAACTCCTGTGTTAACGGAAGAATTGCTCCAAACCTGCTAAACTATGGCTCTGGTTCATCTCAATCGTGCTGGCGAAATCATCATTCTGACCCCGAGGACATGACGGCTTGTGTTTCATTGGCGGAAGGAATTATTGCATTACTTATGACTGTGCACGAGTCTGGCTCCGCAACGTCACAACTGCATGCTCCACCATTCTCCGCAGGCTATCCGACGCACAGTCTTATGAGGTATGGCTTTTATTTATCACGTGATTAAGTGTTGATATAATTTAAACAATCTCAGTCGTACCTTCACTCGTACTACCATTATACCTGATTAAACCTTTCCCTTGTACGACATAAACACTAATAACTGCCACCTTCCCCAATTCGGCATGGAAATTTCAAACGTTTTTCTGTGCTCAACTTTCCAAATTTGACCATTCTCTCAACGTCTCTGCTCAGCGATTCGTGCATCCTCTATGCTACAACTTCCATTCTGGGATCTTGTAATTTGTGGAATCGCATCTTCAGCTTGCATCCAGGACCATGGGGATTCCAGTCCGTCATGAACCTTTCAATACATGGGAACTCAAGAAAAATCTTCAAGGTCTTGCCATCTTTCAAGCCGCCGGCTGGCTCGAATTTTTTGAGCAATTAGATGGGTTCGATCGGGACGCAGCCTTGCAATTTGCCTTGAATCTTACCAAAACTCACTCCATGGTGTGGGGGCTGTGCATAAAAGTCTCCGAGACCATTATATCCGAGGTTACAACCATCCCGCTGGTGGGAAAACCATGGTTTAACCGACGAGTCCCCGCATCGATGACACGAGAAGCATTTTTATTGGAGGGGGAGCAAGTTGAATCATCCAGAAGAGGGATCACACTGAACTCACTGCCGTGGCCATGGGACCAAGTTGCTGTTTTTCTCAAGAAGTACATTACTTGTGAAGGTAGATATAAAACTGTTTATAATTTGAACTTCCCTTACTTTCTCATCTCCGCCATGGCATTTTATTGAACATTCCATATTATTTATTGCATGACTTGCGTCATATGGCGGCATTTGTTCAGTCTGCTAAGCACCCACTTTCTTCCCTCACCCACCATGGCCTTATCATTAATCATTGTAAGAACCCTTGCCCATCATCATCTAACCTGGGAGCAATTCCTAGCTCTAGCGCAGCAACCCATTCCCTTGCGGGTTGTCCCATTACAGCAGATACGAGTCCCACCACAACAGGAGGACCAAAGTCCCTCCACTGAAGTTGGGGGGGGGATGTAATGGAAGAAGAACAACAACCGGGAGCACAAGCAGGACCCTCCAGGGAGGATGAAACCACAGTAGAAGAACAACAACCGGGAGCACAAGCAGGACCCTCCAGGGAGGATGAAACCACAGTAGAAGAACAACAACCGGGAGCACAAGCAGGACCCTCCAGGGAGGATGAAACCACAGTAGAAGAACAGCAACCGGGGGCACAAGAAGGACCATCTGGGGTGGACAAAACTATATTAGAAGAAGAGAAACCGGGGGCACAGGTAGAACCACTTGGGGGGGATGAACCTCCATTAGAAGAAGAACAATTGGGGGATGAAAATCCATCACAGGCAGAGCCATCGGGGGAGGGTGTGGATAAAAACCCTGTGGAAAATCCAGACAGTAGGGTAGCTCTGACACCAAAAGGTGAAATTGGAGCAGCACCAAATGCTGCGACAAGTGAACTTGAAGGTGGCAGAGCCAGGGCAATAGAAGAAAACATTGAGCTGGTAACCATTGAATCCTCACCCGAGTGGGAAGGAGGAGCTTTAATTGAAGAAGAACAGCAAGAGAGGCAAGAAAACATTCCTTCGACCTCAGCTGTGATTCCCTATGTACCAGCTGCACAAAAGAAAACACCACAAAAGAAAAGGAAGAGAGCAATCAATGAATTTAACATAACCTGACCTATCAGAAAGAAAAGAACTAGATCAGCTACAGTAGCAGAGGCAGCCATAAAAAGATGGGCAACCCTAGAGGCACAGGTTGAGCCCCCAATCCTTGTACCAAGACCAATGGATGCTCCAAAAAGGCCAGTGGAGGAAGAACCCGGAATTGAAGGACATATGGCTGAGAATGCAATGTTAAAAGAGGACCTCCAAGTACTTAGAAGGGAGTTGGAAATCTGGAAGGAAACCTACAGAAAACAGGGTGAAAGAAAAATGTATACATTAATAGAGGCTACAGACCAACTGGAGGGATCAGATTCTGCTGAAGATGGATAGGAGGATGAATGAATACTCTGTCCCACCTGTGGAGAAATCTTCAAGGAAGCAGGCCACAAAATTATACTTATCACTTACTTAGCACAACAGCCCGCGGCCACAATAGAGGAAGCTGCAGAAAAAGAAGATGCTGCCACACAAGAACTAGCATCTTTACACATCCTTGCTGAAGCGGCCACCAATCCTGTAAAATAGGAGCTAAGGGAGGAAATCATGTGTGATGATGGGGATAAAGAATTGACTGTAACCACAGAATGCTCCCATGACACAGAAATTATAGAGCAGATGGGAGAAGAACTGGGAATGGGGGATACTCGGTAGTCTAATGAAGAATTCTATACTATAACCCCAGCATGTTCCCATGACACAGAAATTTTAGAAGATGAGCCACAAGGGCAGGACATTGATAAGCTTGAACAGGGTGCTGTAACACAAGAACCAGCAACCCTGAGTGTACCTGTCCAACCGGCCAAGCAGATGGAAGAAGAACCTGGAATAGAGGACACTCTGGAATTTAATGATGAACTCTGGGTTGTAACTCCAGAGGGTTCCCATGACACAGAGCTCATAGGAGAAGAGTTGCAACAACAAGAGGATGAAGAGGCAAGCCAGGATGTTGTTACACAAGAACCAAAATCCTTGGAGGCTGCAGCAGGAATTCCTGAATTCCATTTGAAAGATAACCCTAGAATGGATATCATTCTTGATACACAGTGGAGTGAAGATGAACAGGTACAGACACCATGCTCAGGTGACACCGAAATCTTGGAGGAGGAGCTGCACAATGAGAAGGATATCCAATCTCAGCAGCAGAAGGACAAAGAAGACACTGTTACACAAGAACCAGTGTCTCTAAAAGCAATGAAGGTAGCTGCTGAAGAAGGTTTAAAGGATGTTGCTGTTACACAAGAACCAGCAACTCTCTTATTAAACTTAGATGTGCTGGAAGACACTGCCCCACAAGAACCAGTGCTTCCACCTCCTAGAAATATCATTGATTTGGATTCATATTAAGGATTTCTTTTCAAGTCCTCCCTAGGTACAGCATACAAGAGACTGCAGGAAGAAGTGATTTCCACTTGTACCAGTTACATTTTCAGACACCAGCAGGTAGCATGGGAAGGACAGATGGGGTTCCTGAGTTTCCTACAATTCTTCCTCTCTCCATGGATAGAGCTCAGTATAGGACTCAGATTCTGAATGATGCAGGTTGTTGCATGAGGACATGCAATAGGGTAGTTGGGGGGAGATGTTGAGCCCAGAATTGGCCCTTTTTAATCATCTTTAATCATCTTTCTTGCCCCTGTCTTACACCACTTATCATGATAATCAGACCTGTTGTCCTTACTTTATTCCCCCAAGTTGCCAAGGTATGACTGATCATTGTTTTATTTTATTAATGCTTATGATTGTGGTAATTAAGGCTATTTATCTCTCAATTGTGCTAATATATTATGATTGATGAAGGTAGTTGAGATAAGCGGATTGCAGGAAGGTGGGGTTGAACAAGTCTTGAAAGGTGTTCGTTGCTTAGAAAGGATCCTTGGGGCTCGGATCATTAAGTAAGGCACATGGTTTTTAATGCAACATTCTAGATGGAGCTGTGACAGGGTAGCTGTAACAGATTGCGCCACAATTGGAGATCTTTTGGTTATTTGCTGCTCGAGTTAAGTGTGATCTTGAAAGATCACCACTCCTGGTCCAATCAACAGCCTTCCCATATTCTTTTATGTCCTTCCTATGCCACGTTTGTAATAGCTTGTACTATTTAGGGCACCTGAAGATCAGAGATCTTCATGGCTGACCGATTACAGGATTAGATGTTATGATTTGTATGTATAAATATGGGGAGCTGCCTTGACCAAGGGGTTGAAAAACAGATAATTAATTCATTATATTAGCAGTGAAAGCAATTGTGTAATCATCTTCTGTTAATATAAGGAGTTACCCTTGATTTAAAGGAACTTGCGTTGTTCAGCCAGCGTCTCTGTGTGAAGGCTGGGCCCGTCTTCCACAGAGATTGCTGAGTTAAATAGGATTTTGAATTCATTGTTGTGTGATGCTTTGTTCATGATATTTATTTTGTAGGCAGCAGTGGTAATTATGGTGTGGATTTCCAACACAATTAATATTAGGTTTCCTTGAAATTGGCAAGTAATACAGAGTGACAGTCGACTGAGTAGAGACTTTATGCAATTCATGTGATAATTGTACACAGCCTTGTTCATCTTGCAGTTAAGTTGTGATCCCATGAGCCCTTGCAAATTATCTTTCCTGTTACGATTGTTGATTTCCATTCTGCAATTCAAATTCTTAGAGCAGTTGACTCCATCCTTTGCAATTGGATTTCTAGATTAATGTTCAGTTTATGTATTATGATTTTCAAGAGTGATTAGATCAAAGAGGTGATTGTTCTAGAATATGAATGAGATTTCTTTCCTGCAATTGTTGATTAGATCTTATATCAATTCTTATTGATGCATGGTAGAGAGGAATTGAAGTTGTAGCAATTAGAAGGCAATTGGGACTGCATAGATTCTTGGGATGAACATGGATGATAGAAGATAAAAGTATTCAATTCTAATGGTTTGGTGTTTAAGCATAGATTGTGCACTTATCCTTTGAAATAAAAAGACTTTCTCGGGTTGACAATAAATTTCGTATGCTCTGTGTGTGTTGGTGATAATCTAATTGCATATAGGGTGCTCGACAATGATTGGGGTTCGTTATTCTCTAGCTCACTATCCTTTTGTAATAGAGTAGTTATACTCGGGTATTCTTTGATGTGTAACACATGGTATCCCACTAGGTATGCCTTCGCCTGGGGTTTATGGCAAGCTGAGACATTGTGAATTCATGCATGACTCTTGATTTTGAGGATTCTATCACATTGAAAGGTAGTAATTGGGTTTTCTCCCCCATGAGGGCTTCCCATGATACATGTTGTGTAGTTGTGAATTTTCTATAAACATGTGATCCTAGAATTTGCTTACTGTTGCTATAGCTACCCTCATATCTAGGGATGAAGTTGGAACATAAGCATATTGTTTTGCATTAATATAGCTTTGAAAGAACCACCTATATTATAATGTTTTTTGTCATTGTAGCTAAATACACATTCACAGGAGGGTGTGGCCCACCCATCGCAGGGTTGTCATGAAACAAAGAGTGCATTTGCATTTTAATACTAGAAACAAAAGTGAGAGGACTAGTTAGAGAGACAGTAGCATTTTCCAATGCCACTAAGCCAGAGGATGGATCCCTCAGCAAATAGTTGGCCCTCACCTATTTTATCCCTTGATGATGGTAGCAGTACTTAATGATGGTGGATTGAGTTGGTTTCCTTGATGGGTGTTCCATGTGTCATAGGTATAGAGAAGTCCTTATGTGGTTGGGAGCCCCTCACCTAACGTTGGAGTATTGGTCATGATGTGTGACCCCTAACTTAACTCGTTGGTTAAGTCGATCTTGTGTGGGATCATA
Source organism: Larix kaempferi (assembly GCA_027924585.1). Classification (NCBI taxonomy): domain Eukaryota; kingdom Viridiplantae; phylum Streptophyta; class Pinopsida; order Pinales; family Pinaceae; genus Larix; species Larix kaempferi. The sequence continues at coordinate 16,299,272 of BSBM01000410.1, forward strand.
TAATTATTGGAGGCTTGCCTCCTAGACCTCTATATATGAGAGAGTCATGTTCTCATCATGTTCGATCAACTTGGTCTTCCTCTTGTGTGTATGATTGGGGTTCGTTATTCTCTAGCTCACTATCCTTTTGTAGTAGAGAAGTTATACTCGTGTATTATTTGATGTGTAACGCATGGTCTCCCACCAGGTATGCCTTCGCCTAGGGTTTATGGCAAGCTGAGACATTGTGAAGTCATGCATGACTCTTGATTTTGCGGATAATAATATTTAAATAATAAACTGCAATAATGGTAACAATTTGTCACTTTGTATATTGTAAATTAAATTACATCAAGAAACGATGCCTGCATTTTCTAAGATTCGAAAGGTTCAATTTTATACCATTTTTAAAGATTAAAAAGATTCAATTTTATACCATTTTCAAAGATTCAAAAGATACCATTTTCAAAGACTAAAAAATTCAATTTTTGAATTTGGTGCAGATGAAATTAGGGTGAGAATGATTTGCTCTGGCTTACACCATGCACATGGAGAGATAGAAAAAAAATCACAATGAAATACTGTTGGGTTGAACCGCGCATGGAGAGATAGACATAGGTGCCGATCGGAAGGAAAGGGAGTGAGACGAACTGCGGAAATTAGGTTCCAACGCTATCCATGCAGCTCTTCTTTTTATTTTTGATGTAGGAACCACCTGCAATTTCAACAAAAAACACTTCCCCAAATTCTTGAAATCTTACCTTGAGTATAAATTCAATTTCTTTGTTCAGAAATGGCATTTTCCCTTTAATAATATGATTACAATTGGGCCATGATCTACTACTACTCGTACACAAATGGAATCTAAAATGGAGTTCGATTCCCAAACAGAGTATACTTGGGTATTCAAATTTGTGCACAATGACAATTTGCCACGATTTTTCCTCCAGGCCAGGGTTCATTTCTTCAATGTTTGTTTCAACATTTGAGAAACTTAGTTTTTCATGAACAAGTGGAAAAAAATAACTACTACCCTTCAACACACTTCCAAATACTCAAACCTTAACCCTGAATTATGGAACCTGGCTATCAATTCCGTAACTCAATCTCTGTATAAAAATGTCAAACAAATGCTAAAATCTCCAATATTTTACCTTCAGCGACAGTAGATTCTCACCCAACACATTTATTTATTCTGTTAAATTTTGGTTAGGGTTAGGGTTTTATGCAGAATGTACTTTAAACAATCTAATTAAAGTAACTTGATGTTCTAATTTCAATCGCTTCACTTCCTTCCGATTTGCATAACCTAAGATCTCATAACATAAGGACACTCGAGTGATTAACAATCACATCCAGTCAGTTTTCAAAAGGGTCTTCCAATTCCAAATCCTTCGTAGAAATCGCATATTCCTGTAGTTGCTTACTATCAGGAAGTCAGCCAATTAACAAAGCCTATGTACTCATTTTCACTATAGGAATTACATACAAATTCCAGAGTAAATGACTTTATGTTTTCAGCAGGACGACATTCACGTTCAATAGAGACAATGAACTTCATAAAAAATACATAGAAAGAGATATTCACAAGTCCATATGCATATAAAATGCTTTCTTTAATCAAATTCAACTACTCAAAATTTTGTGACCTGATTACACAATATGGGAGTATTCTACCCCGGTCCTCTCCTCTCTATTTTCCTATCCTCTCTGTCTTTGCCTCACCTCTGTTCTACCTATGTTGTGGCCTGTAGGCTTACAATCGTATATATGAAGAATCAATTTAACGGTTTAACCCTAACGACCTTTCTATATTTCTGTAACTGCCTCCCTAAATAGCAGTTTGGCTCTATCCTAAAGGATGATGCATCATTGACACCTCATCACACTTGGAAACTTCTAGTTTAACCTTGCTAACTATTGAACATTTACAATATTTTTACATTGAACCCCTCGTTGTTTTAAGGACAAGAGTCATGACCTCATGGTCTATCAAAAAATTTTAATGTGAGTTTGTTTGAGGCCTGATCTGCTGAGTCGTGGCCTGAGGAGGGACTATTGAGGTCTAATCTGCCTTACCATCATTTGTTGGGGTTACTCTATGTCCTGATTGATGAGGCCGCAGCTGGTGGTGGCTTGGTTTTATTGTGCCGTGGACTTCTGTTGTATGCAACAGCGTATATAAGGGTTTGTTATATAGGCCACAAGAATTGTGAAATGATATTTTTCCATTTCTCTTGCAAGTTAAAAAAGTCAAAAAGAGTAACAAGAATGGAGCACTAATATATCGAAATGGAGGAGAGAACTAATATGATAAGTAGACCTCTTTCCTTTAGGCTCAGGGAGGATCTATCAAGATTCAAAGAATCGACAGATCCTCTAATCTACGAAGAAAAAGTGATTCATTTGTTCTGCGACCATTATGCAATAAATCCGCTCCTCGGGTAACATAAAAATGAACTTGGAGGAACCAACAAGAGGATGGGCTAGGTGACACGATTCCAAATAAGACCCATGTGTCCGATTTCCATTTCTGCATATGTAAGTATAAACAACAACTCAACTTACAGGCTTAGGCCAAGCCTGTAGATATATGTTATTAAACAGTCTTAAGGATGAAAATCAATTTATTTTAACATAATAGTGACAATTACAATTATAAGAACTTTACGGAAACTTTAGGAGTTAGTTCCATAAATGTATGAGGTTTGTTATTTAGCTACAAGTTATGTTTCCAAGTATATCTTGTATGCCTGCAAGCATTAGAGGTTAGAGGGAGGAGCTTGAAAAATGATGGTTAGGATGGTTAGCTATACAATGTAAGAATCAAGGCAAGAAAAATAGAGGATAGGTCAGAGTTTGTTTATTAGCCTGCAAATTTCCAAGTAATAAATGGAAAAGGATTATTTCCCATGATGCTGTGTGCTGATTTCATATATGTATGTGTGATTGATGAACTCTGGTGAATATAAAATCTAACCAGGAAATGAATTAGTTAATTGTGTTACTCTCTGTTGGGCTACATTTTAATTTTAAGGTTGAATTAAGATCTAAGGTTGAGTGTTGACTACATTGGAATTACGCTCAGTATGAAGAGGAGTGATGTTGAACACTCTGCATTGAAGAGCTGCTTGGAATGAATTAATTTTGAGTTTGGGTAGAATCTTTATGGGTTCTACTTTCTTAGAAGTTAGATGCCATATTGGTTCGAATTTCAATGGTTCTAAAAATTGACATCTAAAGAGACAATTACAATAATGCATTAAGCCACAGAGATTATTTCCAGAAGATCTAAGTCAAATATTTGAACAGTTTAGGGAGTTTTTTTTATATCAGAATACCTCTTAATAAGAAATGTGGGTTTATGCAGTTGTTTGACCGCAAGTTGTTAGTGCAAAGTTGTGTGTTTTCAATATATATGAGGTTTAGTATCAACTAGCGTTTTAGTTCATTGTAGACATAATTTCAAAGGAGCTTGGAGCATATTATCAAATGGACAAAAGAAACTGGATGAACTTGAAAAATAGGTATAGTTTCTATATTTGGTTATTCATCATGATATACCAAAAAAATGTATCAGTGATAACTTGTTCTCAATTAAATTTATGTGACTTAATGGAAATTGGTTATGTGTAGGAAACTACAAGAATATAGAGATGGGGTTGAGGAATTCTTAAAGTTTGCCGAGGCGCATTCAAGGAATAAGATGTCCATAAAATGTCCATGTAATAAATGTGGCATAGTCAAAGTACAAACATTTGATAAAATATGCGAGCACTTGATTTGTGATGGAATAATAGAACACTATAAAATTTGGTATTTTCATGGAGAGAGAATTCACAGTCAGGTATCTTGAAATAAATGAATTGATCTAGTTTCAAACTTACTTGTATTACAATAAAGATATAAATCATATTTATATGTGCTTAATTATGTTTTCCTCTCACCTTTAGTTTCCATCCGTTATTGATGAGGCTAGGCAACGGTTTGAAAATGAGCCACATGAAGTTGTAGAGCATATATAGTCTCAACTGGTAAGCTAATTTGCATTGGTAAAGGCCCCTATTTGACCAATATCTATTCATTCTAATTTTCATAAAAACCATAAAATCACTGACATAAATTTTAATTTTCTTATTAATAGGGTTATGGACATGTAGAATGCCATTACAATAATCGGGTTGATGAGCCTGGAACATCGTTTCAGAATGGTAATGATCCACTTGAAAAGGATAATGATACAACCATTGTTGGTGATCAAGTGCTTCATATGGTGAATGATGCTTATCCATGTCTTGATGAAAACCTAAACGAAGGTTGTGATAATGTTGGGTTGGCATCGACAAATGTACTAAATGAAGTTAATGAACATACGAAGTTAATCGAAGATGAAAATATGCCATTGTACACTGGTTGTGTCGATTTCACTAAACTATCAACAACCGTGGAATATTACAATCTCAAAATGAATAGTGGATGGTCTGATAGAAGTTTTGGGCAAATGTTAAAATTGCATAAAAATACACTTCCTAGAGATAACACACTTCCAGATTCTGCATATGCTGCAAAAAAATTGATAAAATCATTGGGATTAAACTATGATAGGATACATGCATGTCCCAATGATTGCATTTTATATTGAGGAAGTAACAAAAGTAAAGACGAATGCCCAACATGTGGAAAATCTCGATGGAAGGTGGATGCTCAATCTCAAAAGGTGCGTCAAGGTGTTCCTGCAAAGGTGTTAAGATATTTCCCCATAGAACCGAGGCTAAGGAGAATGTATAGGTATAATTTTCAACACCATAATTGTATTCAAGTTTTCACCTTCTTGTATTATCTTTACCATTTTTTATAGTGTTATTATATGATAATATTATATATAAATGAAATATTTTCTTTGTTGTTCTAGCTCTGCGGACATGTCACAAAAAATGAGGTGGCATCATGGGAATGCAAGCAATGATGGTCATATGCGCCACCATGTTTATAGCCCAGCCTGGAAAACTATTGATAAAAAATGGCCTGGTTTTTCAGGCGAACCCCGCAATGTACGACTTGCAATGGCAGCAGATGGATTTAATCCATTTGGAGACTTGAGTAGTACATACAATGTTTGGAATGTAGTGTTGGTTACATACAACCTCCCACCATGGTTGTGCACAAAAAGGAATTTTTGTATGTTAACATTGTTAATACCTGGTCCCAAGCAACCAGGTAATGACATTGATGTGTATTTGGAACCCTTGGTAGATGAACTAAAGGAATTATGGGACCAAGGAGTATGGACATATGATGCTTACAATAACACATGCTTTAACATGAAGGTGATTCTTATGTGGGTGATTCATGACTTTCCAGCTTATGGGAATATGGATGGTTGCACAACAAAAGGCTATAATGCATGCCCCATATGTGGAAAGAACACAGAATCAAAGTACCTCAATTGTAGCAAGAAATGTGTGTACATGGGACATAGGATAGTTCTTCCTCAAAATCATAATTTTCGTTCACAGAAGGGACCATTTAATGGGAAGGAGGAGCTTCGTTATGCCCCTCCAGTTGTAAGAGTGTCATATATTTTTAAGGAAACAAAGGGAAACGAAACAGTTTGGGGGAAGAGTGAATCAAAGAAAAGGAAAATAAATAAGGAAAAAGGTGAAAAAACTAATGTTGTGGAGTGGAAGAAACAATCAATCCTATTCAATCTACCATATTGGGAGGTATGTAGAGACATCAACCATTCCTAATTATTATACATTGCATGCTTATATGACGTCAATGTGCTTAGATGTCTTCATTGAATTCATTGTTTATGATTTCCTCCATATTAAATAATTTTCCAATATTGTCAATGTGTTGGAATGCAGAAACACCTACAATGTCACAATTTAGATGTAATGCATGTGGAGAAGAATGTGTGTGAAAGAATTTTTGGAACTCTTTTGGATATAAAAGGGAAGTCCAAAAGAGCATTTTTGGAACTCATATTATTTTTTGATACAATATCGGATATATATACAGTATTGGCTTATATTTACATGTGTGTGTTTAAATTTATGTGTAATGTTTATTTATGGAAGTGTATGATACAAATGCCAATCTAAAACATAATTTGCAAATGAATCAGCTAATGCATTCGAATTTCTTGGAATATGTTGATATATGATGGAATCAAACTGTCTTTCCAATAATTTAAGTTGCAAAAACTGTCGTAGCAAAACATGATCTCTAACCTGATAAACACCCGTCAATTGAAATACAATTAGTTGCGAATCAAGTCTTACCTCCAAATGTGAAATGCCCTGGATAAGAGCATCCCGGAGAAGTTCCATGACTGCACTGTACTCAGCTACATTATTCGTCGTGGGACCCAAACAAACCCCCCTGAAGAAACCAGTTGGCCAGTCGGTGAGTAAATGACCCAAGTTGCTGAAGCTAACTGTCGGGTGTGGCGACTGGCACCATCAACAAATCCTAAAAAGTTTTCAGTCGACATCTGAAACGCGAAGCGAGAAAATGCACATAAGGTCAACTAACAATCGCAAGCAAAAATTAGTTCTACAAAATGTACAACTATAATACATGAAAAAGCACAAATGCCTAAGCATAGTACTTCTTCAAGTAGAGCCCTTTTCTAGGCTCGGGCAGCTTATTGCCTTCGTAGTCCGTTAGCTCATAAGCTCCTTTCTTCAGTACCTTCGAGATTATGTAAGGACTGAGCCACATGGACTTGAACTTTCCATCCCCTAAAGGTTCCTTGTCCTGATCCCAAAGTAGAACAAGGTCTCCTTCGAGAAAAACCCTAGGTCTGATAGACTTATCGTACTATCCTTTGACTCATTTCTTATGGACTTTGTTTGCTGTGAGCGCATCGTGGTGCTGCTCATCTAGATATTCTAAATGTAACAAACATTCTTCTTGTCCTGAAGTTTCTAGTAACAGTTGGACAACCAACTTTAACAAGGGAATCTTGCATTCAATCAAAACAACTGCTTCTATCCCATGCACAAGTTGGAAGGGAGAGAACTCGGTAGCAGTCTTTACGTTTGCTCGGTAAGCCCAAAGAGCAGGATACAACATGATGTGACAATTATTTCTACTGACATTAATGTTTCTTTGTATAATATTCTTCAAAGTTTTGTTAACCGCTTCGACCTTACCATTCGCCTATGGATAGAATGAAGACGAATGCTCCTAACGAAAACCTAGCATGGTATAAAGCTCAGTCATCAGCCTGTTCTGAAAATGGTGATCGTGGTCTGTCACGATCACTTTGGGTATGATGAAACTTGCAATAATCTGATTGAATACGAAATAAGTGGCGGTTTCTCCATCCTCTTTAATAGTAGGCGTTGCCTCGGCCCACTTGGTGAAGTATTCAACGACAACGATAATATAACGATGGCCTCCAGCTGAAACTGGATTACAAGTCATATAATAAACCCCCCATTTGGTGAAGGGACCTACTGTGATCACAGGATGAAGAGGAGATGGATGTGCTCTCATTTTTCTGGTAAAAAACTGACACGGATGGCAGCATTTCATAGCTTCCACACAATATTTAAAGATTGTAGGCTAAAAATACCCAGCACATAGTATTTTCTGAGCTATTTCCAACACATAAAGATGACCCCCACAAGCTCCAATGTGAGAATCATTCAATACTGATTCTGCTTCTTCTAAAGTCAAACAATGTCGTAAGATGGAGTCTATCCCACGTCTATACAAAGTGTCAGAGATAATGAGATAGTTTTTTGCATGACTTTTTAGTTTGCATCGTTCTTCTCTAGAAAAGTGGTAGGACACCTCAAAGTCTGGAGATATACTAAAATATCCCCGTACCATGGGTCAAAGGAGGCAATGAGGAAGATATGTTCATCCGGGAATGATGACTCTTCCTCAATCTGCACTAAGTCACTTGGAAATTCTGTAATTAATTCAACAAACACTAGTGATTTCTTCGACTTGGCAGACTAAAAAGACAAATCAAACTCTTGTAGGATTACAATCCATTTATTGTATTTCCCACCAATGATACGTCGAGTGAGAACATATTGGAAACGATTGACCTCCGCAATCACAGTAGTGGTTCGTAAAAGGATATAGTGACGAAGCCTCTGCACCGCATAGACCGCAGCTAGTGCTAACTTCTCAATGTGTGAATACTTAATCTCAGGAGTTATCAATGCACGCGAGAGATAATAAACGACATGCTCTTGGAGCATGTCATCCTCCTGAACTAGTACTATGCCAATTGTGTATATGGACATTGCCAGATATAAGAGGAAATCCTTTGTATAATCAGGTGGGCTTAACAAGGGGGTTGATAGTAATGCCTTTTTCAAGGCCTCAAATGATGCATGAGCGACCTCATCCCAGAAGAAGTAGGTATCTTGTTTAAGAAGTCTCATGAAACCCTTTGTGATTTTAGCATAGTTTATGATGAAGCTTCGTAAGAAGTTAGACATGCCTTGTAGACTTTGGAGCTGTCGCAAGGTGCGAGGAGGAGGCAGATTTCCAATCGCCTCTACTTTTAATGGGTCGACCTTTATGCCACGACTGGATACAATAAAACCTAGTAAACGTCCCGATTCGACGCAGAATACGTACTTGTTAGGATTCAATCGAATCTTGTATTGTCTGCACCGTTCAAACACAAGTCTCAAATGAGTTGGATGATCCCATCTCTTGCGAGATCACGCCGGCAGGTCATCCAGGTAGGGTTCAACTATGTGCTTGATATCGTGAAAAGCGAAATTCATCGCTCACTGGAAAGTATCTCCAACATTCTTTAAGGCAAAGGTTCCCCATGGGAAAATAAAAGTTGTTTTGTGTTGATCTTTGGGTTTGATTTGAATTTGATTATATCACGAAAATCCATCCATGAAAGAAAACATTTCGTGTCCCACACACACATATATGATCTGGTCAATAAATGGTGTGGGGTAGTTATCTTTCGGACAAGATTTGTTCAGATCTTGAAAGTCAGTACAGACTTAGATGGTACCTTTCTTTTTATCAACCGGAATGAGATTCGAAACCCATTCCATCATGTCGATCGGATAGATAAATCCGGCTTTAAGCAATTTTTCAACCTCCACCTTAATGGCAGTCGCTTTTCAAGGATTCACTAGACGGAGCATTTGTCTCACAGGTTTTGCGTTAGGATATGTTGTGATGACATGCTCAACAATGGCAGGATCGATGCCTGGCATCTCCTCATAAGACCAGGCAAAAATATCGCAGGATTCTTTAAAAAGTTTGGTATACAGAGCGATCTCTTCCGGAGAACAATCTGCACCAATAAAAATGTTTTCCACGACCCCGAGTTTGGTGGAAATGTTAATTGGGATGGTTCTCGATATATTAGCCATATTCCCTTCAACATAAGCAGTACTTGAAGTGGAAGAGGAAAAATCAACATTCCCACCAGGTCTCATCGAAAACTCTCCTCTCTCTATCTTGTGTAGATTTGGAAGCAGATAGGACCTGTGGTGCATGTGTTCCCAAGGCTAGTCCAAGCCCATCATGGCTTCTAGAATGGCTTCGTCAGAAGGAAAAATCATGTCTAAACAGTCAAAAGAGTGGATCGAGTCTACTGACCATGCCATAACATAGTCCATATCCGACTCAGCAGAGACTGGTAGAGTCACGATATGTTCCGTTGCAGCATGCTGTGCTTCCATGTATGCTACTTCTGCAGCGATAAAGGCACTGATGGTTCTGATACAGTAGGAAGGATCCACGGATCAGTCCTTAAATCGACCGTGAAAATTTCAGTAGATGTATCTTCATCAGAACGCATGAAAAGAATGGGAGTAGGTAGGTCAAAAGTTCCTATTAATGACCCGTAAAGCCCTGCTCCTAAACTCTCATTTATTGGGGCATATTGATCAACTAAAGGATCTGTGGATTCTGATGAAGTCTGGTTGTTTCACCGAGAGAACGAAAGCTGATTGACCGCGGCGATATTACCTTTGTGAGGGAACATAACAACTTGAAAAACTACCGATGCAATAGCTCGCATGGCATATGTCCAGCTCCTGCCTAATAGCATATTGTAATCAAGCGGAACATCTAGAACTTCAATCTCTACAGCAACTGTCTTACCAGCCAGTGTGACGTCAAATGATGGCAAGACTCCGTGTGGACGGAAGGTTCTGCCATCAAATGCAGTAAGCAGTGTGTTAGAGGGGGATAACTCGGGAGAACCCAAGGCTTTCCAACAAGAAATCGACATTACGCATGTAGACGCGACTCCTCATCCAATGGTCATAGGACCATGAACTACCTCTATCTGAAGGGAAATGTGGTACGGCAACCAGTATTTGATATCATACATATCAAAATGTGCAGTCATGTTGGATGATTCCACACTTCCAGTTGCTGCCATAAGTGCATTTTGGTGTAATGGACAACTTTGCAAAACTTCTAAAGTGGACATAACACAAGGGGTCTGGGCTAGATCTTCAACCACACTGTAGTTGGCAGCAGCCCGTGCGTTGGGATTGTGCGAAGCCCATTTCAAGACACCTTTTGGGATCTTGGGCAGTGGGTCCACAGGAATGTGGAGAGGAGTGGAAGATTCAAGAACATCTTTATCCTTATTCTGCGAATCCGGGGTATAATTTCTTGCCCGCGTTTGTAAAAGAGCGTTCGAGTTAACCATATTAATAAAGGTTTGATCAACTGAAGCATGGGTGGTGCCCCCAGTATTGGAGGTGCCAGAAGCTGATCCCTACCCTTTTGGAAATGGATCTTTCAGGACAGTAGGTTTCTTTTCTTGAAGCAAATTCTGGGCTTCTTCTATTAGAGGGCATTAGTGAGTGAGGTGGTCCTGCTTGCAAATCTTGCAAGGGAACTTGACCTTCTTCTTTTCTCTCTTACCCTCCTTGGCATTTTCTTTTTTTTTGGGCTTTTGTTGGTTCCCCTCTCCTTTCTTTCCCTTCTTTTTGTTGTTGGGCTGTCGAGGGCCCTTTTGATTAGTCTAAACCTGTTGTACAGATTCAGTAGTAGAAGGAGCGGTTGTGACGAGAATCACTTCTGCAGTCGATTGTTTGACTGACAAGGCATGAACCTGTTTAGTCAATGCTTCGAAGGCTACATAATCAACTGAACCTACTATGTCGTCAACATGTGGTGTAGGTTTTGGTCTACCTAGATCAATATTTGATCACGGTACATCAGGTATAATCTCGTAAAGGAGCCCAGATTGAGCATAAACCAAGTCTAGTTGCTAGGTCCTTAAAATGGCTTCTTCTTCTGATGATACCCCAGAAGTAGCTACTTCCTTAGAAATGTAAGGAAGGAGTGATTTCAGATACCACTCTAATAAGAACTCTGGGGGGATATTGGCCTTAATGAGCCTCTTCCGTCTTCACCACTCTTGAATATGATCAGATAAATGGGTGGCTTTGTTTTGCCTAAAGGTAGACAAAAGATCTGTCCCAGCATCATACCGAACAGGAAGCTGGAAGTGGTTCAGAAAGACTACGGTGAGATCCCAAAAGTTAAAAAAGGTGGCTGCAGGTAACTCAATGTACCATTTGGGTGCAACACCAGTTAAGGTTCTTTGAAAAAGTCTCAACCTAACGGAATCTTCGTTCAACAAGTTTGAAGAACACTAGAGATGAAAAGTGGTAACATGATCACCAGGATCCTCACCAGTTTTACCTTCGAATTTTGGAATGTCCGAAAGTAGCTTAGTGGGAACTGGTGGCCACATAACGTTATGGTACACCGGATCATTCGTTAATTTGGAAATATCTGGCAAATTCAGGGTTGCCAGAAATGGTAAACGAGGTCTGCAAGATGGCATTTGATGAGATGGAGTCATAAAGGGGGAACCTCCCATAGTTTGACCCATAAATTGCTGGTTAGGGTTGACCCCAGCCATCTGCTGGTAAGGGTTGCCCCCAGCCATCTGCTGTTTTGTGAAAGTGTTGTTGAAATTCCCCCACCCGAATGAAAGCGGGTTGGTACCCTGTGTATTCGTCCACTGTGGCTGGTGTTAGCCCCGCCATATTGTTGGTTAAAGATATTACCCCCTCCTCCAGAATACAAAGAAAAAGGGATATTTCCTGCAAGTATATTACTTTGATTCATATTGTAACCTGCAAAGGTGTTAAAAGTAGGGGTAGTCGAGGTGGACGGCGCAATCATGGTACTCATGACAGGCATAGTTGCAGAGGAATTCGGCCCAACATTGGGTGTGGAAATCCAAGTACTAGGTATATGGTATGACTGTTGAGTTGTAGGAGGTGGAATGGCATTCACTATATTACTGGATCCAAAATTAGGGGCAGAGGCAGATGTCAAAGCTGTTGAGCTTGGCATGCCTAATGTACCAGCTTTAAAACTTAAGGATGGAGTTGAAACAGAAGTTGTCTGTGTCGAACTCAGTGTAGCAGTGGAAGGAGGATTTACAATACTTGTATTCATACCCATTGTGGGAGTTTGTGGGACTCCCTGTTCGTCTCCTGAATTAGTCATAATATGCCTAGGTGTGAAAAAATATGCACTATACTCGAGTTGATGGAAACCAACAGGTACCGGAAGCAAATTGTTAAGTCTGGTAAGAGGAGGGTTAAAAGGAGTGTTAGACTCACCAGAAGTGATATCCTCAACCTCAACAGTATTAAAAACTTGTTGATCCAGAGTTCTAGGTTGTGGTTCACCAGGAACCTCTATTTCACCAGTAGGTTCAAAAATACCACTAGAGTTAGTCCTCCATTGTCGTGGTGGCGGTAGTGTCTCCACACTGAGTGGGGGAAGGTTTTGCACCCTCTGAGACCTACGAAGTTGTTTGTCTTCCACAATTATATAAAAATAACACTAAAAACCTAGTGGCCGCTAAGACTAAGGGGCAAACAGGATACCACTAAAAAATCCTAAGTAATCAAACCCATCAAACGGATAGCAAATACTCTTGGAAGTAAGTCTGGGATGATTAGGGCCCAGACCAGACTAACAGAGTACTGATGGTCAGTTTCATGGCATCCACCGGAGGTCCACTGGGTGCAAGTGCTTGAATCACCAAACTGCTTTCCCGGGAGTACTGCCAGAGGGTTACCTTCCACTCCTATCCGAGGTGAAGTGGGAATAACCGTCCACTCTACCTGTGTAAGATCCTAAAGGTCTGATACTAAGGCTACCATACATATGAAATATCTTGCGGGGACAGTCGTCAACCTAGTCAAAACGCATAGGCAGGGTAGCAAAGCCCGTAGTCCAAAAGGACCCCTGTACGCGAATCGACTCTGGTTTATGGTCAAAATGAAGGTGAGGGGATATCCTCAATGATTCCAGTCTTCCATGGCCTCGTTCTTAACTCTGGTTTGAGTAGAGCATCCCATGGTTATTTGATATATATGGGTTTACCTAAATGAAAGTTGTACTACGATTGTTGCGTAATGAATCCAATTGTGAGAAGTTTAAGGTGATTTAAGCTCATAACTCTATCCTAATCTAGTTGATGTCGTGTATACCTAAAAAGAAAATGTTTCTAATTGATTTTATTAAAATTTCTTTTTAAGGCAACTTTTTACTTAATGGGGTAGTGCATTGTGTGGAAATGGTTTGAGAAAGTAAAGTGCAAAAGAAATAACTTTCAAAGCAACAAAAGACTCTTTTTCTTTTTTCGTTTATGCTCTTTCCAAAATGAAAAAAAAAACTACTAAGCAAACCAAAATAAATCTCTTTTTTTTTTTTCTTTTCAAATTCAAAACAAAGTAAACTACGCTACTTCGAAATGATTATAAGTCTTACTACTTTAAACTACCAAACTCATTTTTTTCATTTTCTTATATATTTAAAAGAAAAAGAACTCGAAAATGGAAGCAAATAAGACCTAAAAAGAGCAATGTAAGTAAGGAAAAGCAACTCCAAGGTTCACAACAAACAAATCGATGATTTGACGAAGACTTGTCCTACAAAGTTTTTCAAAGGAAAAGGATTTGGGATTGGAAAACAAGTGGAAAGAAAAGAAGGATAAGAGACGCTTCAAACAGAAAGGTAAACCTCAAAGGTCACTTGAAAGCATCAAGAACCCTAAAGAGAACTAAGCCAAGCAAACAGTAGGCAAGCGAACCAAAGATGGCCTTACAATCACAAAAAATCAAATGGAAGCAAACTGAAAGACTTCAACTTACATGGACTAAAACTAACAAAGCAATCAGGAGGTATCTAGACTCAAAAAACTTTTGAAAACACCCTAAGGACTCTAACTTGGGTTCCAAACCTAACTCAAAGGCCAAGACACCGTCAAAGTGTGCTTAGTGTTGCCACAAACAACAAATGCTACAAAACAAAGGTTTGTATACCTGCAACAAGCATCTAGGGTACAGAAGTGCAGCTATGTCCAACTAGGAACAAAGCATGGTCTTCAAAAAAGAGTCAAACACAACAAGACACCTCAAAAGTACTCAAGCAAGCAAAAGATGACCTAAGGGACTTAGGAGAGACAATCAAGACTCAACAAGGGCATAAAGACCTCAAGGATCAGTTAAGAAAGCAAAGCAAGAGACTGGACATCAAACCAAACATGTGCAAATAAAAACCCTACAAAACATAAAGAGTTACAGGGGTATGTGCTACTGTGTAGTGCATAAACCAGTGCACACTGGGAGATGTGCCCTACTGTACAATAGGAAAAGTAGTGCTCATCATCAGGTATGCGCTACTGTGTGTATAGGAGACTAGTGCACATGTCAAAGGAGGTCTGAAAACAGGCTCTAAAACATCCAACTAGGATGAGTCAAGCAAGGGAAAGCAAGTACAAGTGACCAACGGGGCCTCTTAGGGATCAAAAAGATCAAAAAGTACTAGAAGGAAAATTAAATGAGTCTCCTAGAACAGAAAACAATTGGTCCCCAACGGAGTCGCCAGTCTGTTGTTCGGGAAATCTACCTTATAGCGAGGAGAGGGACACTACCAACTTCTGGGGTGACAAGTAAATACATTAATCATATCACATAGGCTTCTGCAAAAGGAAAGAGATCAAGGTTCTTGAAGGCATACCTTATTAATGAAGTTCGATCCTAGCTTTTGCTTGCTCCTTTGATCGATCCTCCACTTGATCTTCCATTCGATGAACCTGCAATACAAAGATACCTTCCTCAACATATCTTGACTGATATAACAATGATGAAATTGAAATACAATTTAAACATCAAATACATCCAAGCATTTAATCCAAACAAATATGCAATCCATTAGACATTTGATTGGGACAGGAAGGGCATTGTCAAAAGCAAATAATCAGTACAAGTATACCTGATCATTTAGAGTGCTTGTACAACTGGATCCTGGGCTCCTGCTCTTCACACTAACTTTGGAATTCCTCCAGCGTAACAACCCTTAATGCATAGTTTCTTCCCCCTCTCTCATCTATCCCCCTTGTATTTATGGGACAAGGTAGGCAGTTTCGATCGAGAGGTAGTTTGATTGGGAAGTTGGGGAAGTTGCAAAACCAACTTCAACTAATCCCAGTTCGTCAAATTAATATATTTTTTATTACTTTTTTAAGATGTGTGCGAGTATTTCACTGTAGAGTAGCGCACAATATGCAACTTCACTGCTTTACAACTAGCATTTGCATCATTTTTAAAGGTGTGCTCTAGTTTGCTTAAGCAAAGTAGGGCATAATAGCAGGTGTGCGCTACTATTATACTTGTAGAGTAGGGCACATTCCCAGAAATGTGCTACTAGGGCACATTCCCAGAAATGTGCTATTATGATGCCTGTAGGGTAGCGCACATGTCAAAAAGTAGGGTAAAACAGGGTTTTGTCAGCTGCTGAGGGGTAAGCCAAGTCCATGTATCATCTAGGGCAATCTTGATTTTCAATCCATGTTTTCCTTTTGTGTGATCGATAGCTTAATGCGATCACGGACGAAGAAGTGCAGATTTGACCTATAACAGATGGAAAGAAATCACGAGATGACTTGCAAAAAATGGGTTTGAGAAAATCACTATGGCTAGAAGTTAAAGGAAAAAAAATATTCCTTCCACCTGCACCGCATACTCTTTCAAAGAAAGAGAAAGAGACCCTATGTCACGTTCTTTTCACATTAAAAGTGCCAGATGGTTATAGCTCTAATCCAAAAAATCATATATCTATGGAAGAGCTTAAGTTCCGTGGAATGAAAGCACATGATTTCCATGTTCTAATGCAACAACTTCTCCTAGTAACTCTACGCCATGTGCTACCAATTGCTGTTTGAAAGACACTTTGTAAGCTTTGTTACTTTTATAGGAAAATTTGTGCAAAATCGGTTTCAATAAAGAGCCTTGACAAGTTGGAAAATGATATTGTGGAGACAATGTGCTCGCTTGAAAAGTACTTCCCTCCTTCATTTTTCGATATAATGATGCATTTGAATGTGCATTTGGTACGTGAGATTCGATATTGTGGCCCGGTTTCATATAGATGGATGTACCCCTTTGAGAGGTACATGGAACTTTACTTGCTATCAAGAACCACAAGAAGAATAATTTATTCAAAGCTTTTGACATTACTTAAAAAATATGCTCTTTTTGTAGGTGTATGAAAGTATACAAGAGTTATGTTAAGAACAAAAATAGGGCTGAAGGATGCATCGTTGAAAGCTACAATGTGGAGGAATCAATAAAGTTTTGTGAAGGATACTTGAAAGGTATGGAAGCTATTGGAACCACACATGGTCGAAATGAAGTGTGGGATGATGAAGTTGAAGAAGTAATTCTTGATGGAAAGCCATTATTTGCTTCAATTCCATCATAAATGGATAACATTAGTTGGGAACAAGCCCATAGGTGGGTTCTATTTCACACAAATGAAGTTGATCCATGGATAGAGTAAGTAACATGTTTGGCCTTCAAAATTTTCTTTGTTTGTGGTTTAACAACAAACAGATCCATGGATAGAATAATGTATTTGACATTTCAAATTATTTTTATTCATATTTTATCAAAACACATTAACAACCATTTTTACTGTCCATAATTATCAAATTAGGATGCACAAAATGGAGATTCTCAACTCATTTACCCAAACCAAAAAAGATGAAGCTCTATTGCAGAGACTCCACACCCAACAGTTTTATAGTTGGCTAAAAAAACAGGTGACTTTATACTATTTATATTATAAGTACTTAAAAATCATTACATGTTGAATATTGTCATGTACAAATTTAAATATTTTATCATAGGTTGGATGTATGTGTTCTAACTACATTAAAAAAACTGAAAAATATGTAGGTGGAAGGAGACATAAATGTGTCTGATACACTTAAATGGCTAGCGCGGGGCCCAAGGAAATTTGTGAATAAGTACAAGGGATACCTAACCAATGGTTATAGATACCATAAAAAAAGAATGGATAATGAGAGAACCACACAAAATAGTGGTGTGTGTTTGGAAGCCAAAACAATAATGAGGTCAAGTTCCAAAGATCCAAACCTTGTACTTCAGAAAACAACATTTTATGGAGTAATAGAAGAAATAATTACATTGGACTATTTTTGTATGGAGTACACATTGTTCAAATGTAATTGGATCGATGTATACAATAAGAGAGGGATTAAAACTGATGATTTGGGTTTTACAATGGTGAATATGAAGAAATGCTTAAGTCAGAATCATTGGCAAGATGATCCATTTATTCTGGCATCGCAAGCTAAACAGGTATTCTATGTACAAGATCTAGTTGAGACTGAATGGTATGTAGTGTTAACATGTCCTCCAAAAGGATTGATAAATAGTACATCATATGAACCCGAGTATGCAGATTTGTCAGGGGTTACAGACTTTCAAGAAGCAAAATGTGTAAATGAAGAAGATATAGTCGATGTCGATGTTGATGTGAGTGTGGATTATGTCCTTTAAGTTGTGAAGGAATATGGTTGAATATTAAACAATAAAACATATCGATTCTGCTATATTCACCTTTATATGGTATATACATTTGCAGACTTTGCATATTGGGTCACTAATGGTTTGGATTTACATTGAATGAATGATGTTCTTGATAAATGCTAGTTTTAATCTTTTGTGTTGGACTGAATTAAGATGTTCTTGGACTATCCAGTGGATTATTTACAGCGCATCCTTTATGTTTGATTATGCTCTTGGAAAGTAAGTGGACTGCTATGTGGTTGTAATTGCTTCATATTGACTTTCTAGATGTGTTAACTTGGGTATGGAATTATATCATTTTATAGTGGTGTATTTTTGGTTGTGTTTTGCATTTGTTTTTTATTTTTAAATCATTAACTTGGATTTATTCCACAATAGATTTCTTTAAGGAAAAAATTAGTGTTGTTCTGTGTTGGTTTTGCATGCTTGGAATTGTATAAACAATCTTTACACATATGGGGCACAATATGCTAGCTGACCTGTTCTCTTGATAATGGTAAGTAACAACAATCCTTGGTGGATTTCTACTGATCTTGTATGGTGCTTATATATTTATAGTACTTACCTATTTCATTTTTCAGGAAATTCCTTCCAGGGAAAACAGTCACATTTTCAATGTTGGCAATCCTAATAATGAGGTCACTATCAAGCAGCTGGCATAAATAATGACTAAGGTATGATTCATGCTTTTCGCTGGAGTTCAAAAAAGTTGTTTGAATAGCTTTTTGAATAATATCTTGTGCTTTTGTTGTTGTCAATAGTGTTGATTTATAATGCTTGTTTAGTTTCCATTGACCTTCATTAACATTTCATCACAACGGAAGCATAAACTATGCTTCCTTTGTTATGTGACCATTCTGCAATAAATCTGCTCCTCAGTTAACATTAGAACGAACTTGGGGGAACAAACAGGAGGCTGAGCTGGGTGACATGATTCCAAAGAAGGCCCATATGTCTGATTTCCATTTGTGCATCTGTAAGTGTAAAAAAAAACTCATCTTACAGGCTTAGGCCAAGCCTGTAGATATACATTATTAAACTGTTGTTACAACATTTTATATCATCTTTTGCTATCTTGTTTCCAAATGCTTAAAAAAGCTTAGATATCTATTTTAGTTATTGTGTAAACAGGTTAGTGAATCAGTTCTATTTACTTTACTTATAACAATGTGATATTTTTTCTTTTTCAAATTAGTAAAATGTTATAATAATAATAACCAAATGTTCAATTTATTCCAGGAGGCCATTGGTCATCACCATCTACTAGGGTTACATTCTGCTTGTGACTTGCTCCACTTGACTGACATGAGTTTAAAAGGGATGAGGCCGAGTACTAGTCCCAAGCAATTTTGATGGGTATAGCTACACCTCATATTGGGCAGGTAAGCAAAGAAAGTCTAACTTATGTAACCCATCAAAGGAAGTTTCTTGAAGCATTTCCAAAAAAAAATGTGTAATTTCATGCCAATATGAATCTTAGGAATTTTGCACTTTTATAGGTGCTCTACATTTATGTTATATATGAGAATTAAAAAATGAATGTAAGTTGAGATAACACCGATAATTCATAGGATATGCTACTTTGTTTTTTATTCAAGCACGTTTATATACCTGCTGAAACTAATGCTTGTATTCTGGAACATGACAATTATAAGAGAAAATTCTCAAGTATTTTTTTTTTAACAGTGACGGTTAATTAGCTTTTATTAAAAAGAGGAAAATGAATCAGATTACAAATGGAAGGGGAGACTGATCCCTTAACCGAGAGCTACCATTGATAGCTAGATCTTCCCAGTCTCTGACAGAAATTATTAACTCTAATTTTCCAAAACAAAACCTATTGGAGACTGATCCCTTAACTATGTGCTGCCATGTATAGTTTAGAGAGCAATTTGACATGCTTCTTATGACTCCTCTGAGCTGGGAATGTCATTCTCACATTCTTCCTGCTACAGCAATCAGCAAACCAAAAAAAATAAAAACCCTTCTTCCTGCTACAACGATTTTTGGATTTAAATATTTATTAGATTTGAATAGATAAATTAAGAAGATCAAAGCTCTCTCCTTTGACCTGGTAACCTGGAGCTTCCAAGACCAGTCTGCTCATGATAGTCATAGTCCATCGAGCAACTGCGTGCTTCGCCCAATGCTGCCCTGTGTTGATTCTACAATATCAATAATGACTATTCTTCTTCCTTGTATCAATTATACAGTGTCAAACATGTCTATTCTCTACCCTGTATGTGGTTTCAAACATGGAAAAAACTTGAATCAGCTCTGCCCAATGGCACGTTGATTTTGCTTCATTTATGGCACCTTACACACTACTTAATTTCCATTTTGGCATCATGGCTGGCCACTTAAATCATCCACACCCAACATTTTTCTTCAATACTGGCAGGTTAGGCAACATGTTTTTTAATTGATATACTAAAATGAGTTCCAACATATTGAATCCATTCTCCAAAATTCTCTTTTGAAGGAACATACGAAACTAAGTTTAGATAGTAAATTTTTATGTCCCTAGGATTTGCTCAAATCGTAAATAATGATGGCCAATAGAATTATGATCCGGGAATTTTAATAGGCATGATACAATCGTAGTTAGAATTTTTTTTTTAATTACCATAGTTTAGTGTTTAAATATTTATAGGCCTACTGCATTATTTTTTGCAAGCAAGTTTATAGGCCTGTTGAAACTAATCCATGCAAGGTAACAATTCCTATGATTGTAAAGTACAACCAACAAGAATAGAAATCTGCCCCTACCAAGTACAACCAACAACTCAGAAAATTTCCCATGTAAACTACAACTAGCAAACTCAGAAATATGCCTTTGTAAGGTATAGTCAACACAATAGAATATTGGTAAAATTTCATTACCGAAATGCCTAATTGAATAGGAAAACTACATTTGTACCATACACCAATTGAAAAGGAGATAGGCCTATTGCTTTCTTGGTAGTTATTCTATCTGCCCATAATGCATACTTTAGCATTGAATCCCAAGATCTCTTATTTTGATTTAACAGCTTTCAAATACTCTGAATAATGTTTTTGTTTGATGACTCTACTAATCCATTACCCTGAGGGTAATAGGGTGTAGAATATCTCAGATCAATTCCATTCTTCTCACAAAAACATACCATGGCTTTTGACTTGAAAGTTGGTGCATTATCAGTCAACAACATCTGTGGACAACCAAATCTACTCAGAATATTCTCCTGTATAAAATTCATGATGACATTTTCAGTTGCATTACGTGCAGGAATTGCCTCCACCCATTTAGTGAAAAAATAAGAAGCTGTAAGTATCCACCTATGTTGTCCACTAGATGCAGGGTTAATCTCTCCAATAAAGTCTAATCCCCACTGTTGAAAAGGGGAGTTCACTGCAATAGGCTTTAAAGGTAGTGATATAAGTTTCTTCCTTCCAGCAAACTTTTGACATTGAACACATGCTCACACCTATTGATACACATTTCAAAATAAAGAGGGCCAGTAATACCCAAACCTAAGAATTTTATATGCTATAGACTTCCAATACTTGTGACCCCCACAAGCACCCTCATGCATTTTTGAAATAACCTCTTCTAATTGTGCTTTTTCCAAACACCTGAGTAATACTCCACCAGGATCCTTCCAGTATAAGTGCTGATTTACCAAACAATATTTTGTAGCCTTCAACTTTAATGATCTGGATGCCTTCTTATCAAAATGAGTAAGACATTGCAAATACAATAAGAAGTAAACTATGTCAGCATACCACTCTGATTCTATGTATTTATCCATAGTGTGCTCTTCATTTTTCTTCATCTGCAATTCTTCCTGATTTGGATGATTGGCTACCAAATGGATATCCAACACCTCACAATTTGAATCAGCTAACAATTTTTCTAAACCCTGCCCTTTCAATAACTTTGTAGGCCTTATTTCAACCTCGTATTCCATAATCTTTGAAATCCACCTACCTCTTTTACCTTTCAAAAACATTTTTTTGCATTACATTTTCAAGATTTTGAACCTCTTTTTCTACATTAGCACCTTACAATTCATATTGTACACCAACAGTCTGTGAATCCTCCTCAGTGTCTCTTTTAAACTTCTTTATAAACCTGGATTGTTTACTAGGTACATGATTCTTTTCTTGTTCTTCTCGTTAAATCACAAAGCCTGACCAGTACAAAAACTGTTCCCAACTATGATTCTCCTTCTATAACACTGTGCAAAATATCAACTTAATTAAAACATGATGGAAGATAGACTGGTTATTGCTATCAGTTTGAGTCTTA
This sequence comes from Larix kaempferi, assembly GCA_027924585.1. Classification (NCBI taxonomy): domain Eukaryota; kingdom Viridiplantae; phylum Streptophyta; class Pinopsida; order Pinales; family Pinaceae; genus Larix; species Larix kaempferi. The sequence goes on from BSBM01000410.1 coordinate 16,321,439, forward strand.
ACCTTCTTAGCCATTTTCTGAAGACTCTTTAACAGGAAATAAGGTAAACTCATCTTGGATTTCTGATTTAAATGTTGCAAAAATCGTATATTGTACTTAAAAAATGAAGCAAAGCAGCCTTCACAAGTGATATAACTCTGAACAATCCCAATTACTTCTTTCCACTCAGGTTTAAAATTCTTTATATGGACGCCTTTACTCCAGTCTTGTTCTCCAACTACTACTATCAGAAATATGCTAGGATCAAAATCGAAAGGAGAATTTTTAAACCATGATTCACCTTTTGAGGGTACACCCACTGCTTCAGCAACTAGGGCTTTGGATAACTCGAACCTCAAAGTATCAAACTGCACAATATATTCCATGAAATGTGGAGTGAATTCATGAGTCACTTTAATGTTAAACCCTGAAACTCTTTCAAAGAACACAAACCATCCTACGGTTTTGAAAAGTGCTGCACATTCTGGAAACTCTGTTGCCCAGGAGGTGTCGGTCGGTTCGAACCAACTTAGCATGCCAATTCTACCACTCTTTCCCATATCTTTAGTTACACTTAAGAAATTTACAACCCTATTCTCCAACAACTGAATTAAGGAAGAATTCCTCCAACTCTACGTGTCTTAGCTGGGAAAACTAAAACCCCCAAAGCGGAATTCGTAGCATCTAGAACTCTGTAATGATGAAATGGTAATCATCCTAAGTTTGTACAAGTGTCATGATGGAATGAATTAGTGTCTTGAAGCATCCCCTTCTATCATTAAACATATCGGTTATGTCCTACCATCATAACTCCACCAGTCTTCATAATTTCAAGATTTCTGCAGCGCGCCACTATATAAAATTTGGGGTTGCGCTGTAGGAAACACTCAATTCACAATTTGACATGTAAACTCAATGGTATAGGTTAGACTTTGGATATAACCTTAGAAAATACCTAGGAAAGTATTCTAAAATATTTTGAAATGAAATATAACCTACATAAGCCACTATGTGTAAAGTACTCAAAAAAATAAAAATAGAAAATAGAAAATTATCAAAATAACTTTAAAAAACAAAATGAAATAACATGGAAAGATTAAAAAAAAGTAAAGATATTAAAGACAAACACACAAAAACTAGAGACAATTCTAGTGTTAACATTTGGCTCCAGCTAAGGGATGAAAGCCTCCTTGTGAGGTTTCAAGAACCTGTAGACTAGTGCCTTCTGCCACTTGAAACTGCTACTTTATTCTGCAAGCTTCCATTGGGTATGGAGTCTTATTTCTCACCGGTATATAAAATGAATGTAACTTATTTCAATTTCAATAACTATAAAAGTGTTTGAGGAATCATCCATTAACTGGAGTGGACAATTCTTCACCTTCCAAAGTCTGCAATATGAAAGTATTATTCTCCAAATATTTTGAAATCATGAAGGGACCTAGCCACAGATTGTCAAACGTACCATGCTAACCCTTCTGGTCTCTTCTATTATCCCACCTTACCACCATGTCACCAAGAGAAAAAGTATCTTCCTTTACTTTCTTATCAAATCTTCCTTTGATCTTATTCATGTATGCTTGAGCCTTTTCTGCTAGAGCTTCTCGTTCTTACTGCAATTCAACCAAAGAGAAAATTATTCTTTGAAGATCATTAGGTTCTTCTTGACAATATTGGAAAAATTTCATTACCGGAATGCCTAATTGAATAGGAAAAACTACATCTATACCATACACCAATTGAAAAGGAGATAGGCCTATTTCTTTCTTGGTAGTTATTCTATCTTCCCATAATGCATACTTGAGCATTGAATCCCAAGATCTCTTATTTTGATTTAACAGCTTTCTAATTCTCTGAATAATGCTTTTGTTTGATGACTCTGCTAATCCATTACCATGAGGGTAATAGGGTGTAGAATGTTTCAGATCAATTCCATTCTGCTCACAAAAACATACCATGGATTTTGACTTGAAAGCTGGTGCATTATCAATCAACAACTTCTGTGGACAACCAAATCTACTCAGAATATTCTCCTGTATAAAATTCATGATGACATTTTTTAGTTGCATTACATGTAGGAATTTCCTCCACCCATTTAGTGAAAAAATGAGTAGTTGTAAGTATCCACCTGTGTTGTCCACTAGATGCAAGGTTAGTCTCTCCAATAAAGTATAATCCCCACTGTTGAAAAGGGGAATTGACTGCAATAGGCTTTAAAGGTAGTGATATTAGTTTCTACCTTCCATCAAACTTTGACATTGAACACATGCTCGCGCTTGTTGATACACATCTGAAAATAAAGAGGGCCAGTAATACCCAGACCTAAGAATTTTATATGTTGTAGACTTCCAATACTTGTGACCCCCACAAGCACCCTCATGCATTTTTGAAATAACCTCTTCTACTTGTGCTTTTTCCAAACACCTGAGTAATACTCCACCAGGATCCTTCCAGTATAACTTTTGATTTAACAAACAATATTTTGTAGCCTTCAACTTTAATGATCTGGATACCTTCTTATCAAAATGAGCAGGACATTGCAAATACAATAAGAAGTAAACTATGTTAGCATACCACTCTGATTCTATGTATTTATCCATTGTCTGTTCTTCATTTTTCTTCATCTACAATTCTTCCTGAGTTGGCATATTGGGTACCAAATGGATATCCAATGCCTCACAATTTGAATCAGCTAACAATTTTTCTAAACCCCGCCCTTTCAGTAACTTTGTAGGACTGATTTCAACCTCGTATTCCATAATCTTTGCAATCCACCTACCTATTTTACCTTCACTGTCTGGCTGAGTTAAGATTTCTTTAATGGCAGCATTAGGTACATAGGCAATTATCTTTGATCGCAAGACATAGATTCTGAAAAAATTCAAAGCTTTAACAAGTGCATATGCTTGTTTCTCAAGTGTATTGTACTTTAATTCTGAGTCTCTGAGGGTCTTACTGAAAAAAGCTATAGGTTGCTCTAAACCTTCTGCATTCTTCTGAAGTAGAACAACAACTATAGTGTCTTGGGATGCAAAGGAGAAAGTGAGAAATTTTTTCGAAAAATATGGATTTACCAAGAATGGGGCTTTTGTCAGAGCTTGTTTAATCTTCTCAAATGAAGCTTTAGCTTCTGCCATCCATTTCACCTCCTGATCCTTCCTCAACATAGATGTGATGTGTTTGATTGTCTTAGCAAAATTCGGGCTGAACCATCTCATAAAATTGATTTTACCAATAATGGATTAAACATCTTTTTTACTTCTTGGGATAGTAATATTTAGAATTGCTTTAACTCTCTCAGGGTCTATTCTAATACAATCAGCTGAAACAAGATGTCCCAGAAGTTTTCCTTCCTGTACAGCAAAATGTGACTTTTTGGGGTTCAATGACAACCCAAACTTCCTACACTTCACAAAAGTTTGTTCAAGGTGTTTCAAATGCTCATCATCAGACTGAGATAAGACAGTGATGTCATCCAGGTAAATTACAACAAATTTGTCTTTTCCCCCCACAAAGGCTATAAACATAGCTCTTTGAAATGTTGCACCCGCATTCATCAAACCGAATGGCATATTATCGTACATGAATGTGCCCCATGGGGTAGTGAAGGTTGTTTTCTCCCTATCATCCGGATGTATAGCTATTTGATTATACCCTGAGAATCCATCAACCATTGAAATTCTCTTAGCACCAACCACTTTTTACAAAATTTGCTCTATTTTGGGCAATGGATAATTATCCTTCAATGAAGCTCTATTAAGATTTCGGAAGTCCACACATAATCTAATCTCCCCATTCTTCTTTTGAACCAGAACCATGTTTGTAACCCATGATGAATATATGAGCAAGCTTAGGGAGGTCAAATGGCGACCCAAAACAAGACCCACTAATAAGCTACGACTAAATATGAGAAGGATATTGGATCCAAAGCTAGAAAAAGAGAAAGTTATAACTATCTAGGATTCCTTGACTGATGAAGAGAAAGAAGAGAAAAAGCAGTCAGAATCTTAGTAGGGTCGAATGGATGTTTAAGAGGATAAGGTAATATCACCAAAGCTAGTTCAGGATGACCATGAGGTTACAGAAGAACAGGTGTTGAGTTAAGATTTCTTGAATGGCAGCTTTAGGTACATAGGCAATTATCTTTGAATGCAAGACATAGATTCTGAAAAACCTCAAAGATTTAACAAGTGCATATGCTTGTTTCTCAAGTGTACTGTACTTTAATTCTGAGTCTTTGAGGGTCTTACTGAAAAAATCTATAGGCTGCTCTAAACCTTCTGCATTCTTCTAAAGTAGCACAACAACTATAGTGTCTTGGGATGCAAAGGAGAAAGTGAGAAAATTTTTCGAAAAATTTGGACTTACCAAGACTGGGGCTTCTATCATAGCTTGTTTAATCTTCTCAAATGAAGCTTTAGCTTATGTTGTCCATTTCACCTCTTGATCCTTCCTCAACATAGATGTGATGTGTTTGATTGTCTCAGCAAAATTCGAGATGAACCATCTCAGAAAATTGATTTTCCCATAAAGGATTGAACATCTTTTTTACTTCTTGGGGTAGTAATCTTCAGAATTGCTTTAACTCTCTCAGGGTCTATTCTAATACCATAAGCTTAAACAAGATGTCCCAGAAGTTTCCCTTCCTATACAACAAAATGTGACTTTTTGGGGTTCAATGACAACCCAAACTTCCTACACTTCACAAAAGTTTGTTCAAGGTGTTTCAAATGCTCATCATCAGACTGAGAGAAGACAGTGATGTCATCCAGGTAAATTACAACAAATTTGTCTTTTTCCCCCACAAAGGCTATATTCATAGCTCTTTGAAATGTTGCACCTGCATTCATCAAACCAGATGGCATATTATTGTACATGAATGTGCCCCATGGGGTAGTGAAGGTTGTTTTCTCCCTATCATCCGGATGTATAGCTATTTGATTATACCCTGAGAATCCATCAACCATTGAAATTCTCTTAGCACCAACCACTTTCTGCAAAAATTTCTCAATTTTGGGCAATGGATAATTATCCTTCAATGAAGCTCTATTAAGATTTCGGAAGTCCACACATAATATAATCTCCCCATTCTTCTTTTGAACTAGAACCAAGTTTGCAACCCATGATGAATATCTGAGTGGGACAATTATCTTTGCATCTAGTAGCTTCTTGACTTCCTTCTCTATGACTGGTAACAAGGCTAGATTAATTCTCCTTAACTTCCGCCTAAGAGGTTTCACATCTGTCTTTAAAGGCACCTTATGCTGAATAATACTAATGTCATAGGTTCTCAAATATTCATAACACCAAGCAAAAATATTGACAAACCTCCTTAACAATTTAATATACCTGTTTCTTTGTTCAACTGAAATAGACTTTGAAATCTTCACCATTCTTGGCTGCTCCTCAGTACCAATGTTGCAGCTTACAATATTTTCTTCTGAAGATTTCATAAAAGGTTTTAATAATGTGTCATCTTTAGAAAATATTCTCTCAAGGGGAACCAGACCCTTAGGAATAAAATTTCCCTTCAACTCAATGATTTTATGATCAACAATTGTATTTTCTGTGTATGCAGTAGTGTCATGTTTCTCCTCACCCTGATCCTGATCAATAAGAGAATTAGAAAACTCTCCAGCTAATTCCAAGAATTTTTTAATCTCCACATCATCCTCAAAAACTCTCCATTGTTTTATATTGTCAAGAACTGAGGGTCTATACTTAACCTCAATTGGATATTTCAGCTGAGTATGTTTTGCAATCTTGAAATGTGTGGCTGCCAAGGTTAATGAATCAGCAGTCTGATTCTCATCTCTAGGAATAAAAGTAATATTGAATGCTATGAAAAAATTATCAATCATATCCCAAACCTTGTTTCTATATACCTTCAACAAATCCTGCTTTACTTGATATTTTCCCTTCACCTTTTTGACAACTAATTTAGAGTCCCCATAAACAAAAAGTTGGTGAATTCCCAAGTCCTTTGCAGCCCTTAAACCTAGTATTAATGCCTCATATTCTGCTGTGTTGTTGGTAGTGACAAATTCCAATTTATACATCAAGCAAATTACCTCTCTACCAGGAGAAATCAACACAATACCAGCACCTGCTCCTTCTTTGGATGAAGAGCCATCAAAATACATCCAGCCACAACTCATCTTCTTGTTCAACAGTAGGTTTAACTGATGCTTCATTTTCTACTTATAGTAGCCTAGCTGTATTCTCATCACTAAAATGAAGCATACAAGATCCCAATTCTTCATCTACTGAATATAAGGGATGATTAGTTGGATTCTTATCATCCATGACTATGAAAACATACTGTAATTCCATGTACAATCTCCGGTTTTCTCCTCCAAACATAGGAATTGTTGCATAAGCCAAATCCATTTGTAATGTACCACCTATTTTCTTTGCCCAGGACCTTGAGAGCAGCATGCCAAACTTAGGGGATATGTCAGCAACTACCACATCCATTATAACACTCTTCATTGGTAATTGAGAAAGACTAACCAAAATATCCTTTATCACTCCTAGACATTTCACAGCTCTAGAATCAAATGCAAATAAAACATGGTATATACGGCTTTGTGACACTCAAACCAAAGGCCTCCATGACTGTTTTAGGCATCAAGTTATGTGAGGCTCCAGAATCTAGAAGACAATTGTGAATCATTTGGTCATGGAGAGTCAAGGTTATATAAAAAGGTGGAGGAAAAGTTGAAACACTTTCAGGATTTTCATATGAGGAAGTACCAAGAATAATTGTAGGATGTTCTTCCTACAAATTTACAGTATCTGAAGGAAAGGAATTAGCTGGAACATTCAATACCTTACATGCAGAATCTTTAAAACAAGGAGTCTTCATTAACTCAGTCAAAGGCACTGGAATCTTGATTTTACACAATTCATTCTCAAAGTTAAAAGTTTGTGTATTTTTACTAGTTGCTTCAATCTCTGCTGCTTGGACCTGATCCCCTTGATCTTGTCTCTTTTCTTGTGTTTGATTAGGAAACTGTTTATCAAGTGGAACTATTTTCTTCTTCATAATTTGGACAAACTGTTTTGGACCCGATCTTAAATGATAAGACTTTTTAGGTTCAGTCTGACACATACTAGCTAAAACCTGAGGGTCAAGATCACTTCCTTCTTGATAATCATATAAATCATAATGCTCAGAATTTTGATAGCTGCACTCAGTTATAAAACCTTCAGAAGATAACTCCCCAAAATAATTTAAATTTTGGTTTAAATCATCCTCATATTGCACATCTTCCACCTATTCAACTTCCTCTATGAAATTATTTTGGAATGGGGGAGGAACTTTCTGGACTTCGTTTTCTCTTCTCTCCCTCTGGATATCATTGATTCTCCTTTCTCGAGGGATGAATCTTGGTACAAATGGTCTCCTGAACTGATTAGGATTTTGATTGGGATTTCTTTCCCCCTCCTGAGTAGGTTTATTCAAATTATTTTCCAACTCCAATTTGCTGACTTTTGCAGTCAAAGCTTTAATTAATTTGTTCATTTCATCCATTTTACTATCTTCGTTTCTAGATGTAGAAGCTGAAGGTATCATCTCATTTTCACCCTTTCGATCATGAATTTGATAATCTGCCTGATCTTTAGGTCTATTTGAGGCTAGAATATTTGACTCAACCTCTAGGGCAGCCTCTTGCATGTTTAGTAAAGTCACTAATCTTCTCTCTCTTAAATGCAGTGAAAACTCATGGTAAAAGGCATTGGCATAGGTTAACTTGGCTGAGGTCATGGAAGGCTTGATTTCAGTTGGGATCCTTCCATGCATTTTATTGAAACGCTTGGATAAGTCTACTACAGTCTCATCTTTTTTCCTTTTTAATGCTGCAAACTCAGTAATGTAATAAGTATGATCCTTAGTATCTCCCCATTGTCTCATAAATACATCCTGTAACTCTTCTATAAGTGTTATTGAATTTGCTGGTAGCTCCCTAAACCATTTTCTAACATCACCATCTAGACTTTGCACAAACATTCTCATCCATACATCCTTTGCTTCTATGTTCTGATTATCAGCGTAACTTAAAAATGCATTCCAGTGTTCCTTTGCAGTTGTATCTCCCTGCCCATTAAACCTAGGCAAATATTTTTGATACTCTCCTCCTGGAAGAGCATTTAAAGGCTATGGAAGCACTAAGGGGACATATCTAGCTGCTACCATTCTATCCATCATGTCAAGCTGTTGTACAGCCATCTTGGGAGTAGTCTGACTTGTTGAAAACAAAGGTTTATTGGCTTTACCATAATTAGGCTGAAAGTTAGGAATATTAGTGTTAAACTGTAACAAGGGAAATAACTCAGTTTTGATGTTTTTGGGAGACAATGAACTGGTGAAAACCTGAATATCAACCTCCTCTAATTTTGGTTCAGGATACAGAAATGGAGATATATTCTGTGATTGAGCAAGAGAAAATAAAGATGGGGAAGATTGGGACCTTCCAAAAGTAGGAGTATGTAACTCTTGTTTAGCCTTTCTCAAAATACTTTCTAGATTTGACACTCCTAGGTGTAATGGTGAAGTGGGCTTCCCTCTTGTTCCAAACCTCTTGGAAGCCACTGTTAAATGCTATCTTGGCGAAACTGTAGTCTGAAATAAGAACCTCTGGTCCTGTTCACCTCAAAACCAGAACAACATAAATGTCCCAGGGAAGATGTAACTTCACTTCCATCCCCGGCAATGGTGCCAAAGATGTTTGTCCTAGAAATTGACCCTAGACTACAGAGGGGCAAGCTAGCACAATCTCAACATAACAAACATGAAATGGGGTTTTGTTTTTGTAGTTTATTGGTCTGAATGTTTCATAATCAAGAAAGTAATCATTCATTCAAAACAAGTACAAACTCATACAAAAACTAAACCATGCAAGACATTAAAGTAAGGAGATATTTAACACTTTAAAGATTAAATATAAGCCAATCCAGTCATAAACACAGTACTGGTTTTTTCACAATACATGAGCATTCCATGATTAAAACATTAAACAAAGAATGAAATCATTAACTGTGAGATCACACTGATCAGAAAAACAATAAACAAGATAATAATGGCTTATATATATATTCCAATCTTGATCTTTCAAAAAACTTACATGAGAGATATGTATTAACAACTATTTATGATAACAAAAATGAAATACTTTTGACATCAGGAGACAAAGTGTCATAACTGCTTGGTAGCCTCAGAGAGCATAGCTATGCCTTCCAAGGCATGAAACTTCTTTTCATCTCGAGCCTGTTGTGTTTCCAAGTCTTTGATTCTGTTTGATAACTCTTTGTTCTTATTGCTTAAACCCTGAATTTGTTTCTTCAAATCTTCTACTTGATATTCAGTCTCCCTCTTCCTCTTCAAGGCCTTTTTAGCCACTGCAATCAGCTCTTGGTAGTGTGCATTAATATCATTCAAATCCTTCCTTAGTATGTTATTTCTAGAGATATATCTCTCATTCGACCCACTCAGAAACTGTATCTGAATCTTTTGCTGTTGGATGACTTTCTTTAGATTCTCTAGCTCATAATCAATATGCATTTCTCCATGTAATGTTGAATCATGATCTTCTATCCATGGGACATCTAACTTTGAAAAAATCATATCATCTTCTTGCTTATCCTTTGCTAGTTTCTCTGCAGATGCAACTCTTGAAGACATACCCTGTTCTGGAATGAGAGTAACCTGTTCTTCTGTAACCACATGGTCATCCTGAACCAACTTTGGTGATATTAGCTGATCCTCTTGAACATCCATTCGACCCTACTGAGATTCTAACTGCTTTGTCTCTTCTTTCTCTTCATTAGTCAAGGAATCATGGATAGTTATAACTTTCTCTTTTTCTAGCTTTGGATCCAATATCCTTCTCATATTTAGTCTTAGCTTATTAGTGGGTCTTGTTTTGGGTCGCCATTTGACCTCCCTAAGCTTGCTCAGAGCTTTTATGTCAGCATCAAAATTTGGAGTGTGAAGTATCTTCTCCTCAGTATCTACAACAGGAAGACTTATAGCTGGACTTTCTATCTCCATAACACAACTGTGGATGTCCTGTTTCGAACTAGCAGCTTCCTCATCATTCATAGGAACAATATTCTTTCCTTTATCATCTTTCAGAACATGCTGAGACTGTGTTTCAGAAACATTTTCTTGCATTACATTTTCAGGATTTTGAACCTCTTTTTCTACATTAGCACCTTGCAATTCATCTTGTACATCAACAGTCTGTGAATCCTCCTCAGTGTCTCTTTTAAACTTCTTTATAAACCTGGATTGTTTACTAGGTACATGCTTCTTTTCCTGTTCTTTTCGTTGAATCACAAAGCATGACCACTACAAAAACTGTTCCCAACTACGATTCTCCTTCTGTAACACTGTGCAAACTATCAACTTAATTAAACCATGATGGAAGAGAGACTGGTTATTGCTATCAGTTTGAGTCTTAACCTTCTTTCTGAAGACTCTTTAACAGGAAATAAAGTAAACTCATCTTGGATTTCTGAGTTAAATGTTGAAAAAATCGTATATGGTACTTAAAAACTAAAGCAAAGCGGCCTTCACAAGTGATATAACTCTGAACAATCCCAATTACTTCTTTCCACTCAGGTTTAAAATTATTTATATGGATGCCTTTACTCCAGTCTAGTTCTCAAACTCCTGCTATCAGAAATATGCTAGGATCAAAATCGAAATGAGAATTTTTAAACCATGATTCACCTTCTGAGGGTACACCCACTGCTTCTGCAACTAGGGCTTCGGATAAATAGAACCTCAAAGTATCAAACTGCACAATATATTCCATGAAACGTCGAGTGAATTCATTATTCACTTTAATGTTAAACCTTGAAACTCTTTCAAAGAACACAAACCATCCTGCGGTTTTGAAAAGTGTTGCACATTCTGGAAACTCTGTTGCCCAGGAGGTGTCGGTCGGTTCGAACCGACTTAGCATGCCACTTCTACCACTCTTTCCCATATCTTCAGTTACACTTAACAAATTTACAACCCTATTCTCCAAAAACTGAATTAAGGAAGAATTCCTCCAACTCTACGTGTCTTAGCTGGGAAAACTAAAACTCCCAAAGTGGAATTCGTAGCATCTAGAATTCTATAATTATGAAATGGTAATCACCCTAAGTTTGTACAAGTGTCATGATGGAATGAATTAGTGTCTTGAAGCATCCCCTTCTATCATTAAACATATCGGTTATGTCCTTCCATCATAACTCCACCAGTCTTCATAATTTCGGGATTTCTGCAGTGAGCCAGTGTATAAAATTTGGGGTTTGCGCTGTAGGAAACACTCAATGCACAATTTGACATGTAAAATCAATGGTATAGGTTAGACTTTGGATATAACCTTAGAAAATACCTAGGAAAGTATTCTAAAAGATTTGAAATGAAATATAACCTACATAAGCCACTATGTGTAAAGTACTCAAAATCATAAAAATAGGAATTAGAAAATAATCAAAATAAATTTATAAAACAAAATGAAATAACATGGAAAGATAAAAATAAAGATATTAAAGACAAACACACAAAAATTAGAGACAATTCTAGTGTTAACAAATTCCTTACAACAAAATTAAATGACAGCTAGGATAGTTAAAGGGGGTTCCCAAGGTGACATATGGTAGCCTAGGTTTCAATCCCACATCCCCCTCACCTCTACCTAATTGATACACATAGCCCCCTCATTTAGTTGCATCCATAGCCATCCCCTTGGTATTTTTATTTTCATTATAATCATTTACATGTTTTTACAATTTCCATGGTTTACTAGCAAATGGATAGCACAATTTGAAATACCAGGCAAAGCATTCACTAGCAGGGCCTTAGACTTGAGCTCCATGCTAGGAATCACACATCACATATAAACAATGTTTACATTACAAGCCAATACATCCGAAGGGTCAAAATGGGGGTATTACAAATAGTAACTTAGGGTAGGGACTTGCTGCTTAACAACTTGTCTTGTCTTATTTATTGAGGTTACACTTGAGAGCACCATAACATTATCGTTTTATATTTAATAACGCATCTTTGAAACTACACCTTTGTTTTTGTTTTATAAGCACATATTTTATTATGTAATGTTTCTTATCAGATGCTTAGTAACATAAAAGTGCAAATGTAACTCAACCAGAAAAAAACATTGGAGTTTTATGTACACAACATGTAAAGAGTTCTCTCTACATATATTCTTGATTCTTTCATGCTTGTAAAAGTATTTGAAAGGTCGTCTTTCTAGTGATAATTTACCACTTTTTCGGACCAGGAGGACTATTTACGAAAAAATGAGCACTTTGGCTAAGCATGACTAGAAGAGTTCTCTCTCATTTTGTTTTATCCTTTTTCGGATGAGGAGACTAACTTTTACGAAAAAGAACCATTTGGAGTCTTCTTTAGTTCTTTTTAGACTCTCTAAATATGAAATGATGCCGAGTTTTTCTTCTCTAGACTCGTTAAAATATGACATTTGAGGGCCCTTTTTGGGACGAACCCCTCCTATCTCAGGTTCGTAAAATGTATGAGATCGTACTCATCCGAAGGAGGAGCTATACTGAGCATCTATTACCATCCTCAAGCTCATTAAAAAACAAAAGAGGTACTCATCAATCATGATGGGGATAAGGAAAGAGTTTGTGTTACATTGTAAGTATGGCAGTACTTAGTCACTCTTGAACATGGCACTCGTTTGCATATGCATTCAAACACTTGGATAATCTACTTGTCTTCGAGTCCCACCCATTCCATCAGTCATTTCACTCCTTTGAGTCATTCAAATAATGCTTACATCATCAATTTCATTAGGGGTCGGTGTCACTCTCGTCATGTCAATGCTTCCAAGTCATGCCATTCCCGTGTTCAAGAGAGGTCCATTCATCGAGTCAATATCTACAGTAATTATACCTTCTACCACGTTGATCATTCCTGAGTCAGTCTCAAGTGTTACTCTACAGTCTGATCTACTCCAAAACATTTTCGATCATGTTTCATGTTGATGATGGGGGAAACATCATGGCCCTCCTTCGACCGGTTTATCCTTGTCGACTTCAACACATCATCCAAGGATTAAACCTAGAAACCATTCAAGTACCTTGGGCTTGCATGCCTCAATGGTAGGTTACCTCGCTTTCAACAATAAGTTCATGTCGTTGACTTTTGATTGAAATATTCCACTGAGTGTTCGACCTCAGCTCATTGACTCACATTTAGTGGTATGTACTATGATACCTTGGGGATCATTAACATAAATGGTGGTTTTACCTCGCACTTATTAAATTGTATACATCAATGACCGGTAATCAAGTGGTTTCTACCATGTTCGACTTCAAGACATTGTAATCACATGGTTGGATTCATATCATTGAGGGATCGACTTGAAGACCCTAGGTTAACTCATACCCAGGTTACGATGGATATTTTTTGAGTCATATTACACGAATCCACTTTTGTATTGGTCGTGGCTGTGTTATCATCTCATCATGGATCTACGAGTGTGTCTAGTAGCCATGATTGTGTTTAGTCAGTCTTTACTATCATGGATTTGCAATGTATTGGTTAACATCCATGTTATGAGTTAGTTGAGACATGTATCTTAGAGTCATTTTTACTGCAATAAGTTCTTTGCTCATCACTCCAACCGACAATCCTTACTTCAATTTTTTCCCTATTACAAACCATTTCACCTACCTTATTTTTCCAGCTTCATGCTTTGGGGGGGATTCTGTTACACCAAAGTCTTGTCATCATGAGTTATGTGTCCTCTGTATTCCATGATCCCTAAAGCCCCTGAGCTAAAACATTAGAAGAGAATTTGTTGTCATTCCTTTTAACCTTATGTTGTCACTGCGACGCGCCCTGCTATCCAACATGGTGCGTCAGGTTCAGGTGACATACTCTGCACCTTAACAAAGTATGTCGGTGACACAATGTGCTCTTGTACAAGGTGCATTGATCTCTCTTTGGTTCATGTTTCCCTTGTGCAAGGTGCGTCGCAGTTGGTTAAAATGGATAAAGAGAAGCTTCGAGCAACTTCTCGAAGCTTGGATGGCATGGAGACTTATCCCTACTTACCTGGAAAGGTGGCAGTCGATCCTCCTTCCTAGTGGGATAATCCCTTAAGCCTCTCCCTTGAATACTCAACCTCTACTATCCATTTATCCCTATATATATGAACCCCCTCTCCATTGTTAAGGGAGGAAGGATAGAGTACCTATATGCTGGTGGAATTTCTCTAGGTGATCCTATTCATCCATTAGGAGGCTAAGCACTTGATCTTGAGGCTAGGATTGTTGGAAGGAGGTTATGACGTCAAAGCATCAGTTGTAACATCTCTCCCTTTGTACTTCTTATTGTTACATTTAATACAAGTTCTTTGCATAAACTCTGTTGTGTTAATAATGTTTAGGATTAACTTCTTTGACTCTTGATCTAGATCAATTCACATCCATGTGCTTTTATTAATTGTTTGTTTCCACATGTTTTGTCCGGTTTAGTAGCTAAAGATATGAAGATCAGGACTTGGAGCAACAAGGAGAAAGGAACTACACACTTAAGGTAAGCCATCTCTTTCATTTATCCTGTATTTCAATTGATCTAGGAAAAGCATTTGTGTTATGTATTCATTTGTTCCAGATCTGAACAATTCATATTAGGGAGATCTATTTGAGTCCGCTCATACAGATTGTCCGTAAACAAAAATTCTCGGTCGCTCTATAGGGATTGTTCCCAGTAAAATGGTTGACTCTAGTGTCATTCCATCCCCCACGATTTCCTGGATAGGTACACATCCTATTCCTCAATTTAGTAACGTTGCGACAGTTACTCAATATTCCCAAAACATTTTATTTCAATGCTCCAATAGGAAGTTTGTGCATACCTTTTATTGGAATTCCAAATGTAACCGGAGGACAATATTCGACTACAATTTATACTATATATGGAGGAAAATATTTCGCTACGGGGCCAAGCCTAGATACCAGCCAACCTATAGCTATAGGACAATATATCTCATGGGGACTAAAACAACCACCTACTTAGGGACCACCCATGGTAGGAAACCAATATCCCACTTGGGGGGGGGAGTTAATAACCTCTTACCCCAAAAACCCAAATTTATACTCTAGTTTACCTAACCCAGGAATTATGAACACCCACTGGGCTCATCCCCCCCTAATGCATTCCCCCCACGCAAGGAGTTGTTCCTATGGTCCAGAATCCTTAACCTTCTAAACCCATGGTTCATAATCCTCAACCTTCCAACCTTGTGGTTCCAAATATTTCGCCTTTCAATCCTATGATTCCCAATCCACAACCTTTCAATCCTACGATTCTGAATCCAACACATTTCAATCCTGTGATTATGAATCCTCAAGTTTTCCAGCAGTACCCTACGGGTGGCCCATATGGGCCTAACAGGAAACCACAACCGATTTTCAGACCTCCGGGCATTCCTTTACCTTATCAATATTATTTATACCCGCAACCCAATAGACAACTTCCTTTTCTGGCCACTTTGGATCTACTTGACTTCTCGAAACTTATTAATGATCCCATATTGCATGAGCCTTATTCCCCCCCATATCTTCCAAACTACTATCCGATATTCCCAAATTCGACGAAAAACCCAAAAAACCATGTCATGACTTTCCTTCTTTCGTGTTCTTCCAAATCATTGATGGATGACTCCATTTGATTAAGGCTCTTCCAATGAATGCTCACTAGGATGACAAAAAAATGGTATATTGAGCTGCCACAACACTCCTTCAGATATTTTAACTCCCTTGCAATGCAATTTATTGCACATTTCCAATTTCTAATTAGATATGAGACTGGTATAGACATATTAACCTCACTCATGCAATCCACCTCTACCCATATTTCTAATCACATACATGAGTGGAGAAGACGAAGTAGGTTGATTAAAGCTCCCATTCCGAATCAATTACTAGTTGATTGGTTTACAAAATCACTCCTTTCACCCATTGCTAGGGATGTTTCTATGCGAGGCGCTATTACATAAGAGAAAGCGACCAGTCGTGCTTAGTACATGGACTTGGTCTATTCCCAATCCATAAATTTGTATGACTTTATCCCCAACGCTCCTCATTCCACCAACAATCCTTCTAGTCCTGCTACTGAACCTCCCACTGATGGCATAGTTGGTTTCGTGAAGGCCCAACCTGCATCCAAAACAATTGGACAACAAGGTCAATTGACCTCAATTCCATCTCAAAATTAGGCTGCTTCCATCACTAAGAATAATTCTTCTCCTACTCAGACCGCCAAGGTGAATTCGGTTCAATCCTCGTCACAACAATCCGGAGGTAAGATGAAGAATAATAAAGGGAAATCCAAGAAATATTCTAATCAACAAGAAAATCCAAAACCTCAGGAGACCAATGCTAATAACAAACCTAAGAGCAAAGCTAAGTTTCATTGTTTGATCTTTCAGAAAGACCATTATATTAAATATTGTCCTTACCGTGTGGAAGTCAATAAGCTTGTAAAAGGTTCTTCCCATTTGACAATGTTAACTGACCCTTTCCCACTTTAATATCATCAAATGGTCACACACACTCCCCCACAAGGGGGCATTGAAAACTCTTTCAATAAGGCCGAGACATCCTCCATAACACAAGTCCTCATGTGTAATGAGACTGTTAATATTTCAACCAAGTCAAAGACATATGAGTCTACTTCAAATTCGAACCAAAATGGAAGTCCTAAGGATGAATCTCCCATCAATGATCCTTCCACTACTCCACCACCTTCTGGCCCTCTTCACATTGAAAGGCCTATATTTGACATTGTGTTGCGCCCACCAAATTCCACCATTCGGAAAGCGACATTCAATCCGAGTGCATGAGTTGTTCAAAGTTACAACATTGTTGAGGACCTAGCTCAAGCACCTTACGTTATGTCAACTCTCGAAGTTCTGCAAAATTGTCCTAATCAATTTAAAAATTATTGTCAACACTTGGAGCCATGGACCCCAAGACTTCCAATTCCCTCATGTTCAATTTGGAATACTTCAAACTGAGGATTTCCCACCAATTGGATTTCCAAATCCATACTAAGATATGTGGGAAAAATATCCATCGCAACGTTTTAGACTAAGGTGCCTCCAATTCCATTATGTCTTTGTCTTGTTGGAGGGCTATTGGCTCTCCTGAAGTAACCCAATCTCCCACTACCTTAAAGGCCTTCGACAGCCATGGGTTTCAACCATATGGACTTATGCCATCATTAGCTATAGAAATGGGGGGGGATGTCTCTATCCACGTGGACATAGTAGATAGCTCCATTGGATTACAATATCCTACTTGGTCGAAATTGGTTTTATGCCATGACTATAGTATCATCCTTAGTCTTTCTCCTGGTGCAGTTTCATCGTCAAGGGAAGATAGTCACTATCGACCAACTTGAGTTCTGTACACTGAATATTCACTCCAACAACACTAACAATGTCCCATTGTTGGTACAATCTCAACATCATTATGAAGATGTTGGTGTTGGACTCCTTAAATACTCTTCCATTATTGGATTTGTTCCCGTAGATTCCACCCCCAGTTTCTACCATCAATATGATTTTTTCTAGTGTACAACAATCCCATGAGTCCCATGACTCTTGGGTAGTACCGTGTCCATCCGAATGTGAATCCATCGGTGACCGCATGCCTTTTAAATTATCAAGTCTCCCACCAGATTTAGGACTTGAACCCTCATTTCATCTACCTATGTCACTTGATATTCATTCTTCCTACCCCTCTGGTGAACATTTTCCTATTAGTAGCCAGGAATTTCATTGGGTGAAGAAGAAGAGTAGGAAGATGAAATGAAGCTTGGGGGGCATGTCTCTAGCCTCTGGACATCATATTGGAGTTAAGTTGCTAGATTTTTCTAATAATGTTAGGGGGGGATTTTCCAAGCTTTGGACATCATGTTGGAAAGAAACCTGTCAATGACCCTCATTCTGAGCATAAGTTATTTTCAACTTCAAGATCGCTAAAAAATGAAACCATCATCCCCAACATAGTTCATTTTCTGTTGCAAGCTCGTTAAAAAATGAAGTAGATACCATGAGCATTCTTCCAACGTATCTTCGAGCTCGTTAAAAACAATAAGATGGTGTCCAACTTACTTTTCACTTTTTCGTCCTTTGGTTAAAAACATGAAAAGTGGTTTGAGCTTACTCTCTCCTTTTTCGTGTTATGGATTCAAACATGAAAAATATTCCAAGTGCTTTTAATACCTTAGTTGTGCTTGTTAAAACCAAGTAAAAAGGTGTCGAGTATAGTCTGCTTTACTCATACTCGTAAAAATAACGAGGAAGTATCTTCCTGGTATTAGCTTAACCCTTTTTCGTACTAGGTGGATTAATTAATGAAAAAGGAACTCTTTGGAGCCTCCTCTTAAGCCCTTTTCAAACCCCCAAAACATGAAAAGATTTCCGAGTGAACTTGTCTCTTTCACACTCGTAAAAGTATGTGAAAGATCGTCTATCTAGCGATAGTTTACCCCTTTTTCAAACTGTTTAGACTATTTACGAAAAAATGAATGCCTTAGTCAACCATTGACTAAGAGAGTTCTTCTAGGTATTATTTTACACCATTTCAGGCTTAGGGGACTAATTTTACAAAAAAAGGCATTTCACAGTCTTCTTTTGATCGTTTCAAACTCTTTAAATGTGAAACATCGTTGAGTTTTCCTTCTTTGGACTTGCAAAATTAAACATCGAAGGTCCCATATGGGAACAAACGCCTCCTTCCTCAGGTTCGTAAAACATATGAGGTTGGATGCATTGAAAGATGAGATATATAGAGCATCTGTTATTCTCCTCAAGCTCGTTAAAAAACAAAGGGGTACTCATTCCTCGTGATGGGGATTAGGGAGAAATAATCCAACTCTATTTCTGAAGAGCTTTGTGGCAGCTTGTGTTTCCCTTGAACATGGCACATGTTTGCATCTTGTCATATAGTTTGGAAATATTCTTTTCCTTAGAGTCATGCCAAATCTATGAGTCATCCTACTTCTTCAAGTCATATGAAGAATGCCTCGGTCACTATTGCATTATGTCTTGGTCTCTGCCTCATCAATTCAATGCTTCCAAGTCAGTTATTGTCGTTCCATCCAATGTTCAAGGGAAGTATTTACCTGAGTTGGCCTTTGGAATATTGACAACCTTTACATATTTGTGTTAGTCCGTGCTCATTTTGATCCACCATCTTACATCACTTTCTTTTCAGTTTCGTGTCGATGATCTGGGATTCACCATGTCCCTCCTTCGATGAGTCTATTCCTATCGACATCGGCACATCATCCAGGAATTAGACGTAGGAACCACCTTAGTACCTACACGCCTCAATGGTAGGTTTCCTTGCATTTGACAGTAGGCTTTCATCATTGACCTCTAATCGAATGATTCCACGAATGTTCGACATTAGTTCATTTATTCACATTCGTCGGAATGTACTAGTGACACCTTAGAATTAATTGACATCATTGGTGATTTCCCTAGAACTTGTTAACGGTTTACATTATTGACCGGTAATCAAGTGGTTTCTGCCATGTTCGACTTCAACTCTTTATATTCACATGGTTAGATTTGTGTCTATTCGGGATCGGGTAGAAGACCCAAGGTTATCCTGAAGTTTATCTAACATACCCAGGTTGTGATTGAGATTTTTTGAGTAGGTTCCCATATGGACATCATATTGATGACCTCATTGATATACTGTCACACAGATCCACTCTTGTATTGGTTATGGTTGTGTTTTATCTGATCATGGATCTACGCTTGTGTTCTAGTAGCCATGATTTGTTTTCAGTCATTGTTAGGTATGAATCCACAATGTATGTCGGTGGCCATATCCTTCATTGGTACTATCATGGATCTGCAATGTATTGGTCATCAACCATGTTTTGAGTCAGTTCATTCTGAGCATGGGGATGCCCTCCTCAGGGCTGCATATTTTCAGTAGATGGTTTGCAGGCTCTTCTACAATTCTCTTTTAGTTATCCATCATTCATGAGTTGGTAAAGTGTTTCAACCATCAATTCGATTTCAGACCTCACACTTTAGGGGGGGTACCTGTTACACCTCATTTTGTCACTTGCAGTCTTTATCTCCTATCATCATGAAGACCTTTCTCCCTAAGGAGGTTAAGACACTGTGTGTTTTGGTTTCTTAGCTTCCATACCACCATGAGAACCTTTCATGTCACCTAGACCCTGAAATCCAACTCACAACCCATCTCCTTAATCGTTGTAGACACATTTTTGCGCCCTGTCAGTGAATAAACGAGCAATTATCGTGCCCTTACATCACATCATAGAGCGAAAATTCCCCAATTTCCACACCTTGCATGCCTAGTAGAGCGCGAAAAGCCTTGTCTGTCATGTTTTGCACTCTTCTAGAGGTGCAAAAAAGCTGATTGGGAGTTGTTTCCTTGGATTTTGGATCTTATCCTTCGAGAGATTTTTATGGGATTAGCTTATCCTTCGAATCCTGTTTCCATTCCATCCTTGGAGGCTTGATCCATCTTCTTCTCATGAGATCCAAATCCTTCTCTAATTGGTTTATCTCTCCCAATCCTATAAATGCAAGGAAGAAGACTAGAAGGGTGAAACTGATGATCCTATGCCTCTTGAAGGATATTGAAGGAGAGCCTAGAGGAAGCTGTTGTTGATCAATACTCAAGGTATATCAATGTATTAGTTTCTGCATGCTCTTTATTAATACAAACTTGGCATGTTTCTCTCATGAATGTGTTTATTATGGATCCATGCTAACTTTGTGAAATTCTGAGTTAGATAGATCTGTTTTAAGCTTAATATCTTTTGGAGAGGAATTTGTGTTAGTCTTGGAAGGCTATCTTCAACCTATAGGGTTTGAACAGCAAGCTTGGAGGATGGAGCAACAAGACAAACTTCAAGAGAAGGTAAGGCATCTACCTTTTTTGTTTGTTTCTTTTCATTAATTACATATTCGTAGATCTTTAGAGAATGTCAGAATCCATTTGTTAGTTTTCTGTCTTGGATCTTATTGCTAGGGAAATTTTTATGTCCACGAGGAGTTTATTCTATCCATAGAAAAAATTCTTGTCACAGTTTTCTTTAGTAAAAACTTTGATGAGCGATTTTGTTTAGAACAAGAGAAAGTTGTTTATCTATTGGCCTTGCTTTATTTTACTACTGTTTAGCTAAAATATTACGGACATGTTTCTTTTGATGTAGTTGCTACACAATAGGATGGATACAATTTAACTACACTACAACAATACATAGTAATGCCACCCTAATAAAAATGAATGCTACAACAATATACAATTTGCTAGAATTCTTAAGAGTGGATGTTTAAATTTTCTTTTTTTTAGTATTATTTTTAGAATGTTACTACAACAATATACATTAATATGACAAACATATATGTAGAATTTAAATTTTTTATATTTATTAAAAATATATGATTTAAAAAAAAACAAATTATTAATAATAAATAAATCAAATCATCATTAAAACAAGAAAAACATATATTATAATTAATTTAATGTAAACAAATCTATCCATAACATTTCTTTCTCAAATTTAATAAAAACTTAGTTAGATGCTATAATTCCACCTATCGAAAACATTACATCAATTTTGACAAATTCTAAAACAACTCAAATTATTAAAATTTTAGAAAAATTAATAAATGAAAACTAAATTTTATTTTATCATTAAAAATAAATTTTACACGTGACAACCAAACACAACCAAAACTTCTCTTTCACCTATAGTTTCATTAAATATTTCCAACATTTATACACCTTGGAATTATTTCGATTACGTGACAACAACCATATATTTATCCATTTGATTTGGTGGAGTGGGATATCTATATATCGCTCATTCCCTATTATTTTGCCACAAAAACCTATAAATTTTTCCTTCCATCTATAGTTTTGTAATGTTTTGTATTAATCAAAATTATTAAAAAGGTATTTATTTAAATTTGGATTGGTGCAAATAAATGATGTCACTCTCGGTTTTCCCTTCCCGGGAGGGGGCGGCAGGCTGATGTAATGACTCACCTGCATTCACGAAAATCGAATATTTTTTAATTCGTATGAAATGATTAATTTTTATTTTCAACGGTTGGTTGTTTTTAGCTGTAGAAATTGCATCACGATTATAAAACTTAGGATAAGTCCTGATGCAACCAAGGTATCTCAATAATACTCCAATTCCATGCAATTTCTCACTGCAAAAACATACAAGAAATATCTGATGATATCCCATATTTCCATGTCCAGGTATCAAAACAGTCTGATAATGTGCAGGCACACCTTAATTAAATTTAATCAATCGAGGAGGCGCAACACACCTTAATTAAATTTAATCAATCGAGAGGAGGCAGAGCTTGGTGCAGACCACCTCTACTGCAGTCGATGCACCACATGCAGGCAGCGTGGCAAACAGCATGGCTTCTATGCATGCAAGCAGCGTGGCAAGAAGCATGGCTTCTATGCTGGGCGATTGCAACGTTAAAGCATGGCTTCTATGAGGTTTTGGCCAAGACCATTTATTCCCCACTAGTTTACCCCTCTGTAAGACTCAAGTACTCTCGGTAAAAAAAGCATGATAGGTAACAACTGTGATCTTTGTGATGTACATGCAGGACGACATTTATAACAGCTCTGACTGAAATTTGCAGGATAGTAAGAAGAAAGGCCCTTACATCAAATGAAGATGAAGGGAATTGGAATATTGCTGCATTGACTGGCACTAAAATTGTTCTATCAAGTCCAGAACAGCCTCTGATGGCTGTTAAAGAAAAAAGTTGTTGTTGATCACCTTTATTGTTTATCATTTCAATCTGCTTGACATTGGCATGCTCCCTTTGTAACATTGATTTGCATTTTTCTGTCATCCTAAACTGCAGGTGTACTTCCGAGAGTTGTTCAAACCTATTTATTATAAAATTTCGTTGTCAAATCATGTCTTTGCATCCTTGCAGTATTCATGGTATACAATATTTTCTCTGCATTCTAATTTGATATCTTGAATATTTTACCGTGTTTCATTGGTATCAAAATGGAAGCCAATATTTGAAATTAATTTAGGTATACATAAGCGGCTTCTCATATGATCCTTGGTTGGTTGACTACTAGTTCATACAGGTAATGGAATGAGCCTTAATTGTTTAGCAAAGAAAGGAAATGTGGAAGAAAAGTTTCAAATAGGTGTCTGCCTTAATTTCCAACAATTCTCATTGCCTAAATTAGTTTCTTATACAGCCTTAAATTTTTACATTCCCAATGCTTAAATTTATATTACTCTAATTTAATTATGTTCATGCAGGAACATCTACATCTATTTCATGATTTGCATCGTGTAGGTACTCAAGATCTGAGTTTTATCTTTTCAGAATAGATCTATGAAACCCATTAACAATGTATGTGTGCTTTGAGCAATATGCTTATATCGTGAAACTAACACATATAATTTAATTTATACTTGGTGGTGGTGGTGGTGGTGGTAGGGCGTAGTATAAGCATTAGCCCCCAACCCGCCCGAATCTGACAGAGAAGCTATTGTCCAAATCGCAATTTGGAGTGTTCAAATCGAACAACAATATCGCAATCTGGAGTGTTTAGATGTTGCACAGGAGGAAACATACATTTTCGAGCGAACACTTAATTGCACCTTCTTTCAGTTGTCCACAGCACTCTCTACTAAAACTCCTAGATGAATGTAATGGGCAATTAAAATCATAGTTCCTCTTTCCACCTTCTGAAGGTATATAGGAGGTTGTAAATAATAGTATATCAATATTGTGGTTCTTTTAGATTTAATTTGCATTTGATGCTATATTCGGGATAGTTGAACTATGCCTCCCAGATTGATGTAATTAATTCATGTGCAGACTAGATAAGTAGAAAGCATTGTTTTCTTGCTTTTTTCTCTCAAGTTTGTCCTGAGAATCAGCTTGAACACGTGCAAAATTCGACTCTTTCACTATTCACTTGGGAATTGTTTCATATTTCTACAGTCAGCTTGAAGTGTGAACTTGCTATCAGTTCTGAAAGTTAGTTTTGGACAAGCATCGCCTTCTCCTTGACATGTAATAACATTTCTGGAGAGATTACAGCATTGGATTTTCCCTCTTAAAAGTCTCCACCTTTGGGAATATGGTATTTGGATTATGATTTAGGAGACAGGGAGATATGTGTTACTATCGTATTCATTTCCACACAAGGGAAACTGGTTTAACAATTCACTATAGTAAAAGAAAATTTTGCACTATTATGAATCTCCTGACCTCAGTATTTATCCAAGAAATTACTTCTCGAGGGAGATGAACCTATGGAATTGCAACCCCAAAAGTGTCCTCCCTCATTACTATGGATTACAGTCACACTATAGTTTAGGAAATACTGGAAGATGTGATTTCCATTTTATCTTTTTAGAGGGAGGGGAATATCACTAAATTGCAGTCAAGACATCTAGGAGGCAATTTAGTGGTGGTTAAACTTGAATGTGAATTGGTTTATTTTGTGTTTGGTTGTAATATTATGATGGAGGATAAGAAATAATTGTTTGATTTGATTGTATTATATTAGTTAGTTAATGGTATCCAAGCTTGGTTTCAATACATGTCTTGACATTTTTTCTAATTGACCTTGTTTGGAGAATTGGACGCCACATATAGCTACTACTAGCAGGGATGGTAGAAATTGTAATTCATGTTCAGTGCTACCTGATACAACCAACAAACTAAGGGAGGAGAAACAAACTGAAGGTGATGAGCTAAATTGATATAGGTGGTATTTGTGGACGTGAAATAAAATTTGATAGTTGGAGGAGATTCTTTTCTAGCTAACTAGTTCTAACTTTTCATGTCATTATAGTTGTTGGTGATCTGTTATTACAGGAGCAGCTTGTAACACGAATGGATTTGCATGTTGTGATGACCAAAAACATAAGTTGTAGTTTTAAGACAAGAATACTCATATGTGCTCAATTTTCCATTGGGACATGATAAAGTAGCTTATGTTGGATAAAATGAGGGAATTCAGGATTCATTTCCATGAGTGCAATGCAACAAGGATAAGGAAATTCACCAAAGAGCTCATGCTTTATGCATTATGGTATCAAACAATATCGCAATGCAACAAGTACAAGTAAATTCAGCAAAGAGCTCATGCTTTACGCATTATGGAGTGTTCAAACAATATATCGCAATCTTGAGTGTTCAAATCAGTGATCTGGATAGTTTTAAAATTGAGTATTTAGTCTAAGACAGGCAGGATAGATAATTATGAAAAAAATTGAGTATTTAGTCTAAGACAGGCAGGATAGGTAATTATGAAATTGCAAAATTGCAAGACAGATAGGCAGGATAGGTAATTATGAAATTGCAAAATTGCATAAATAGCAGAACAATTTTCACCATTTTTAAACGAAAAAATGAGGTGTTTTAGTTATCGTTTATCCTACAGGGTAGCCTCAATGAGAGGATCGACCCTATCTCCTTCATACCGGAAACAGTTTCTATGGAACCGAACTCTAGTAATCATGTATTTTGTTTCTCTGTTAAAGGTTGGTGAGGAGGAAGCCAACACTCGGCCTCTCTATTTAATAATTCGTGAATATTTTATTTAAGAAGAGGGTCGTGAATATTTTATGGAGTGTGAATCGATTGAACAAATTTTTTATCTAAATTCCAACACAGAATATATATATATATATAATATATAAAAATATGGCCAAAGTTGGTGGAAGTATTAGTCTCTTTGTTCATGGTGGCGTATTGCCCTTTTATAATGCTAATCAATAAAAATTTAGTAGTGTATTTATTTTCATATTATATTTGTATATTTCTAATTAGTTTATTATACAATTATTAAAACTGGGATTAATCTATAATTTAATTTAAATTTTTTGCAACCAATTCACGTTGAAATGCTTTGTTAGACATAAATGATTACAAAGATTTAACTCTTTATTTCAAATGTGGATTCTACAACATTTAACTCTTTAAAATTTAATTTTCATTTTGAATATAACAACTATACTTTTGAAGATAATTTATTAAACCTCTTATCCATCAAACTTAAAATCAACAATTATATAATTTATTAAACCTCTTATCCTTCAAACTTAAAATCCACCCGAGAAAGCTATATTAAACAAGAATAGTAAGATTTATTGAACAAAATGCCAGTCATCCATTGTGGGATCCAAGTAAGAATAAGAAGATTTCTTGAGATATATTAGGATTTCTTGAACAAAATGTAACCTCTTATCCATCAAACTTAAAATCAACAATTATATAATTTATTAAACCTCCTATCCTTCAAACTTAAAATATAATTTATTAAACCTCTTATCCTTCAAACTTAAAATCCGCCCGAGAAAGCTATATTAAATAGGAATAGTAAGATTTTTTGAACAAAATGTCGGCCGAATTGAACTCCACCCTGCACTTTCTGAAAATCCCAGGCCTCATCACTCACCAAGTGAGCTACGAGATCCAAGTAAGAATAGTAAGATTTATTGAACGGAATAGTAAGATGTAGTAAGATTTCTTGAACAAAATGTCATCCATTGTGGGATCCAAGTGAGGAAGTTTTCCCACCACAAATATATTTACATATATTTCATTATTTTGTTCTTTAGCATCATCATATGAAATGTGTGTCCCACATGTTGTATATGGGCTCAGAAGAAAAATTACTTTGCTCCTTTTATCAATTGTGAGTGGTGTTTGATGTGTTCCATGTTAATTAGCCGATACTAATAGAGTTTGAAGTTACATGGGATCATCAATTCTATCTAGAAGTTTATATTTAGCACTTAGACATTGCATGATCTTTGAATTTTATGAAGTTTATCTTTCTTTCTAACATATGCCCTTCCTACTAGAAGTTGTAACCTTCATTCCTCTCTTGATGGCAAGGGATTTTGTTTTCCACGGATTCGTTAATTGTTTCGTTGAGGCCTTGCATTGGTTGACCCATGGGGAGTCTTTCCTTTGGTTTCCCCTAGCATCTTTCATTGGTTTTTACTCCGAACAATCGTGGATAGATTGTAAGTGATCCTTGCATAGGTATCCAAATTCAAATTGGTCTAGTTATTCTCTTTCCTTCCCATCTCCTTGATTGGCTTCATCTCCTTTTATCAATTGTAAGTGGTGTTTGATGTGTTCCATGTTAATTAGCCGATACTAATAGAGTTTGAAGTTACATAGGATCATCAATTCTATCTAGAAGTTTATCTTTAGCACTTAGACATTGCATGATCTTTGAATTTTATGAAGTTTATCTTCAGCACTTAGACATTGCATTATCTTTGAATTTTATGGAAAAGGGAAATTCAAGACTCAATTGGATCCAGGTTCCAGCACTATCTAGCCTCATACTCCACCTTTAGAATCCTTAGTCATTGAAAGACAAGATTAACAGTTTCCATATTCAAACCCATAGCTAAAATAACAATATATATGTGTTGTGGGATGGTTCAAAATGTTACATCAAGCCACCATGAAAATATATATATATATATAGATAGATAGATAGATAGATAGATAGATAGATAGATAGATATATAGATATAGATATATATTACATTATATCAAAAGAGATATATGAAATGGGCATTTAGATAAAATCTAATTTATATATCTCTATATTTATGGTTATCTGATAATTTTGTAACTCACAAGTTTTAAATATATAACTCACAAATTTTAAATGAATTGTAAATATGAGGCATATTATGTAACTCACAAATGAGGGATATTATATGTATAAATGATGCTAGAGAAATGACGCTCTAGGAAGACTAATAAGAAGTTAACCAACCACCTCTTGAACAAAATCTGCAATAAGCTAAGCCCTTGCCTTTGGTCTCATCGCTGCTAGGCTATCATGATCATCAAGATCACGATCACATAAATAAGGAACTAGACCACAATCATGAGTATCTGACTCACGAGCATATGAATACCTGTCACGAGTACAACTACAAGCATCCTTACCAACCCACTTGGTGGCGGCCTAACCAACACACCTCTAGGGCGGCCTACTGAAAGGAAGGAAATACCCACAATCTAGGTGGTGACAGACCAGGTGCAAAGCTCGGTGCTACTGGTGCTGCTACGAAAATAAACGACCATTTTTACGTTACATACTCTTTTATTCCATCGATACTTAACTTTTAGATAAAATCTAATTTATATATCTCTATATTTATGGTTATCTGATAATTTTGTAACTCACAAATTTTAAATGAATTGTAAATATGAGGCATATTATGTAACTCACAAATGAGGGATATTATATGTATAAATGATGCTAGAGAAATGATGCTCTAGGAAGACTAATAAGAAGTTAACCAACCACCTCTTGAACAAACTCTGCAATAAGCTAAGCCCTTGCCTTTGTTCTCGTCATTGCTAGGCTATCACGATCATCAAGATCACAATCACATAAATAAGGAACTAGACCACAATCACGAGTATCTGACTCATGAGCATATGAATACCTATCACAAGTACGATTACAAGCATCCTTACCAACCCACCTTACTACTCACTTGGTGGCGGCCTAACCAACACACCTACAGGGAGGCCTACTGAAAGGAAGGAAATACCCACAATCTAGGTGGTGACACACCAGGTGCAAAGCTCGATGCTACTAGTGCTGGTACAAAAATAAACGGCCATTTTTACGTTACATACTCTTTTATTCCCTCGATACTTAACTTTTAATACGTTACAACCTATTTTATTCTCTATTTTATGATTAGGGCTATGTCTGAGCTAGATGGAAGCTAGCTTTTACTTTATAATATCAGGCTCACAATTAATCCCTTAGGGAAAAAGAAGTACTTGCACGCATAAAAATATAAACAAATAGAATTAAATTTAAACTAATTTTGGGGGTCTTATTAATAGGGAATTGTGAACAAGGTTATCTTTAGCAAAGGGTATATTGACCAAGTAAAAAAACACATGTATGAACCATGGTTAAAAAAAAGAACACAAGTATGAACCATGGTTAAAAAAAGAAACAAAAGTATGAACCATTATGAACAAACATCACCACTCAAATTATTTGTGTTGATGTAAACTTGAGAATGTTATTTTTAAATTTTCTGACTTCAAACAAATAGAGCAGGTGGCAATGTCGAGGACCTTGAAATGAGTGGATGTATGGGACGTGCAATCCATAAATTGGAAGAACTGGTAAGTTATGTCAAGGGTGTTTTATGTTACACTTGAATTAAGTAAAAATTTAAGAGCTTCAAGACTTACTCTCAGAAAATGAGTTGTATAAGCTTAATACCATACTCTAGCCCCCATATAGAGAGATCGGTTGTGGAGATAAGGTAAAGCCATATGGGCTTACAGGCCAGATATTTTGTGTCAGTATCTTATCCTCCCTTTCTCTATTAAGGAGAAACTAAATGGACATTAGAATTTATTAGATGTAGAGGATAAATGGGTGAATTTCCTTTGTATTGTGTGGTCCTATCAACTTTCCTTCGAGCTGAGAACCTTTGCTTGGATCATGATCTATCAAGGACTACCCAATAAGGAGAGACTTTCACATTTGGTTTTAATAATTGTGTTGTATACACTATGTTTAACTACAGACAATGCGTTTCCTATTTTGGAGTTCCAAGGTTACCCAAGAATGTTCAAAGCATGTATCAAATACTTGATTGTATATCCTCCTCAACAAGGTTCATTGGAGCACCCTTTTCACAGGGGAAGATGAATTCCATGTATCATTTCATTTCATGGGGGTTTAGAGGTGTATTAGGGTAGGTTTATTACATTCCAACTTTTATAGAAACTCTAACATTGCGATATCTTCAATGATTCTACCTTCTCATTTGTTATTTTCAAAGATAAGTTTTTGTATGATTTTAAGTTGCATATAGATTCTTTAGCATAATGTTCTTGCATGACGTGCATTGATGTTCAATTGAGGCACATCCTAATCAGATGGTTCTTTTATGAACCTTTAAATAAGTTTGTGCCCCTTTAAAAAAATGTATTGTTTTGTTAGGAGTGGCAAGTGTCGGCATTTGGGGTCATTCTACACCCCAATGAAAATATCGTATCCTATTATGCTTGAAAATTAGGCAAGACATTAAATAATCAAGTGGAAGCACTCACACTATGGCATTGAATAATAACAATCAAACATCCAAGAATTATGGAGTCATGGTGTTATGGAACTCATTCATGGTTATTTGCCACACTATATCCAAATCTCTTCCTCATGAACTGGAGGTCAACATGACTATCTTTCAAGCTCAAAATTATATGAAAAAATTTGAATACAATTAAATTTTGTATTAATAAAATTATTATTTTGATTATCTAAAAAATGGTGTAAACATTTCCAGGATTGGGATGGATTAAAAACCATAAAACTCCAAACATTTGGTGTAACTTAAATCATATCCATTATCATAAATATTTAAATTTTATTTAATTTTAACATATTATATTTTATATAATATAGATACCTTTTTTAAAAGAAGATGCTATACATTTATATATTTAAATAATATGTGATAAGTTCTATATTTATAAAAAATATTATAATATTGAAATAAATATAATTAAAATTTTAAAATATAAAATTATAAAATTATAAAAATTTAAATTTATTGAGCACGTTTTTGCTTTTTAAAAATATTTATTAACTTTTTAAATTATAGTGTTATTATTTTAATGTTGTAGAAGAAATTTGAAAGAAATTTACTAATGCAATTATAATAACAAAAATAAAATGTTTAAATCATGTTTAATTTTTTTTTTAAATGTCTGTTTTATTTTATAAATTTGAATATATATATAACAAGATTGTTGAAATCGTGTTTAAATTTTTGATAAATGTTTATTTTATTTTGAAAATTTGATTTTATATAAAAATAAAATACTAATTTCATTTCTTCAAATAAAATATTGAATTTGAATTTAGTTTTTCTAAAAATACAATTCTAAGTTTTGATAATAGTTTTAATTGTAGTACTTTAAATTTCAATTTAGTTTTTCTTAAGTATAATTCTAAATTTTGTTTAGTATACTCACTCTTTAAAATAATGGTTTTAATTGTAGTGGATCATTTGAATATGATATTAATGGTATCAATGATTTTGAATATTAATTTTAATTATTTTAAACTATAACAGGTTTAACTATTTAATTAATTTTAATTTTAAATAAATTTTGAATTTGTTTAATAATTTTATATTATTTTTAAATTTAATACATTTTAATAGTTTAATATATTAAATTTAAAATTATTTTAATATTAAATATTTGAAATTATTTTAACTATTTTAATAAATTCCAACTATTTCAAATTTTTAACTATTTAAATAATGTTTTATATTTACTATTTTAAATCTTTAACCATCTAAACATAATGTTCTATAATTACTTTTGAATATATAACATAGAAAAATAAAATAAAAAATAAACTTTTGGATGGAATTTTATGGTTGATTATGGTTGTTCATAGATGAGCGTAATTATTCATGTTTAATCATATTTGTTTATGGTTGATTATGGTTGAGCATCAACAATCATGAATAAACATAGTCAACCATGGTCAATCATCATTAACAATGCTCAACCATGAACAACTATAGTCAACAATGGTAAACCATAAACAACCATAGTCAATAATGATCAATCGTAATCAACCATGAACAACCAAAGTCAATCATGGTCAACCATAATCATCCATGGTCAACAAAAGTCAACCATGGACAACAATAGTCAACCATGGTAAACCAAAGTTAACCAAAGTCAACCATGGTCAATCATGGTCAACCAAAGTAAACCGTGGTTAAACAACGTCAACCATAGTTAACCAAAGTCAATCATGGTAAACTAAGTCAACCATGGTTAACCAAAGTCAATCAAAGTCAGCAATGGTCAACTAAAGTCAACCATAATCTACCAAAGTCAACCATGGATAATCAAAACTCAACAAATGTCAACCATGGTCAACCATAATCTACCAAAGTCAACCATGGATAATAAAAAATCAACCAATGTCAACCATGGTCAACCAAAGTCGACAATGGTAAACCTAAATTCAACCAAATTTAACCATGGTCAACCAAAGTAAAGCATAGTTAACCAATGTCAACCATGACTAAATAATGTAACCATGTTTAAGCATAGTAAACCATGCTCAACAAAGTCAACCATGGTGAACCAAACATTTAAACGAAAGTCATCCAAAGGAAACCATGCCCAAACAAGGAACTCATACAAAGGAAAATATGACCAAACAAAACTCGATCGTGCCCATTGCCAACTAGAGTCAACCATACCCAAACAACAAAATTTAATCAAATTCAACCAAAAGAAGTAGAGCCAACCAAACAACTAAGGTTGACCAAAGTTAATCATGGTTAACCAAACAATGTAAACCAAAGTCAACCATGGTTAACCAAATAAAGTAAACAATATAAACATGGTCAACTTAACAACAAAAACCAAAGTCAACCATAGTCAACCAAATAATGTAAGGGGGAAAGTCAATCAAAGTAAACAATGTTAGCATGGTCAACTAAACAATGTAAACCAAAGTCAACCATAGACAACCATACAATGTAAACATGGTCAATCAAACATTTTAAACGATATAAACAACTCAAGCAAATTCAACCAAAGTCAACCATGTCCAAACAACCAAAGTCATCAAAATTCAACCATGCCTAAACAACCAAAGTCAACCATGCCCAAACAACGAAAGTCATCCAAAACAACCATGTTTAAACGAAAACTATGGGTTGAAGTCAACTATGGATTGAATTCAAGCAAATACTGAAGTCATCCTTGGATTGAAGTCAACCATGGATTGCATTCAATTATGTTTAAACAAAAACTATGGGTTGAAGTCAACTATGGATTGAGGTTAACCAAGTAGTGAAGTCAACCTTGGATTGAATTCAACCATAGATTCATGTTGAGTTCAACCATGGTTCTTTTGGTTACTTCAACCATGATCAATGATGGTTTAGCATGGTCCTCCATAACTAACCATGTGAAGTCAATCATAGTTCACTAAAGTCAACTGTGTTTAACCAACATCGACCATAGTGAACCATGGTTAACCAAACTTAACCATGGTAAAAAATGAGATGTTATCAACCATGGCTAAACATAGTGAACCATGGTTAGCTAAAGTTGACCATAGTCGACTATGATGCAACCATATGGAACCATGATGCACTAAAGTCAACCATGCCTAAA
This sequence comes from Larix kaempferi, assembly GCA_027924585.1. Classification (NCBI taxonomy): domain Eukaryota; kingdom Viridiplantae; phylum Streptophyta; class Pinopsida; order Pinales; family Pinaceae; genus Larix; species Larix kaempferi. The sequence goes on from BSBM01000410.1 coordinate 16,354,729, forward strand.
GAATGGTCAACAATGTATTAATATAGTCTATTTTAGTAAAACAAACTCAACTATGCCCAAACAAAGTCAAACAAAGACAACCATACTCAAACAAAGACAACCAAGGTCAACCAAAACAACCAAATTCAAACAAAGACAACCATGCCTAGATATCCAAAGTTAACCAAACAACCAAATTTGTTCAAACTAAACCAAAGTCAACCATAACCAAACAATGTAAACCATAGTTAAAGATAATAAACTATGGCCAACTAAACAATGTAAACCAAATTCATACAAATAATGTAAATTAAAGTCAGCCAAAGTCAGCCGTGCCTAAATAACCAAATTCATCCAAAGGAAACCATGCCCAAACAACCAAAGTCAACCAAAGTTAACAGAGTCAACCATGCCCAAAGAACCAAAGTTAATCAAAGTCAACCACAACAACCAAAGTTAACCAAATAACCAAGGTCAACCCTATCGAATAAAAAAAAGTCAACCATGCCGAAATAATGTAAACCAAAGTCAACAACAGACAAGCATACGATGTAAACATGGTCAACAAAACAATGCAAATGATGTAAACAATTCAAGCAAAGTCAACCATTCCTAAACAACAAAAGTCAACCAAAACAACCCAATTCAATCATGCCTGAACAATCAAAGTCAACCAAATTCAACCACAGTCGACCAAAGTGAACCATTGAAAACCAAACAATGTAAACGAAATTCAACCATCGTTAACCAAACAAATCAAACAATGTTGACATGGATTGTAGTCAAACTTGGTTGAAGTCAACTAAGGATTGTAGTTAAACTTGGTTGAAGTCAACGATTATATTGATGTCAACTATAGATTGAGTTCAATCTTGGATTGAAGTCAACCTTGCTTCAAATTCAACCATGGATTGGATTCAACCTTACTAAAAGTCAACTATGAATTGAAGTCAAACATGGATTGAATTCAACGACGGATTGAAATAATTAATGTTGGTATTATTAATGACCTAAAATCAACCTTTGGAACATGGTCAACCTTTAAGACAACCTTCGATTGAAGTCAACCTTCGCTTCAAATCACCCACATATTGAAGTCAATTTTGAATTGAATTCAAATATGGATTGAAGTCAACCTTTGTTAAAAGTCAACCTTGGATTGAAAGCAACTTTGGAGTGAATTCAACCATGGATTGAATTCAACTATGTTTAAATGAAAACTATGGGTTGAAGTCAACTAGGGATTGAAGCCAACCAAGTACTGAAGTCAACCATGGATTCAAGCTGAATTCAACCATGGATTAAGTCACCTTTGGATTGAATTCAACTTTGGATTAAATACAACCTTAGATTGAATTCAACAAAGGATTCAAGGTATCAATGGATTGAAGTCAACATTGGTTTGAGGTCAACACTTATTAAAAGTCAACTATGGATTGAAGTCAACAATGGATTGAAGTCAACCATGAATTGAATTCACCATTAGCATGAGGTCAAAATTTATTAAAAGTCAATTATTGATTCAAGTCAACTATCAATTGAAGTCAACCATCATTCAAAATCAATCATCCACTTTAAAAAATGTGGTTGGGGATTGAAGTCAACCATGGTTCAAAATGAAACTTAGATTGAAGTCAACCATTGATTGAAGTCAATATGGATTGAAGTGAACCATGGAAGTCAAACTTGGATTGAAGTCAACTATGGAATAAATTCAACCATGGTTTGAACTCTACATTTGATTGATTTCAGCCATGGTTTGATGTCAACCTTGGATAGAAGTCAACCTTGGATTGAAGTTAGCCTTCAAATTCAACTATAGATTGACTTCTTAATATGGTCAAACAATGGTTGGTCATGTTCTCCTAGTTATGTCAACCATGGTCAACACCAATGTTCTCCTGGTTATGTTCGCCATGAAGCACTAAATTCAACCATTCCTAAACAACGGTCAACCATGATTCAAAGTCTACCTTGGTTAAGCGTCAACTATGGAATAAGGTCAACCATTATGAAACACGATATATAAATAATTGAACTTTATTATTATTAATTATTTAATTTTTATTTATTATCTATTTACTTATATTATTTATTTTCTGTCTTCATTAATAAGTAATTCTTAATTTTTTTGTTTATAATAATAATAATAATAATAATAATAATAGTGCATGGGGCATAGAATACACTCCTTTCGTAATATCATCTGCTCCATGGGTATGAGCAAAGTCACAGTCAACCAATATTCAGTGGACATTAGTCATCAACTAATCACCCAGGAGTCAATAGTAAAACCATGGTCAGCCATTATCAAACATGAACAACCATGCTCGAGCATATTCAACCATACTCTATGATGACCAATCATAGCTAACTATTTTAAAATGTGGTTCTATTTTACTTTTCTTTAATATCAATTAATTATTTTATTTTGAATTTACCTTTAATATCAACTATTTTACTTATATTTACTTTTTTACATTTATTTAATTTATTTTTATTTAATATATTTTACTATTTTAATTTTAATTTTACTTTTATTTATTTATATTTTTTTTCACTTATATTTAATTATTTTTTATTTTAATTTTATTTCTTTATTTATTTTATTTTATTTATTTATTTAATATAATTTAAAGTAAATTACATTTTTCTTTACTTATATTTATTTTATTAATTTTAATATCGATTAATTTCTTTTTGATTTATATTTAATATTATTTATTTCAATTATTTTTAATATCACTACTTTTATTTTTAATTTACATTTAATATCTTTTTTTTTTTAATTTTTAATTTTATTAATCATTATTTAACTTTTCTTTAATATCAATTAATTATTTTATTCTCAATTTACCTTATATTTTATTTTACCTATCTGTTACATTCATTTTAATTTAATATATTTTACTATTTTATTTTTTATTTTACTTTTATTTATTTAATTTTTTTCACTTATATTTATTTATTTATTTATTTTCTTTTCTTAATTTACTTTATTTATTTTTAATTTAATTTAGTTTAGTTTTATTTCTTTATTTTATTTTATTTCCACTTGTTTATTTTTTATTTTATTTTAATTCTTTATTTTATTATATTTATTTCTTTTTACTTTACTTTGCTTTTATTTAAATTTTTTTACTTAATTTTATTTACTTTAATTTATTTTAGTTTATTTTTATTTTAGTATTTTTTGGTTTTCTCTGTTGTCTACTAGCAACAATCACATTTTTAAATGTAGTTGATATTCGTCCATTAGCCCACTTTTAAAAATGTGATCATGATTGATATACGAATTTAAAAATATAGTTGTTACTAATTCTTTATAAAATAATCATTTATTTCCTATTTTCTTACTTTTCTTATATTAACTTAAAAGTATAGATGTACATATTAAATTAATTACCTTTTATAAAATAATTCTTTATCTTTTTCTTTCTTAATTTTTCTCATTTTAACTTCTTAAAGCTGCTATGATAAATATCAACTCCCACACTTACGAAGACATCAACTACGCACCAGAACTTTTGTAAAAGAGAAAAATATATATCGATTTCTTCTTGAACTCAAACATAATTTTTATGTAAAAAATAAGCTTATAATAATATAATTTTATATATAAGTTCATATACAATAATTTAAATAATATAATTTCATTTTTTGTTTGAATATCCCTCGCTTTCTACTTGCTAACTTTGGATATCCCCCGCTTTAGTTTTGGGCTTCCCTGACCAATTTTTGAACTATTACTCAATACAGGATTTCCTTTTCCAATATGAGAATTCGGCTTAAGGCACTTTTTAAATTTCGGTTTCCGTATTTGAATTTAAAGCAGCTGGGACTTGTTACTTGGATTTGTTGAGCGGTTCAGAGAAAAAATAGACTTTCTACGTGATTTTAATGGATTTCCCATATAATTGTAGTGAATTTGGGGACCATCTTCATTCATATTGAAAAAGGTTTTCGAAACTTCGTGCCATTCCTGCAAGATTTTTGAAACTCCAAGAAAGTCTGGTGATCATGATCAGATCATAAATATGATGATTAATCAATTGCTTACAACCCTTTGCAACAAATGTTGATTGGAATCCGGTGAACAACATATTTGCAAAATTTAAAATCTGTACAGTTTAAATTGTAATTTAGAGCATATGAATAGCTTTAAAACATGTTAAAACTGTTAAGATGGAAATCTCCATCACAAAAATTGCAAAAATAATAAATACCACGACTATTCTGATCCAGAAACCCTAGAAAGTGGGGGCATTTTAGTTAGAGTTTAACTCATGCCACATAGCAATACCTTGGGAAGTAGTCTCATATTTACACATGTTAAAGTGATGAGCCTCTTTACATGCATAGCATTAATCTCATGTCACACTTGTAATAGATAAAAACCATCATAATTAGAAAGTCATAATTTCTAACAATCAAAAGTCATAATTTTAAACCGGCAAGGTAAGCTACATATATTTCCTCTAAATCTAGATGTAGGTTATACTTTAAATATTATTATTATAATAATATTAATTCCAAATCATTTCAGATGAATTGAAATAAAACCAGTTTTTTAAAGTTTTTTGTTAAACATGGAATCTAGACTACTCAAATTCAGGTTACCTTTAACATTTTGATAAGTTCAACTTATTTTTAATTTTAAAAAAATAGAAAATTACAATCAGTTTTGCAAAAAGAAAATAATAACATAATATTGAAAATAGTAAATAATTACTTCTATCTAAGTTTAATAGATCTCCTTTAAAATGGATCTAGATCCCCTTTAAGATGAATCAATGATTCTATACCAGTATTCAACTTATCAATAACCATAATATAATATAAAAAAACATAATATTGAAACTGTAAAAAATTATATGATATTATTAATTAAAACTGTAAATAATATATATAATATTGAAAAACAATACGTTTAAAATTGCCACATTAACCACAAAATTTCATTCCACAAACTACCTTAATCTTTGCTATATTATATTCATAAAAAAAACTTCAAGCATGCCACAAAGATTATTCAGGGAAACGACTATCTCTCTGAAAAGCAAAAAATAAAATACTAAACAGTCTTCATTGGCAAACCCTAAAACAGGCTCTGTAATATTAATTTCCAGGTGGGATCTTCCTCAGTACAATTGCCATAAGCCCTCTTGGAAGCCTCACGAAGCTGTCCAATGGTATACCCACTGCCACAATTTCGACATTTCTGTATCAGATGCTTCATTTGGAGGGAAACGGCAACCCTCATAACATCCAAGAAAGTAGAGGCATCCTTTACTAATAACTGCGTGAACGCCAAATTAAATTCATTCTCCTTCTTTGGATCAGCATCGTCCACATATTCGTTGACGTTGTATTCACAGTAAGCAATGACCATCGCTAATGCATGGCTGCAAACGTTGAGAGACAGAGGAATATTTACAGTGTAATCAGGATACACCTTCATTATCTTCAATATCATCTCCGACTGGCACGCCACTGCTTCCCCCACCTCAAACACTCTGCCGCCCTCGGAGCTCTGCAATCTGACCACAATCCCCTTCATTCCACTCAATATTGTTGAGGAGGATGACCATGACTTTCACCACATAAAAATACAAAAATCTAAGTCCAGCATCAAAGTATTAAACAAACTAGTTTACAAAACGCTACCGGATCAAAATTAATGGGAAAAATAACCCAGAGCATACCTTTTCTAAATGACGTCCCAACTGATGCATTTGATCCCAATAGTAGAGCATCTTCTTTTTCTTACCCTCCTCCATTCCACTCAATATTGTTGAGGAGGATGAATATAACTTTCAACACAAAAAAAAACGAAAAATATAAGTCCAGCATCAAAGTATTAAACAAAATAGTTTAGAAAACCCTACTGGTTCAAATTTAATCAGAAAAATAATCCATAGCATACCTTTCTCAGAGCATCTGAATAGTACATATGATGTTTAACTATTTCCTCTATCGGCATTTCAGAGATATCATATTTAATGCGTTTAAGCGGATTTCGAAAGGGGCCATCACTGGATAATTTCTCTTCCTTTGAGCTGCTGCTTCTGCTTCTATCTGGATAGACTCTCTTCAAGAGGCCTTTCCTTCTCCCTTTGAACTTATCCATTGAAATGCCTTGTAATGAACTTCGAAGTAATATCTGAATATATAGCTAGCCAGACCAGCAATCTCCGGCCCGTTACATATCTCAATTTTTCAAATGCTCCCGCCCATTACATATCTCATTTTTTTCAAATGCTCCCGCCCATTACATATCTCTGACGGGCCTCGCATGTCTCAGCTCACGTTGAAAGCCTTGCATGTCTAGGCGACTGGCAGTTTTCTTTATTATAACTCACGTTGAAAGCCTTGCATGTATTATAACTTACGTTGAAAGACATCAGATCTTGAAAAAACTTTTTTTTGTCAATGTTGATCGTCATGTGTTTCTTTATTTTCTTTATTTTCTTGATATGTTTTTCTTTATTTTCTTGATATATTTTTCAAGATCTGATGTCTAACATGGAACACTCCACAATAACTCACGTTGAAAGCGTTGCTGTATAAGTTAAGGACAGTTTGCTTTATTATTAGTATGCTCTACAATAAGTCACGTTGAAAGCCTTGCATGTGTAGGCAAATGACAGTTTGCTTTATTATTAGTAAGCACTGAATAAAGTCTCAAAGCCTCACTGCATGTCTTGGGCGAAGGGCAGTTTGGTAACTAGACATAGGTAACTATCCAGCGGCCTCGCATGTCTCAGCTAAGTGCAGTTTGACTTTATTTCTAATACTCGCCATAAAGTCTCATTATATCTATTAATTTATTCTCTAATTTATGTTAATTAATAATTAATAACTAGCAAAGAATTATATAATATTTTTATTAAAAGAGTTAAATCTATATTATAATTTACAATTAAAATATAGTTAAATCTAAATTTAATATAAGAGTGATACTAAATCATATAAATGTTATAGGTTATAATAAATTTAATACAAAGAGTGATCCTAAGTCATATAAATGTTATGTATTTATAAGACATATTGAAAGTTCCCTCTTGCCTCTCATTACTATTCTACATCAAATGCATGCTTTCTTATTTTTTGTTTTTTGTTTTTTGTTTTTTTGTTATGGGATAAACATACACTTCCCTCCCACCACCAGAAATGTGCCTTCTCGGTGCATTTCTACAGCCCTGGGTGGGAGGGAAGTGTAAGTGTGTCACATGTATCCCACACAGTGGCTTACAAAGAACCCCTACAAAGGACTTCTATGTTGGTTTGAGGACTTCTTCAAAGCTCTTAAGCTAGAGAAAATCAATAATATCGTGAGGTTTTATTTTTCATTCCTCAACAATTGTTAAGTCCTTGCAACCCATATCCAGTGCATAAAACCTACAAATGACATCCATATCTAATGTTGATTTTAAATACTTTATAAAAGTTGCTATATTGTAGTTTGCATGCTATGTTGTTCATGATAATCAAGCCTTAAAATATATGTTTAGAACCTAAGGCCTAACTTGTGTTTTTCCCACCTAACCATGGTTCTTAAGCTCAAGAATCTCTAGTTAGGTTTTAATCCCCATGTTCTCCACTAAACATGTTGAGGAGACCCATTTCCATTGCACAAAACATACACATTATGCTCACATCTCACTCAAATGTTAATAAACCCTAAACATGGCCCTAAGAATCATTGTATATGTTATTCATGGTGTTTGAGTGTGAGAAGCTCTTTACTTGTGAAAAGGGATCTTGTTTCCTTCCCGCAACCTTGTTTAGACCTTGATACTTATTCTTGGTTCACAACTAACTTAGTCATGGAAACCATACCCCACTTGGAGATGAATGATAATCTATAGAAGGCATATGTGTTGGTTTGATGACTCATCCATGGTGCTTGAGCTTGAGAATCATGTCTTGGAACTAAAGGTTCTTGTTTCCCTCTTTCAACTATCACTAAGGGCCTGAGACCCATCCACCATGACTAAGAGCTCATAATGGAGCCCATATTCAACTTGGATACTAAACACTCACTAGAAATGGCTTGTGCCATGATCTCTTTGGTATTGTTCACGATGTTTGAGCTCAAGAAAGTTCAATTAAATGTATTTAACATTGCTATTCCCTGTGACCATGTTTATGCATCAACACCATTTCCAATGAATAAAATCTAGTCATGGTGCATGTATCCCACTAGGTGGCCTATAAAGAACCCTATAGAGGACTCATGTGTTGGTTCAAAGACTTGTTTGAGTGAATTTAAAAAGATTCAATGATATCTTCAGGAACTTATTTTCATTCATATATTATAGTTAAGACTTTGCAACCCTAAATAATGCCCTAAATAGGATTGAACTATTTCAACTAAGAAAGAGTGTGCATGTCTAAGGGTCAGTGCAAGCTAATGAGGGTCACTTTTGGCACGTTAGATGCAATAGAAAACTGAAAAAGCAGGCATCCCTCAACTTACTTGGATTTTTTGATTTACTTACGGAAAATATCTTGCATTGAGTAAAAAAGATGAAATGTAGGAAATTGAATCACGTTTCTGAATATATAACTTTTATGTATTGAAAATTTGCATAGCTATGTCAAGTTTCAGTTTTCCTAACAGACACTTTTTATTTTTCAGGCAAATGATAAGGTATATGTTTTTGTGGGTAGAGCCTTTGAGGGCCTAAATGATGGAATCAAGCTACAAAAATCGGCATGCATGTAGAGAACACATAGCACTTGTGCGCCATTATTTTTCGAAAATTAAATTAGTAATTTTATAATTTTTTTATAATTGTCTAAGTGATCAAACCTCAAAAATAGTACATCTTTTGTGGGTAGAGCCTTTGAAGGTCTTAATGCAAAATTCTTGAAATGGGTTTTTCATAGAACGTGGAGGTTAGTGTCCTCTTGTGCACCATACAATTTTTTTTTGAAATGATTGAGAATTGAAAAAGTTATGGAAGAAACACTAACAATGTGTTTCACGAGTTAAGGAGGTAGGACAGAAAATAAATTGAAAGAAAATAGGAAAAATTAATATTTCAAAATAAAAGTTACATATTTGGAATCTGCAGAAAAAATGCTATTTGTGTCTAAGATTTCGTCAAAAATGACTCTGTGTAGCATATTGTAACGAGTGGCTAAGCACAGGCTTCTCCAGAAACTGGAAGAAATACCCAATTAGCTTTGGTTTTTCATTAACATAGCACAGGTTTGGAATTACCGAAGCAAACTCCAAAGCATACACATAGGATTATTGTTGACATGTGAGCATGTGACTCGGCCTGTTTAAATTCAAAAATATTGCCGCGCTTTTAGATTTAAATAACGCGTATGCGTTATATAACTAAATAACGCGTGCGCGTTATATCAATAATTAACGCGTACGCGTTATATAACTACATAACACGTACGCGTTATATAGTTACAAAACGCGCTCGCGTTATTCAAATCATAAAATACATGTTTAATACTTGAGAAAGAGGGGGTGTAGAAGTCAAGGGAAATTTTGTTTAATATTTGAGAAGGGGTGGGGAAGGCTCAAGGGAATCTATGGTTAATATTTAATAGGGGTGGGAAAGGGTCAAGGGCTTAGAAGGATGTTGGAAGCTTGAGTGGGGAGAGATGAAGGGAATGAGAACATGATGGGCTACAGGGGGTGAAGGGAAGTGGAGCTTGAGAGCACTATTAGGAGTAGAATAGGTTCTGAAGAGGTATAGGGTTAGAAGTTGAATGTGAGACTTGAGTGACAAGGGGGAATGGATGGAGGCAAGGGGGATGTGAGAGAGAAATAAAGAATACAAGGGGGGGAGAGACATAGAGCGAGGGAGGGAGAGGGACAATGGGGAGGAATGGATTTGGAGGGAGTGAGATAGATGGGGATAGAACGAAATAAGAGATAGGAAGGGAGGGACAGAAAGTGTTGGTGGGAGACATGCAGAGAGTGGTGGTGATGGAGAGAGAGGGAGTGATGGAGAGATTGGGATAGGTTGAGGGAAAGATGAGGGAGGGATAGAAGGTGAGAGACAGGCGATGAGAGAGGGAGGGAGAGAAGGTAGGGTGAGGGATGGAGGGAGAAAGTTGGAGATAGATATGGATGGAGGGGGTATGGGTTTGAGAATGGAAAGTGACATAATGTGTGTGTATGTGTGTGTGTTTGAGAGAGAGAGAGAGACAGAGAGAGAGAGAGATCTAGAGAGATTGATGGTTGGGGAGAGAGAGACTAGAGGGAGTTGTGAGCATCATATTCTCCATCAGCATCATATTCTTCATCATCATCATCTTCATGACCATCATCGTCATCATCAACATCTTCATCATCATCACCATCATCATCATCATCATCATATTCCTCATCAAATCAAAATCTCCATCATCATTATCATCATCTAAACATCACCATCACCATCGTCATCAACATCTTCATCATCATCACCATCACCATCATCATCAAAATCTTCATCGTCATCACCATCACCATCACCATCACCATATTCATCATCATTGTCATCTCTAGGTTCCCCATCAACATCAACATCTCCATCATCATCATCTTCTTCATCATCATCATCTTCATCACCATCATCATCATCATCAACATCTTCATCATCATCACCATCATCATCATCATCATTATCTTCCTTGAATCAGATCAACATATCCATCATGTCACCATCATCTTCTGAACATCATCATCTAAACATCACCATCACCATCACCATCATCATCATCATCTTCATCATCATTACCATCACCATCATCATCAACATCTTCATTGTCATCACCATCATCATCATCATCATCATTGGCATTTGTAGGTTCCTCATCAACATCTCCATCATTATCATCTTCTCCATCATCATCATCTTCATCACCATCATCATCAGCATCAACATCTTCATCATCATCACCATAATCATCATCTTCATCGTCATCAGGTCAACATCTCCATCATCATCATCTTCTTCATCATCTTCACCATCATCATCATCATCATCATCTTCATCGCCATCTCCATCATCTCCATCATCTCCATCATCATCACCATCACCATCATCATCATCTTCATGACCATAAACATCTTCATCATCATTGTCATCTCCCCCTTCCTCATCAACATCTCCATCATCATCATCATCATCATCATCATCACCATCTGAACATCACCATCACCATCATCGTCAACATCTTCATCATCATCATCATCATCATCAGCATCATCATCAGCATCAGCATCATCATCAAAATCTTCATCGTCATCACCATCACCATCTTCATCATCATTGTCATCTCTAGGTTCCCCATCAACACATCTCCATCATCGTCATCTTCTTCATCATCATCATCTTCATCACCATCATCATCGTCATCTTCTTCATCATCATCATCTTCATCACCATCATCATCGTCATCAACATCTTCATCATCATCACCATCATCATCATCATCATCTTCCTCATCAGATCAACATCTCCATCATGTCACCATCATCTTCATCTTCATCATCATCATCATCATCATCATCATCATTACCAACACCATCATCATCAACATCTTCATCGTCATCACCATCATCATTGGCATCTGTAGGTTCCTCATCAACATCTCCATCATCGTCATCATTGGCATCTGCAGGTTCCTCATCAACATATCCATCATCGTCATTTTCTCCATCATCATCACCATCATCACCATCATGATCTTCTGAACATCATCATGATCATCATCTAAACATCACCATCACCATCATCGTCAACATCTTCATCATCATCGCCATCAGCATCATCATCAAAATCTTCATCGTCATCACCGTCACCATCTTCATCATCATTGTCATCTCTAGGTTCCCCATCAACACATCTCCATCATCATCATCTTCTTCATCATCATCATCTTCATCACCATCATCATCGTCATCATCTTCTTCATCATCAACATCTTCATCATCATTGTCATCTCTAGGTTCCCCATCAACACATCTCCATCATCATCATCTTCTTCATCATCATCATCTTCATCACCATCATCATCGTCATCAACATCTTCATCATCATCACCATCATCATCATCATCATCTTCCTCATCAGATCAACATCTCCATCATGTCACCATCATCTTCGTCATCATCATCATCATCATCATTACCAGCACCATCATCATCAACATCTTCATCGTCATCACCATCATCATTGGCATCTGTAGGTTCCTCATCAACATCTCCATCATCATCATCATTGGCATCTGCAGGTTCCTCATCAACATATCCATCATTGTCATTTTCTCCATCATCATCACCATCATCACCATCATGATCTTCTGAACATCATCATGATCATCATCTCAACATCACCATCACCATCATCGTCAACATCTTCATCATCATCGCCATCAGCATCATCATCAAAATCTTCATCGTCATCACCATCACCATCACCATCACCATCACCATCTTCATCATCATTGTCATCTCTAGGTTCCCCATCAACACAACATCTCCATCATCAACATCTTCTTCATCATCATCATCTTCATCTCCATCATCGTCCTCATCAACATCTTCATCATCATCACCATCATCACCATCATCATCATCATCTTCCTCATCAGATCAACATCTCCATCATGTCACCATCATCTTCATCACCATCATCATCACCATCATCATCAACATCTTCATCACCATCATCATCAACATCTTCATCATCATCACCATCATCTTCATCAACATTATCATCTTTATCATCTTCATCTGCATCATGATCATCTTCATTGTCATCACCCTCCTCCTCCTCATCATCTTTATCATCTTCATTTACATCATGATCATCTTCATTGTCATCACCCTCCTCCTCATCATCATCTTGTGCACTTATGCACTTAGGGATTAATATTTAGAAGAGGGTCTAAAGGCCTTTATGGGGGAGGGGCTCTAGGAACAAGGTAAGACAGAGAGGGCAGGGGGGAGGGATAAAGGCGTAGAGGGTTAGTGATTAAGGGAGAAGAAGGGAGAGAGTGCTATAGGGAGGGATAATGACGAAGATAAAGAGAAGGTGGAGAGATGGAGAGTGGGGTGGTAGAGACATGGCTGAAGGGAGAGAAAGAAACATGAAATAAACATGTAGGGAGAATGAGGGACAGATATTTAGAAAGAGATAGGGGGTATCTAGGGATTATTGGGAGAGAGCTAGGGGGTATTAAACCATACAAAACATTTGTTTTGTATGCAATCATATAAATTATTACTTTTCTTTGATTTTGTTCGTTGCCCTAGCCGTGCACCTAACCTATTTATTGTGCTTGACTATATCGCGTTCGCATTTTGTCACTACATATCGCGCACAGCGTTTTATATTTATATAATGCGTACGCGTTTTGTAACTCCAGAAATAATGGACTGTTGCTGTCCGAGAGCAACTTCACTCTGTCCGAACGAAAGCAACAATCCCGCGATTTTTCGAACAGCACGAGCCTGCGTTTGAAAATTTTCACATTCTACACCAACTCCATCATTTTTTTTTATGCAGGTGCAGCATTGAGGACATCTTTCATGGTTGCTCACTTTGGTGTTGGGTTATATGGCCATATTTGAAGAAAATAATTAGCAAGCTTGAAGAATCTCCAATTGAAGAACACCAAAGATAAGGCCTTTGAAAGATTCATTTTGCCTATATTTGAGGAGCACACAAGGTAAGATATCAAGCTTCAAGACCAACAAGGAAGAACTTCCATTTGCTTATTATTGAAGATCTTGTAATTGAGGAGCAACAAAAACAAACTATATTGAATTGATCATTGTGGTGATGGGGAATGCACGTAACCGAGTAAACAAATCAACAAGGAAGAAGAGACCTCAAGAAGTCATTGAAGAAGAGAAAGAAAAGAAAAGAATATACATGATGAATCGGAGGCTTTCTTTGGAAACTAATCCAAATCCAATTGTAGAGGATACCATGGTTCATCCTATTAATCCACGACAAGAGGGACCTTCAATTTCCACAATAGTTGTTGAACAAGCACCCCATGGAAGTAATCAAGAAGCAAAACGTAGGTGCTCATTAGGGGATGTTTCAATTCCCACTTCAAGTCAAAGTGATAAGTTACCATCTCAAGATGAAGCTCACGAAGAAACACCCAATTTGCTATCCGGATGTGGTTATACAAGCGATGAAGTCAGAGAGGCGTTGGACATTTTGCCTACTATTGAAGAAGAGAATGTTATCCACACCATCGATGAGGATGTTGGACTTCCACAAGGGGATGTTGGACTTCCACAGACCATGGATGAGGATGTTGGACTTCCACCATCCAACTACCAGGAAGAGAATGAAGGACACCAAGCTACTACTGAAACGCTAGAGCGTCTTGGTGATGCGCTACATGGTACAATTCCAACCCCCTTACCTCCATTAGCAAGCACACGTCAAAGAACTCCGAAGCGTATACAAGTTGATGAAAGACTTATGAATTCCATTGAAGGTACGCTATCTAAACGTAGTATTGCTTATCAAACTCAACAGATACTTGATAAATATTTTGTTTCTAAATGTGATGGAGATAAATGTAGATTATTTTTATCATTGTTAAAATCTAGGAGCATGAATGTTGTTAGGAAAAAGTTAGGGATAAAGATGATAAAGAATTCTGAACCAAGTTCTCATATAGTTAAAAGCCTAGTAGATGCATTTGGTAAAATTGGTAAGAACACACGTTCAAAGGACCGCAATGCTGCTCGTCGTGTGTTGTCACAATCAATTGCAGATAAGAACACCAGGGCCCTTCGTATTCTCAGGCCTACATCGAAACTAGTTAATTTGAATGTAAAAACCCTCCGTAGGTATTCTATTAGAAGAGAACATCTTGACACAACCGATCAGACAGATTTTTGGGCCTTTGTTGGTCGGTTGCCACGTCGTGACATGAAGCTAGTTGATGCAGTAAAGGGACTAGTGCATAGTTTTTGGCATGATCACAAAAGGCCTTCTTCAAACCGAAAGGATGTACTAAAACTAAGAAGGGGTTCAAAGGATCGTGAGCCACATACTAAGCATTTTCTTGATATAACACAGACAGAGCTTTACGAAAAATTTAAGATTGAGCATAGACAATTGAACTTGGGGCAAAGATCTTTTGAGAAATTTAAGCCATGGTATGTTAGAATAAATACTCTTCGTAACACTTGTTGTTGTAGATACCATGTAGAATATGAATATTACTATGAAACATTTTTGTACATTCGTCGTGTATTGCATACTAACATTGTGCAGGATTGCTCCATGACAATACCACCGACTTCATCAAGAGAATTCATTCATAGCATCATGTGCAATAGGCCCGAGGGGCAAACATACTATGCAAAATCTTGTTTGGATGGAACATGCTCCAACTGTGCTGGAATGGCATTATTGAGCCAATGTATGCACGAGAATGGAGACAGTGAATTTGGGAAAATGGTTACAGACATGAAAAGTTTCAAATATATCAACTATGAAATAGTCCCAGGGAAAGAAAGCAAAAAAATACAATTGGTGACATCTCAGGTATGCATTTATATCTATAAAATTATGTTGTAACGGTTACATTTCAATCCTTACTTACAACAAAAAACTGACATTGAGATCATTTTGTGTCACCAGGTACAAGTTAGTGACTTCATCAAGGAATTTATTGAAAAGACACATCAATATGTTCAGCATGTCCACGTGGCACGATGGCAGGATGAGAAGTTTAGAATATGCAGAGATACATTTCCCCTTGGTACTATACTTTCAGTTGTTGATTTTGCCGAGAACTACACTCTGCAACCTCAAAATGAGATCCAAAGTCAGTATTATCACTCTGAGCAGGTTTCCTTGATGGTCCATATCACATACAGGCATGGCCCAAATAGCACTGAAGAGCAAAGAGAAATTCTGAAGGAATATCACTTCTACATAAGTGATGATAGGTGCCACGACTTCCACTATGTACGTCATTGCTTCATCATGTTCTATGATCACTTGAAGGGAAGGAACATACAGATGGACCGACACTGGATTTGGTCTAATGGGTGTGCTGGGCAGTTCAAAAATGCACGCATATTTCAGTGGTTGTGTTCATTGCATAAAAACTACAAAGTGCCACATATGTGGAACTATTTTGAGACTGGGCATGGTAAAGGAGAGCATGATGGAGCCGGAGCATGTGTCAAAACAGCCCTACGAAGAGAGGAATTGAAAGTATCTACATAATCTACTATTCTAAATGCTCAATCTATAGTCAGGTGGTGCACGTCAGTAATGGGAGAGGAATCAACTATGCGAGTAGAATCCACAAGAAAGAGACATGTGGAGAGATTTTTTTGGGAGGTGGTAGACATAGATCGTTCACATGCATGGGAATGCAAGACTGTGCCTGGGACTCGTGGCTTTCATTCGGTTCGAAGCTCTGATAACCCAGTATTTGAAAATTGGACCAGAAAACTTGCTTGTTTTTGCCCGCCTTGTTGTGATGGTGACTGGGATGGGTGTGAATCATTGGATTGGGTTGATGGATGGGATCGCATATCACTTCCACTTGATCAGCATGCAATTGTTGAGTTAACTCCGTTGGAAGAAGACCAATAATCTATTTCTGCAGATTTTGATCATGTCTCAGACCTTGTACAACCCGGTATGATGCAATTACACTGAGCAAAACCCTAGTTTACGAAATGAATGCACAATGAAGCCACTGGGCCATGGGGAGACGAGGGAGAGGGCCCCCTAGAGGTAATCGCATGCCAGGAGACCAACGGAGTCGACGGTTCGTCGGTCCGACGTCCGGTTTCCGAGTTATGTCGAGTTGCAAGTCGCATGAAAATGCCGTTCAGGGACACTTGGTGAATTTCCGTCCGGGAGCCAAAAAGCAAACGGAGCAGGAAGATTGCGTGCCGTTGGCTCCCGCAAGTGTGTGTGGGCAATGCCGACGTGGGAACACTGCCAACACTGGCTCGGGGGAGGTTTTTGCAGAGTTGACCTACCAATGCGAGATTGCATGCAATTACACTGAGCAAAACCCTAGTTTACGAAATGAATGCACAATGAAGCCACTGGGCCATGGGGAGACGAGGGAGAGGGCCCCCTAGAGGTAATCGCATGCCAGGAGACCAACGGAGTCGACGGTTCGTCGGTCCGACGTCCGGTTTCCGAGTTATGTCGAGTTGCAAGTCGCATGAAAATGCCGTTCAGGGACACTTGGTGAATTTCCGTCCGGGAGCCAAAAAGCAAACGGAGCAGGAAGATTGCGTGCCGTTGGCTCCCGCAAGTGTGTGTGGGCAATGCCGACGTGGGAACACTGCCAACACTGGCTCGGGGGAGGTTTTTGCAGAGTTGACCTACCAATGCGAGATTGCATGCAATTACACTGAGCAAAACCCTAGTTTACGAAATGAATGCACAATGAAGCCACTGGGCCATGGGGAGACGAGGGAGAGGGCCCCCTAGAGGTAATCGCATGCCAGGAGACCAACGGAGTCGACGGTTCGTCGGTCCGACGTCCGGTTTCCGAGTTATGTCGAGTTGCAAGTCGCATGAAAATGCCGTTCAGGGACACTTGGTGAATTTCCGTCCGGGAGCCAAAAAGCAAACGGAGCAAGAAGATTACGTGCCGTTGGCTCCCGCAAGTGTGTGTGGGCAATGCCGACATGGGAACACTGCCAACACTGGCTCGGGGGAGGTTTTTGCAGAGTTGACCCACCAATGCGAGATTGCATGCAATTAAACTGAGCAAAACCCTAGTTTACGAAATGAATGCACAATGAAGCCACTGGGCCATGGGGAGACGAGGGAGAGGCCCCCCTAGAGGTAATCGCACGCCAGGAGACCAACGGAGTCGACGGTTCGTCGGTCTGACGTCCGGTTTCCGAGTTATGTCGAGTTGCAAGTCGCATGAAAATGCCGTTCAGGGACACTTGGTGAATTTCCGTCCGGGAGCCAAAAAGCAAACGGAGCAAGAAGATTGCGTGCCGTTGGCTCCCGCAAGTGTGTGTGGGCAATGCCGACGTGGGAACACTGCCAACACTGGCTCGGGGGAGGTTTTTGCAGAGTTGACCTACCAATGCGAGATTGCATGCAATTACACTGAGCAAAACCCTAGTTTACGAAATGAATGCACAATGAAGCCACTGGGCCATGGGGAGACGAGGGAGAGGGCCCCCTAGAGATAATCGCACGCCAGGAGACCAACGGAGTCGACGGTTCGTCGGTCCGACGTCCAGTTTCCGAGTTATGTCGAGTTGCAAGTCGCATGAAAATGCCGTTCAGGGACACTTGGTGAATTTCCGCCCATTTTATAATTTAAGCCACTTTTAAATATTTGAACTTCCATATTATTTTTGAAAGAGTATAATATTTCAAAACTCCTAAAGAGACAAAAACACATGATCAAAACTCCTAAGGCTGTAATTTAGAGTAGTAATAATGGGGGTGATGGAGTTGAATTTGATCCTATGGAAGATAATGATACTAATATTATTGAGAATAAAGGGATAATAGGTTGATCCATGACACCTTTGTTTGCATGGATGAGGATGCACCTATGTATGAGACCTATGATAATATGTACATCTTATTGATAAGGCACACAAAGGCCTATACAAGAGATCAAAGATGGGTCACTTTGTCTACTAATTTGATGTTGATAAAATTGAAGGTATTGAATGACATTTCAAACAATGGTATGACAAAGATCCTAATGTATACACAAGGTTAATATATAAGGTGCCCCATAAGGTTCTTTGTCATATCCCTATAATTCTAGGTTTTTGATGATTGTTTAGGTTAAAAAACATAGCACATTATATGGATTATCATGTACAAAGATAAGTGAAGATGGTATTATATGAGTGGCTACAAATGGTTCTCAATTTACGATCATCAAGGAAATATTACCCATTTTTTAAGAAGAACCTCATAATGTTAGACTTTCATTGGTAGTTGATGGCAATGGGTGTGCATGAGTGAGTTCGTTGAAACCTTGAAAACATTGTATTGCATTTAGTTTGATTAAATTACACGAGCAAGAACTTTGACATAACTTGTAATGATCATCCAAAATCACAAATTTTAATTAGATACCAATTAGTGCATGCATGTAGTGAATTCGTTGAAACCTTTGAATATAATAGTTTGTTCTTTTGACATAGTGCATTCATGAGTAATAGATAATCCACACAAATCAACACATTAGAATGACACAAGTACATGTATCCAAAAGTACATATATATCCAAAAGTGCATGTCTCCAAAAGTACATGTATATCCAAAAGTCTCCAAAAGTGCATGTCTCCAAAAGTACATGTATATCCAAAAGTATCGAAAAGTACATGTATCCAATGAAGTCAATGTACATGTCTCCAAAAGTACATGCACAATAAAGTCAATGTACATGTCTCCAAAACTGAATGTATCGAAAAGTACATATATATACAAAAGTATCCAAAAGCACATGTGTCCAAAACTATCCAAAACTATCAAAACTCAAGCTTTCTCTTGTTCTTTCCCGACGTTGATCCTCTAGGCACATCCCTAGGATCAATGTGCATCCCTGGATCCTGCAAATTAAATATCAATTGTTAAATTCAACTAACTATGTACACTAATACATTATCTCAACAATTATCAACTGGTGCATGGAAAGTGCATGAAACACTTGGTCACTGAAGGACATCTCACCTCAATTGACAAAGGAGATTGTGTTGCTTGTGTAGCAGATGGAGCCGTCGGTTGAACATCCAGGATGGTTGAACCATGGGGGCCAGGCACTGCTCCTGCTGGTGGTGGCTACAATGAAAAAATGTTGAAATAGTTAGAAATGCATGAATAAACAATAGGTCCAACAATAATAAACTATGTAAAGATAATGTTGAAATAGTTACATACCTGTGTGTGATCAGTCGCCACTGCAGATGCGGCACTAACTGCTGCATCAACCATCGATGCAAGGTTCTCAGCAGACAACTCGGGTTCCTGTTGCAGTAAACATGCAATTCAAACATTAACAAAAACGATTTATGCACTGGATTTCAAGTTAAACAACAAATATCATCGAAGGATATACATTACCGTGGTGTGAGTAAGCCCATGGTCGTGGGCAACTGGAGTCTTTCTCGGAGTAGAACGCCTCACATACACACGACCCTTGTTCACGAATGGCCTGGAGGGAGATGCAAATCCAGGCAATGGGCTAGATGTGTCGGATGGTTCCTACAGTCAGCAAGTGTTCATGTAGTTAGACATGCATGATTCAACAAACAAACATGTATTTAAAAAATGTCATTTTTAATTGTTTACCTGGAGCCCAGACGTTTCAGGGGACGGTATGACCATGGGCACTACCTCCACATTACCTTGCCCCTATGAAGGATCTGCCATCTGCAAGTTTAATAATTGTAAATATTAGACCGTATATAGCATTAATGAACTAAAATGTAAAGTATGTGGAAATTAACAAATTAACAAGTATTAAAAAACTGAAATTTTAAAATGTTTACCTCGGTGTGAGATACGGCAATAGGTGGTATATAAGATGGGCCTGCCGAGTCTGGAACATCCGGCTCTGGGGCGTCACTGCCGGTAATCATCATCAACTGCAAGTTCACAAAATTAATATATTAGCTCAAACTATATATATGTGTACAAAGACGAAAATAAATGAAGAATTTATTACAATTAACCATCAAGATACCTCTCTCAAAAAGCCACTGAAGGCAACATCTGATGCAATACCATAGCAGGGACGACCACATGACGTGCACTCGTGAGGATCAGTACTAGGATGGGTAATAGCTGATGGTCCTCCACTAGTGGATGGTCCTGATGGTCCTGCAGTAGTGGATGGTCCTGATGGTCCTGCACTAGCTGATGGTCCTGCATGGTGACGAGCTGGTGTATGTACCACACCAGGGACAGATGTCCCTTCCTCACCCATATGTTGAACCATCCTGCCATGGCGAACAACCGTCCGTGCCAAACTCAAAAATGCATCCCGTGTCTGCGGAATAATGCGATGTGCTGGTGGGACATCTGGCCCAGGCAACTGCCTGCGAGGTGCAGGGATAGGGCGATCCTGGTCTCGAAGCCTGGCATTGGGTCGGTTTTGGGGCATCCCCCCACCGATCCCCTGGAACTGTAAGATGTCAAAATAGTTAACGTGTTTATGCAACACGAACTCTGCATACATCTTTCGAAGGAAATATAAGGGAATTTCCCTGTTGTTGTGTGGTGGCATATCAAAAACCATGTACCATCTGTCCATCCAGTTATCAACAAATGGTTGAAACGTGCACCACTCAATGGAGATATGCGGCTTGCTTGCATTAGGGATTTCCCCCGTCCGAGGGTCCCTAAACAATGCAAATATAACCTCTTTGGATATTTTTAGCTTTTTTACTGCATTGTAATCTAGTCCATCAGCATATTGTTGTCTTTTTCTTTCTCTGTAAGATGCAATATCATACAGGACATTCGTAGATTGTGAAATTGTGTCCACAATTGCATCCAAGGTTGATGCAAGTGAACGGCGAATCCTGTCGCCACCACTAAAAGCTTCACTTATGCCCCTCAATTGGGCAAGCTCAATCAATATTTCGGCATTGGCATCCATAGCCGCAACTGCAATAAAGACATTAATACGAAAATCATTAGAAACATATACATGGTATATAATGACGTCTCTTCAAAATTGAACATGTATTAAATCAAACTCACATAAGCAATTTAATGGCATTTACTTACATACATTTAAAACTTAAAATTAAACATTTGACAATTAAAAAGTAAGTTAGTCAGATTGGTAGAGAGGAGGAGGAGGAGGATCAAGGCAGTGATGAGTTTGTTGATTCAGGCATGGAGGAGGAGGATCAAGGCAGTGATGAGTTTGCATCTATGTGTCTCAATGTCTCATTGTGTTTTGTGATTGTGAATGACAAATGTGTTGTGATTTGTGAATGATCTAATTTCTATTGAATATTTCATATTTGTAATTGTAAATGTAATTTCTATTGAATATTTGTAATTGTAAATGTTAAATTTTATTGGATGATCTATATGTCTATATTTTTAAATTTTAATATATTTTAAAAATATATTAATTCCGGGGGTCACCGTGTCCTACGTGTCATAATTCCGGGGGTCACCGTGTCTAGTGGGGACCAGGGATCAAATTTGAAGGGTGGGGTCCCATTTCACTATGAAGGGCTATGAGATATTGAACACTATTGAAGGGCTATGAGAAATTTATTAATATTTATTCTATGTGTATATATGGATGTGTTCATGTTGTATGGATTGGATTCTAGGTTAACCGAGGCCTTTTTAGAGCAAAGAATGGGGTAATTACTATTTGGGAACAAGTTTTTTATCAAATGTAAATTGCGGTGATGGAAGATATTGAGGGTGCCACATGTTGTGGAGAAAGTAGTATTGATTCCTATGACGTAATAGGGAGTTCAAAAAGTCTGGTTTCAAGTATTGTCATGCGTAGCTCGATTGATTTTTCTCGCGCTAGGGTTGTAGCAACTGTTATGGCCATTACTGTTAAAAGGATTGATGGGGTGGAATCCCGTGAAACGATGAGTTCTTTTGTTAAGACGTAGATTCAGTGAAATTTGGTGGGAGTCTTATGTTCATTTTATGCACAAAATTCGATTACTTGATTTTGTTGCATTGTTAACTCTCCTCCTAGTCATAGCTACAATCTCTTATATAATTGTGAAGGTTATCAATCCACTCAATATATTAAAGTTGTAGTAGGCCAAAATCATCCACATATTTATTGTACTCACAAATGTTGACATTCCAATTTCTATGTAGAGCGCCCATTAACATTAGATTGTATGGGACATGTTTTTGAGGCATGATGTCATTATCTCATAACAACAAGCTTTTTATCCATAAATATGTCATCTACAAGCCAACGGAATTGTTCCTAATCCTTTATAAAACTTTGTCATAATTATATCAATACCAACATTCCTACCTATTGACTTAGCTTAGAAGATATTACACCTTCGGATAACCAAACCTGATTCCAAGGTTGGTAATCATAAACGTAAAAGCATCATCATAAGGAAATAGCATGTTGTGTTGAGGAAATTCCTTTTTTTCCATTTCCTTCTCAGTATAATATTTGGTTGTGGATCATTTAAAATGTATAATTTATTTTAATATAATTGGGAAGCTAAATTCAAATTCATTAATATATTAATATGATTTGATTTTTTTATTAATAATAAGTTATTCTTTTCATTTGAAAATGTAATAGTACATCAAAATTTCAATGTTTACTAACGTAGTAAAGTTGAGAGGCTTTATTTTTCAGTGGATATAGCAGACCTGTAAATTCATAGGATGTCAAAAATCTAGTCAGCCTTGAAGTTGAGCTCCTCAAAGAAAACGAATTTCTTTAAATATGTTTATGGCAGGCTGGCATTGCCAGCTTCGCTCCGCAAACTATCCTGGAGGACTGGAGGAGATAGGGTAGGTGGAACTTGGAAGTAGCTCATCCACAGTGGAATAGGGGTATAAGAAAAAGCTTGTTTCTATTCATGCAATATGGTCGGAGCCATGGAAGCATGGAATTCCAGCATTGACTTGATACAACAAAGAAAACAAAAGGTGGAACTTGGGAGCTGCAGGATTGACTTGATACAACAAAGAAAACACAGGGTGTGAGGCTGGGAGCCGTAGATGGTAGGATTAACTTGATACAACAAAGAAAACACAGGTCTATAGGTAGGGGCCACGGGCAGGAGCAACAACCTGCAACATTACAAGAAGTTTATGGATTGTGGATTTTGTCTGAAATGCCAAATTCGCGGGGGCATATTAACATAATATATTATACATTGAATACTCAATTAACTCACGGAGTCAGCATTCACGAATTGGTATGTGATAACTTGTAACTTGGTAAGCCCGCTAGCAATAACACGTATGAGCCACCTTCCAGGTTTAATAATTTTGTTGATGCCATTAAATGTGTTAAACACGTAAGCGCTCGCTACAAACACGAGAACTTCGAAGCGTTCAAGCCATGGGCTACTCAGTGTAAGCTCGTCCACGTAAGTTGCTCAATGATATTATTAGAGGCCCAATGGTCCATGATCCATGGATGATCGAACACGTGGATATTGGAGAGTAAGCGAGTCCCACTCCCAAGTCACCTAGCTAGTAGCCGCATTCCCAATTTCCCACTAAAAATTGTTGATGGGTGAAATTTGAAGCTACCCTTCTGTTGCAATTTTAAACAGTAGTGGTTAATTTAATTATTGAAGGGCTTACCATGAAATTAAATTTTTTTTGCATGGTAAAATTTGAAGTGGCCTTCTATGACGTGTGGGTAAAATTTGAAGTGGCCTGAAGGCTTCAAATTTGAAGCCTGGTGGGGACACTCGTGTCCCGTGTCCTCGTGTCGGGTGACTTAGATGAATACATTGTAGAAAGGGGGGAGTTTTAATTTTTTCAATTTTTGGTTTGATTATGAAGTTTTGAGTTTTTTGAAAAGGGTTTCATTTTAAGGTGTGAATTTAATTACAAATTGGGTTATTCCCAATTTGATCAATATTACAAAACTAGGTTAAACAATAAAAAAATTGTAATTTGGATTAAAAAATCACAAAAAAATGATTTGGGTGAATAAATTACCTGACTAGATGAGAATGCACCGGTGAATTTGTCTCCCCTCCAGCGAAATCGAGCAACACGGATAGTTGAGTGGGCCACAAAGCGTCCTCGTCCAGGGTCAATTTCGCCTCTATTCGTGTTTCTGATGCGTGAGTGTCGCGGGTGGTCGGCAATCGGCCGACTGTGTTTTTAAATTGATTTTTAGTTTTACATATCGCGTACGCGATTTGTAAATACATAACGCGTACGCGTTTTTTAACTACATAACGCGTACTCGTTATTGTTACCTAGCCTACATGTCCAATGACATGTTAGGCTCGGGTCTTACCATGGCAGGTGGTAAATATCAGAAACGCGTTATGTTTTAGGTATCAGGAACGAGATTTAAAAAAAGTAGCATTGCATCTAAAGTGACCCTCATCTTCTTGCACACACCCCTAAAGCATGTGCACATTCCCAAAAAATTAGTAGGCATTCCCTCTTAACTTTTTTGAGACAACTGCTGGTATTATATTCTTATCACGCCATTCTTTCCAACCCATTAAGTAAATGACATTTTAATGAGGTTATTTGAAACTTTTAAAAATCAACATGTTTGAGTGATCATAATAAAAGCTAGCATAACCAAAATCTTGCTGCCAGCACTACACAAATATCATAAATTTGACATTATTAAATATTAAAACCAACTGTCCTTAGAACAAATACACAATATTCCATAAGCACCATCAAATGCATTCTAAATGAATTCCAATTTAGGGAAATCAAGGCTAGCTTGCGAGAGTTCATAGATATCTCCCTCAGCATTACAAAAACAAACTGCCAAAATACAAAACCATTGTTATATTTTTTGTGAAAATAAAATGTAAAAAAAAAGTCAACTTTTAAATTTCATAAACAATAAATATCACAAATGTTATGGGCTAAATTGGCTTTAAACTTATAATAGATCACAAATTTATCAACTTTTTTTTCAACGAAAAAAAACTACTATTGATATTCAAGGTGAATCAAATAGTACAAAGATCATCTTGATTCATAAATAGAACCAAAAAACTGAAAAAAGGATCAGATACACAATTAGTCCATCAAAGAACTTTCTGATCACATTCTCTCAAAAAGAAGCAAACCATCAAAAAATCAAGTCATTCTTCCCAAAATAGGATGCAAAGAAACTATAACAGCGATTAACAACAAAAAGTAAGTATGATCCCCTAAATTTTAATAAAAAAAGTAGGTGACACCACACTCCAGAATGGCATTATCCAGCCATTCCTCCCAAATAAGATTTCCTTTAGTACCATCAAGAGCCTGTTTTGATAGCTTGTCCGCCAGAGAATTATGTTCTCTATAAATATGTTCAAAATAGATATTCTACTGCATAGAGATTTCTTTTTGTGTGCGGATACACCAGTGACGAAGATTGGTAACATTAAGCTTGAAGTCCCCTATAGCCCACTTAATTGTTACACGGGAATCTCCATAAACTTTGATATCGACTAAACCAAAAATATTTGCCAATTTTAGGACACACCAAAGTGCCATAAGTTCTGCTTTCATATTGCTTCCCACTCCAAAATTGAGTTGAACAGTATAATAATGGTCCTCATTCAGAAATAAGACTCCTCCTACTGCACAAATCCCATTTTGTGCATCCCCATCAAAGAATAAGACAAGTTGAGTCACCTTAAAAGTAAAATGACGAACTCTAGCAACTGGAAAAATGAGCTCATTACTCTTGTACGATAGAAACATCTTCAGTGCAGTCATACTACAAATCATTTCATCAGGCTTTATGTTCTGAAAAATAACACAATTCCTAGTGTACCAGACTGCCCAGGCAATACAAATAGCATTGTTAAAGAAGGGTTTACATTTTATGTACCAATTTAACAGACAGAAGTTGAAATATCCAACATCCCATTGACAAGTAATATTCAGCTTTGCAGAAACAAAATTCCAAATTTTGTTTGTGAAAATGAAATTGACAAAAAGATGTTGGGAAGTTTCTGCTGCATTGAAGCAAAGACTACATATGCTTGGACCAATCCAACCACGCTTCAGCAAGTTCTCCCAAGTCTTGAGTTTATCTTGAAGAGCTAGCCATAAAAAACATTTTAATTTTAAGGGGACTGTCCACTTCCATAATCTCTTGTACCACCAGTCTTGTGGATATATAAATTTATCTTGAATAATTCTAATGTAAGCTGATTTTGCCGTCACTATCCTTGTACTAGGATTCCCACTCTAGACCAATTGGTCACTCTCCATATTAAGTTTAACGCCTGTAGAATTTAAATTTCTAATATAATTCTCCCATTCCTGAGCATAAATTCCAGAAATTCCAAGATCTTTAGAGTTCATCCAAACAATAGGACAAGTATCACTTGTTCTGCGGATAAGAAGTCTATTTAGAGTAGACATCCCAAGAACCTGTAAATATTGAATTAAAAGATTCGAAAGTGTGTATGAATCTTCCATCCCGATAATGGGATCCAGACCAACTCTAATATTAACTCATGTGCCAACCTTCCAGTAAAGGTCCTTCTTAATCCATATAAAAACTTTCATGAAGCCCCTCCATATTGGTGAGAAGTTCCATCCCACTTGCTTCGGATTTCTAAACCAATTGAGCACATATGAATTGAGATATTTGATATGCATGACTCTGGACCAAAGAGTATTCCCAAAGATACATCTACACATGCTTTTTAATCTGAGAGCAGCGTTGAAAAGTCCTAAATCTTTGATTCCCTAGCCCCCAAATCTTTCAGGTCTTGAAAGTATCTCCCAAGCGACCATAGGTGTTTTGGCTTTATCAGAATTTCTAGTCCATAGAAAGTTGAAGAAACATTTTCTGATTGCATTAATAATAAAAGAAGGGACTTGAAGTAAAGAAAACCAATAGATTGGTATGCTTGATAGCACAGCCTTTACTAAAATGAGCTTTCCCCTAATAGACAGAAGTCTAAAAGACCAATGTGCAATCCGATTTTCAATTTTACACAGCAGCCAGAACCAGTCTTTTATGAGATAGTTATTGGGTTTTAAGTAGAAACCCAAATATTTGAACCCTTCTTCCAATGGGAAGCACTGAAAGGGTAGAAAGCCAGTAATTTCCCTCAACTGCAAATCATTCATATTAAAATGATAAAAATTTGATTTCGCAGAGCTAACTTTCATACCGGAAGCTTTACAAAAGGTCTAGATAATGTCACTGTAATGCTTCCATTCTGCTAATGAGTCCATACCAGCCACCAAAACATCATTAGCAAACAGAATATCTGTGAGCACACAATCTTTTGCCAAACTAACACCTTTGATCAAACCTTTATCTAAGGCTTGATTAACTAGTCTACTGAAGCCATCCATGACCAATAAGAAGAGAAGTGGGGAAAGAGGACAACCCTATCGGATACCTCGAGAACAACTGAAAAATGAAGTCGGTGAACCATTAATCAGCACCACAATATTCATTGAAGTGATACAAGCCATAATACACTTAATCACCAGGGGGGGACACCAATTCTTATCAAGATCAATCTCAGAAAAGACCAATTGACCCGTTCATAGGCTTTCTCTAGGTCCAATTTTAGTAATAAAGCCTTCTTCTTTTTAATCTTAATGTTGTGCAACAATTCCTGAGAAATCCCTATTGCATCATGTATCTGTCTCCCCGATAAGAAACCAAACTGTTCTGCAGAAATGAAATTAGAGAGGGTTGTCTTTAACCTTTGTGCAAGAATATTTGTAATCAATTTGTATACAAGATTGCATAGGGAAATTGGACGAAAATCCCCAAATGAGAGAGGCTTGTTACTTTTAGGGATTAGTGTGACAAATGTAGAATTAAGAGCTCCTGATATGAAACCATTGACCCTAGAAAAGTTCACCATACTTTTGAGATCCTCACCCAAAACATCAAAGAAGTGAATGTACAGCTCCACTGGCCATCCATCTGGCCCGAGACTTTTTTCTTTTGCAAAGATTTTCAGAGTATCCTCAATTTCATCTAGAGAGACTTCCCTTTGCAATTCATCAGAATCATGTTCATTAAAGAATCGCGGATAAATTCTCGCTACTTTGATTTGATCAAGTAAATCACAATCACCAGGATCTTTATAGATATTTCCAAAGAAATTGACAGCTTCCGATTTTAAATGTTCCAGTCCAGATATCAAATGACCCTGGGCATCTTGTATGTCCCATATGTTGTTCATATTTCTTCTAGCTGAGGCATATGAATGAAAAAATTTTGAGTTTTTGTCTCCATGGGAAATCCAAGTGGCTCTACTTTTAAGACGCCACTCTTTTTCTTCCTGCACCATCAACTCCTGTTTTTTCTATTCAAATCTTTTCAAAGATTCAAAAGACTCAAAATCTAATGAATTACTAAAATTAGCTTCAAGAGAAATATGAATTTTATTTTCCAACTGTGCTAATTCCAGCTGATCTCCCTGCTTTCTATTCTTTATCCAACCTATAACAGCCTCTTTCAAACCCTTCAACTTATAACAGAACCGTGCCATCGGGTTTGCATCTTCTACACAGAATTTCTTCCAGAATTCTCTAACCATGATACAAAATTATTCATTGTTAAGCCAGGAGCTATTGAACTTAAAAGGAAAGGATACTTTTTGTCCATAATCATCCAACTGCAGAACAATAGGCCAATGGTCTGAAAGTTTGGTTTCAAAAACCCATGATCGATATTTCTGAAAATGACCAAGTAGTTCTGCCTTAACAAGAAAACGATCGAGTCTTTTATGTATCCCATCCCTTCCAAACCTACCATTGGTCCAGGTAGGCATCAACTTTACAGGCATAGCATCCACAAAATCGTTATCTCCAAAAGTCTTAGTGAAGAAATCAACCAATTCATCCAGCCTAGCCGATGGTCCCAAAATCTGTGAAGCAGATCTGGTATAATTCAAATCTCCTGCAATAATCAAATTATGTGTGCTCAGAAGACTAGAACCCAAGAGTGCCTCCCAAAAGTTATGTCTCTCCCTATAGGGAGCATAACAATTTAAAATGGAAAGAGTCTGATGCAATCCACAGGAGTTTCCTTTCAATAAAATGCCCCATGGTGTGTTAAAAGCCTTGAAGGAAAACAGAACAGGGTTCCAAGCCATTGAAAGGCCCCCCGAGAGACCACAAGAATTGACAGCAGCCACCTCCCATCTAGGGAGAATCGTACCAATTTTAGAGACAAGAAAGGAATCCTCACACATGGTTTCCTGAAATAGAACAATACCAGGGCTAGTAACATTAAAAAGATTGGTTAAGGCTTGAGCCCTAGATACCTTAGCCAATCCACGCACATTAAGGGAGATAATGAACATTAAGAACCACCCAAGGAGGGGTACGCTGCTCTAAGGCCCTCAATGGTATCACTACTATCAACCCTCGCATCTTCCAACCTTTTCAAAACAGGAGTATATGAATCAAACCCAGGAACAACAGGTTTAGACTTATCCTTATTTTTCTTTCCTCTACGAATGGTGACATTTTGGAATTTCAAAGTATGTAAAGGATTGGCATCAGAATTTAAACCTGGGTTTTTTGAATATGTTGGTAACGGAGGAAATTCCAAACCCTTCTGAGATAGAAGATAACCACTATCGTTCAAAATCGACTTATCATCAACAGAAAAATTACCATAAGAACCACCCATAGGGTTTCCAACTAAAACAAACTCAACAATCGACCCAGACTTCAAACCCTTGGTATCCAAACCCTTGGTATCCTCAGATGGAATGAGAATGGGGTTTGTAGGACATAAACCCTCATCCTGCCAGGAGTTAAGAGGAAGAGGTAAAATCTCCTCCGAATCCACTAACTCCAGCTCTCTGGCCAAATTTCGTTCGACCAGGAGTGTAGGGGAAGCCGACCCAACATTCTCTACCAAAAGACCAATAACAATATCATGATGCAACAAGAATTCCCATTTAGATATACATCTAGACAAATCTTTCTCAAAATTCTCAATGAAAGCAATTTCATCTTTTGAAATATCAGAGAAAAATTCAGATGGTCTTGTGTCAGACTTACCAGGAAACATGCACAAATTCTTGGACGGTGAGCACTTAGGGGTTGATAGACCAGAGGAAACAGAAGGATCCACTCTGTGTCTCCGGAAAGAAGGGCAATTGGCTTGTACATGACCAGTTTCGCGGCATTATCAATTGACTCCTTTATGGCTTTAAATAATTTATTATTTATTTGTAATTAAATTTATTAATTCCTCTTTACTCTACAAGAAACTGATTTTTAAATAATAATAATATATAAAATACATAACACTAATTAAAGTAATCAATTAGAAGACAATGTCCATAGATGGCTGCTCACATTAACATAGGCTTTGTAATATTATAACTCACGTTTAAAATAATCAATTAGAAGACAATGTCCATAGATGGCTGCTCACATTAACACAGGTTCTGTAATATTATAACTCACGTTTAAAGCCTTGCATGTCTAGGAGAAGGGCAGTTTGCTTTATTTTAACTCGGGCACTCTATAATAACTCACATTGAAAGCCTTGCATGTGTAGGCTAAGGGCAGTTTTCTTTATTTTTAGTGGGCACTCTATAATAATTCAGTTTCAAAGCTTCGTTGTATATCTGGGCAAGGGCAGTTCGGTTACTAGATATAAGTAACTAGCGCGCAGTATGTCTCAGCCAAGTGCATGTGCAGTGATTTCTAATATCCATCATAAAGTTTTATTATATTTATTAATTTATTTTATAATTTATATTGCATAGATTGTATATATCTCAGAATTTGGGGTGGACCACCATTTATGATTTTCTTAAATTGAAGGAAGATGATACCAGATTTTATGGTTCTCTTTCAAAATTCAAACAATATAAAAAAAGAAATATAAAAATAAACGGTTGTAGCTAATGCATGGATAACAAGTAGTGACACACAACCCATTTAACTAAAAACTATAATAGTGAGGCATAGAAAACATGTGATTACAACTAAGCATAGAGAACAATTAACATATAACTTGTTCATGTAGTTAACTTGTGACCTATTAGTTTTCACCATCATGGCCACAAATAAAGTGGCACTGCTTCTAGAATTTGGAGGTGGAGTCTTGGGCTACCATGTATGCTTTGATAGAACAAGTGTACTATCCATATTGATTTTATGGGGTCATTCAAAATTCAAACAATTATAAAAAAAAATATAAAAAATAACCGGTAGTGAATAACATTTAATTAAAGAAGGTAACATTAAGAAATATAAAACATGTGATTACAACTAATCATAGAGAACAAGTAGCAAATAACTTGTTTATGACACTTAATTTATAACCTATCCATGTTTAGTGCCACAAATTAAGTGAGTGTATATTATATTAAACAATATTTGTCTTTATAATGTCTTTTAAAATAATTGTGTGTAAATGTTCTCAAATACTTCATGAAACAATTCTTTTATGTTTTTTTAAATGAGCTATTGTTGTGAATCTATAACTATAACTAGTCATTGAAGAAGTGTCACCTTCTTACTACAAGCTGAGTAGAGAGTCCATTTGGCAATTCTTCAAAGCCTTGACAGTGGGACCG
The DNA here is from genome assembly GCA_027924585.1 of Larix kaempferi. Lineage (NCBI taxonomy): Eukaryota > Viridiplantae > Streptophyta > Pinopsida > Pinales > Pinaceae > Larix > Larix kaempferi. The sequence continues at coordinate 16,386,941 of BSBM01000410.1, forward strand.
TTCAAGCACTTCGATGATTTGATTCATAATACACATCATCCTCCATTGCGGCTCCACTCATTCTTCCATATTTAGGTTATACCTTTCTCAAATATGGTTTGGTCATACCTTTCTCTACTAACACTGAAATATGAGGCCCATGTTTTATATATGAATATGATATTGCAGGCCCATGTTTTATATGAATATGATATTGCAGGCCCATGTTTTATAGGTGTTTGGTCAGTTATTTTCTTTTGCTATTTGGTGATAAAGGATTAATAGGATATAAATAATTAGGTGTCTGGTCAGTTATTTTCTTTTGCCATTTGGTGCTAAAGAATTTCTACTTGTTCAAGCATAAATCCCTATTCAATCAGATTGAATTTGGTCAAAAAAAAATCAAGAATGACAGGTTGATATCCTATGAATGAGAGAAATATAACAACCCACAAACTCTTTAAGTTCCTTGATTCACAGATATCATCCTTTTTTAGGATCATCTCTACCATAAGTTCTCTTAACTCTCTTCTGGATCATAAAAACATTTAACAATGGAAAAACTCTCTAAATTTTTTCTTTGAACCCTAGTAAGCACTAGAGATTTCTACTTACTAACTTTGGATATCCCCCGCTTTAGTTTTGGGCTTCCTTGACCAATTTTTGAACTATTATTCAATACAGGATTTCCTTTTCCACTATGGGATTTCGGCTTAAGGCACTTCTTAAATTTCGGTTTTCTTATCTAAATTTAAAGCAGCTGGGACTTGTTCCTTGCATTTGTTGAGTGGTTCAGAGAAAAAATGAATAATATTAACCTCATGTCTTGTGGTCTTGTTCTCAATCTGAAGATTCATAATTTGAATTTCAAGTCATTTCCGTACAACTTAAACCATTAACTACAAGCTTCTAATTGAGGTTATCCTTAAACTTTTAACCAATTCATTTGAAAAAAAAACTATATAATATTAATGGAAAATAATAACTACCATAATAAACATAATATTAAAGTGTATAATATTAATTCCAAATAATTTCAAATGAATTGAAGTAAAAACGGTCTTTTAAAGCTTCTATATACATGGAATGTAAACTACGCAAATTCAGGTTATTCTTTAAATTTTGACATCCTACATTCAAATTAAAATTAGATGAATTAAAACAATTTCTCAACATTTGCACTTTAAAATGGGGTGGGGTTTGCACTTCCCTTTCCAAACTTAATAGATCCCTTTAAGATGGATCTAAATCCCCTTTAGGATGGATCTATACTAGTATTCAAATTATCAATAACTATAATATAAAAAAACATAATATTAAAACTATAAAAGATTATATGATATTAATAATTAACACTGTAAATAATATATATAATATTAAAAAATACAAATAATATATATAATATTAAAGAAAAAAAAACGTTTGAAATTGCCACATTAACCACAAAATTTCATTCCACAAACTAATTTTCAAAATCTTTGCTATATTATATTCATAAAACAAACTTCAAGCATGCCACAATGATTTTTTAGGGAAACGACTATTTCTCTGAAAAGAAAAAAAATAAAATACTAAACAGTCTTCATTGCCCTACATGCTATTTTTCCAAACCCTAAAACAGGCTCTGTAATATTAGTTTCCAGGTGGGATCTTCCTCAGAACAATTGCCATAAGTCGTCTTGGAAGCCTCATGAAGCTGTCCAATGGTAGAACCACTGCCACAATTTCGACATTTCTGTATCAGATGCTTCATTTGGAGGGAAACGACAACCCTCATAACATCCAAGAAAGTAGACGTATCCTTTACTAATACCTGCGTGAACGCCAAATTAAACTCATTCTCCTTCTTTTGATCAGCATCGTCCACATATTCGTTGACATTGTATTCACAGTAAGCAATGACCATTGAGAGATAGAGGAATATTTACAGTGTAATCAGGATACACCTTCATTATCTTCAATATCATCTCCAACTGGCACGCCACTGCTTCCCCCACCTCAAACACTGTACCGCCCTCGGAGCTCTGCAATCTGACCACAATCCCCTTCATTCCACTCAATATTGCTGATGAGGATGACCATGACTTTCACCACATAAAAATACAAAAATCTAAGTCCAACATCGAAGTATTAAACAAACTAGTTTATAAAACCCTACTGGATCAAAATTAATCGGAAAAATAATCCATAGCATACCTTTTCTAAATGACTTCCCAACTGATGCATTTGATCCCAATAGTAGAGCATCTTCTTTTTCTTACCCTCCTCCATTCCACTCAAAATTGTTGAGGAGGATGAATATAACTTTCAACACAAAAAAAACAAAAAATATAAGTCCAGCATCAAAGTATTAAACAAAATAGTTTAGAAAACCCTACTGGTTCAAATCTAATCAGAAAAATAATCCATAGCATACCTTTCTTAGAGCATCTGAATAGTACAGATGATGTTTAACTATTTCCTCTATCGGCATTGCAGAGATATCATATTTAATGCGTTTAAGTGGATTTCCAAAGGGGCCATCACTGGATAATTTCTCTCCCTTCGAGCTGCTGCCTCTGCTTCTATAGGCCCTTCCTTCTCCCTTATAGACTCTCTTCAAGAGGCCCTTCCTTCTCCCTTTGAACTTATCCATTGAAATGCCTTGTAATGAACTTCGAAGTAATATCTGAATATATAGCTAGCCAGACCAGCAATCTCCGGCCCATTACATATCTCCATTTTTCAAATGCTCCGGCCTCGCCTATACATATCTCTGACTGGCCTCGCATGTCTCAGCTCATGTTGAAAGCCTTGCATGTCTAGGCGAATGGCAGTTTTCTTTACGTTGAAAGCCTTGCATGTGTAGGCTAAGTGCAGTTTGCTTTATTATTAGTGGGCACTCTATAATAAGTAGAGTTATTTCCGGGTTCAAAGCCTTGTTGCATGTCTCGGCAAAGGGCAGTTTTCTTTATTATTAGTGAGGCACTGTATTATAATTCACATTGAACTTCTTGCATGTGTGGGCTAAGGGCAGTTTGCTTTATTATTAGTGGGCCCTCTATAATAACTCAGCTTCAAAGCCTTGTTGCATGTCTGGGCGGAGGGCAGTTTGGTAACTAGACATAGACATAGGTAACTAGCGTGCCGCGTCGCATGTCTCAACTAAGTGCAGTTTGACTTGATTTCTAATACCTGTCATAAGGTCCTGCTCCATTCCCGACAAATCTGGTATATAAATGCGGCCGACAAATTGGGTATATAAATGCGGCCGTTCCTTTTTGTAAGCAACCACTCAAATCTAATGTTTTTTTTAACTTGCTTTACAAGAGTTCTTTTAGTTCACCAATGTTCCACTAATATACTTAGGTAAATGAAGTGTATAAATAATGTTAACATATATTCTAATATTGATTTTCTTAACTAAAACTTGGTTTGGGATTCCACTATCCTTTTATGAACAATTTCACATGTGAAATGAGAAATTCCCTTGAAATATAACTAAATTTCTCCATCTGAATGAAGGGCATTTAAAAGGTCTTCATTCAAAAGGTATGGATAGGCATATGGGCGGGGTACTGGTGGAAATAGATATGGCCAACGGTCTATTGGAATCACTGGCGATTCATTGGCAGGGAAAGGTGGTGAATCAAATCCTTGATTATTGGGGTTTACCCTTTCGGTGTTCACGCTGTGGGGCTGTTGGGAATTTGTGGCGGGACTGTACTCAGGCTATTCCAGATTCAGAGGAGGACGAATCTACTGACGGGGTCTGTGCATGGTTGTCGGATTGTAGCTCGGGCTCTAATGGCTCCTCCCTGGCCAAAGACAACAGGGCTACTTTCTCAGTGTGCTCCCCTCCAGATGCTACATCTATTTCAACTTCCTTGCTAGGTAAATTATCTATTTTGTCCCCAAATTTTACAGACTCTCTTTCAATTGTGGAAAAATCCTTTATTCATAGTTTGGAAAAACAAAGAAATAGTTTGGGGTATGATATAATTGGGGGAGGCCCATATTTCTATAAGGGTGTTAACATGGATTCATTAGTAGAAAAGGTAACTAATTCTACACCAATCGGTCCTATCCAGGAAACTGGGGCTGTGAATCTGCCCTATGCTACCATTCCTACATTCTCTGCGACCTGTAAGTCTACTTCTTCAGACACTCCCGCTGTGCAACCATTTGTCCCTACCTCAACGCCTATTTTGGAGTCCTGCTCTTCACCTACTCATACACTATCTTCACTTTCCTCACCATTGGCCACTTCGTCGAAGGTTGGCCCTCCAACTGAGTTTTCTCTCCTAACCCCTATGACGACCTTCATTGGAGATGTTCCATTGAACTTGGATAAGGGAGATCGGAATGACTGCAGCACCATACTTCCTTTGTCTCTACAGCCTAAGGTTATGATCCGGGATGGACTAGCAAAAATTTTGTCCCCTTTACATACGCGTAGTGGCCGTAAGGTCACTACACAGTTAGTCATTGACTCCCCAGCCGACACGTCTTTGGAACTGATTCCTACTTCTCCAAAACCATCTACCAAACGAGATCGTAGAGATTTGAAAGCCCAGGCTCGGGTTAAAAGATGAAAATACTGTCACTAAATATAAGAGGGATTGGGGGACCTCAGAAAAGATTGGCCCTCAAACATCTTTTGGAGCGGGAGTCTCTGGACATCATCCATCTTCAAGAGACTATGGTTTCGACCGAGAAGGCTTGGCTCTTTTTTCACTCTATTAAAAGGAATTGGGTTGTTGCTTCGAGTGATTCACAGGGTCTATCGGGTGGCCTTCTCTCGGCATGGAAACCCCGCATTTCCAATCTGATGGCTTATTTGACCCACTGGGGGATTCTCTTAAAAGGTCAAGTTGCGGGTTTTGTGGAGGAATGTAACTTCCTCAATGTTTATGTGCCGTATCATAACAAGAAAGAATTCTGGGACTCTGCTATACATTTGGATATTTTAACTCTTCCTCATTTGATACTTACCAGTGATATGAATTTTACCCTCTCGGATGCTGAGTGTTGGGGGGGGTCGGGTCGATCTGATCCTTTGTACTCTTTTTTCAGAGACCCTTTCTCCACGCTGGGGCTCAATGATGTGGAACCGACTCCACTTAATCCAACTTGGAGAAATGGATGATCTGGTTTGGCTTGTGTATCCAAAAGACTGGACAGGTTTTTGATTGGGGACTCTTTTTTAGTGCGTATGTTCAAATACAAGACCTGGATTTACAACACAAGGATTTCAGATCATCTTCCAATCTTACTGGAACTAGACTTTGAGAAACAAAAACTAAATTTTCCTTATAAATTTAACCACACTTGGTTAAAGGACCTTGTCCAAATCACCTGGAGAAATTTTACAAATGTGGAACTGGATCCGTCTTCATATTATCTGATTAAAAAACTGACTAGACTCAAATCAGTGGTTCTCCAGTGGAAAAGGAAAAAGAAAAAGGAGAATCATAGGGAGTTGCATTCTATTGAAGCGGAGATTGCCTTGGTACTCAACAACAATGTGCAGGGCTCATTTCACAATTCTGCTCTCGGTCCACTTTTGCTGTTGGAACAAAGGAGCAATGCCCTACTTGCCCAGGAGGAGGAAACCTGGCGGCTAAAAAGTCGGGCCCTTTGGATCAAATTAGGGGATAAAAACATTAAAGTTGGGCCCTTTGACAATTTGTTGTCGGTACGAGACCTTGCTGTTGTCGGATATCCGTCAAAGTTTTATCGACGTTTAAAAATAAGAAAAAATAACATCTAATGCAATGACTCGAAACTAGCAAACAATACCTAAACGATACTAAGTTCCAACTAATCACGCCACCCAACATAAAAGGAAGTCACTTCTTGTGAAGCTTAAAACCTGACATATGAAGTTGGGGTGTTCTTTGTATTGATGATTAGCATAAGGGGTTTCTTTTTGTGCTCAAACTCAAGGGTTGATATGAACAATTATTTTGACAAATGGTTTGTTATTTTGATATGATATTGTCTTCATAACTTGGGAGCCACGCTATTCATGTAAACATTGCCACCTGTAATGGATGTTGTCTAGTGTGATCAAATATGCTTTAGTGATGAAGAATGCATAAAACATTCAAAAATTGTATTATCAATTAGAATCTCTTATACACACTAAACAAAAGAATGAAGAGTGACTTATCACAAATTTTGTAGGCCTCTAGTTCAATGTTCACTGAAACAACTCTATGAGAAATGAAATGGGGCAAATGTTAATAGCAAAGAAAGCTTTGGCGATCAAACTAAAGACTTCTGTAATGATTGGCCTATTCTACATATCATGAGATGTTTTTATCTTTCCATCTAGAATATGTAGTATGTAAGATTATGACTTATAATTGAAATATTTTCCCGTAGATCATTGTATGGATGAGGCTTGATACTTTTATAAGCATGAAACCATAATGTGGCTAGTAATTAATTTAAAGAAAAGTATATGCATTTAAAATTAATTTATGAAACCTATTTTAATAAATAAATATCTTTTTGTGCTTGATATTCTAGAATATTTAAATTTGATACATTTTAATAAGATTACTATTAAACTATATTAAAATGACATTAATTTAACAAAATGTAATAATAAATAGTTAATGAATAATAATTATAACATTGATGTTAAGTATGGTTGTATTTTTTCACTTATTTTTATTTTGGTGATAATTTATATTAATATTAAGTAATATTTAGAAGAAGATAAATGTTATTATATTGATATTGTCAAAGTCTTTATAACATCTTTTAAAAAAAAACTTTTTTTTTCCAAAGTGATTCCCCATAGTTTTCACTCTTTTCACTATCTTGTGTCAAATTCGCCTCATCTTCCAAATCTCCACCAAAATTGGGTAAGATTTTATCAAGTTTCTTCTCGTTACATCAATTTGGTCAATTTTTCATCATTGCAAAATCCTTTATATTGTGAATTTTTATTGGTTTAGAGAGTTACCTCTAAGTTAAATCCTTACCTTATATGCATCATGATTTTTAATAATTATTATTATTTTAACCAAAAAAAATATTTTTATCTTTTAATTAAAATAATATTTTTTATTAAAATGTGTAAAAAAATAAAAGGTTTACACAAAGATGGTGGCAATGTATTTTTTGCGCTTTAAGATTAAGCATGTATACTGCATCGATCTCGCAATCTGCTTGACGGCTACCAATTGTTGAGACAAGATATGATATGGTGGCATTGTGTTCTCGTATTCGAGCACTTCCTCTCGCAGGGATGACAGTTATCTCTTCAACATCTTGCGCAGTGAGATGCTCCAGTCTTTCCAGCTCGTCTAATCTGTCATGAGTCAACTGATTAATCTTCGACACATTATTCGTTGTCGGTACTATCTTCCCTTCTAGATAAAGCAAAGGAGATAAATAAAGGCATGAGATAAAATCAGCAGTGGAGTCAAGCAAGGCTTCTCTGGCTTGATGAAAGTTCAAAGCTTTATTGATAAGAGCCTTAGCAGCAGCTAAACTTCTTTCATTTGCCACTGCATGGAACTTTTTATCATAGATATTCATTACAGGAGGATGTTTATTATGTTCTTTTAATTCCTCCTCCCATCTGGTGATGTCTTCGATAAACAACTTAGCCTGCCCCATGTGCTTAATATTATTCTCAGCCCTTTCACTAAACTACTGGAAGACCCGGGTATACCATTGAAACTAATTATAAATTCTATAGTCTATACTATACACAGAAGCTGAAAAATACCACATTACGATTTATAAAAATACCCCCTAAATTATATATAAAAAAAGGAGAAATCTCAAATATGAAAATAAATTGGAAATATCTCTTCCATTCCTACACAATTATAGAATCCAAAAGAGATCAAGAACTCTGCTTCCACAAACTTATGCAAATTTGGACTTGATCGATTGAACTCCATTGAGAAAGGAGATTACAAGCATTGTCACTACCTACTTATACATGCTGCAAAATCAGTTGGACATCTTTATTGACCGAGATAGATGGCATACAAACTTTGCTCCCTCGAAATCTCTACACTTGAGGTCTGGGTGTGAGGACCAGACCACATATTTACGCTACCATCACAAAGTAGTAATACATATATTGTGACTGTCATAAGTCTAGTTTTATTAAAAAGGTAAATATGTAAGACGGTTGCATTTGAGGCCCGGGGCTTTCATTTTGATTATATGTGGTTGTATGGACTATTATAAGAATGTCAACATGTGTTATTTTGGCAGATACTTGCAAATAAATTTTATCTTTGTAGTGAGCTCATAAAGCTACTGAGGTCAAGTACGCTTACCACTCAATGTAGATCCGGAGGTAGGCAACATAATCACACCCGCGTGATCAATGAGCTCCTACGCGGGCATTCTAAAAGCCTCCAGCATCTAATTCAGGAACCGAATGTACGTTCTAGAGTCCAAGTTCACAAAACTGCTCATAGTTCCTCTTGAATAGTGCTTGGGACTTCGCGTTGAGCCCTTGAGATACCATTTGGGAAATTAAACTCTATCGTTTATGGGCTACAGCCTCAAATGCAAACGCCAACAAAAACGCTAAGGAAAACATAAGATTTATGAATCCCGCCACTGCAATATCTTCGAGGGTCACCATCTCTTTTCTCTTCTTCCTTCAAATTTTCTCTCTCGCACTAACATGACCACCAAAATTTCCACAACCAGACTGCATGATATACACAGATAAATATTACAATAATCTAAATTATGAGTATCCTCGAATGAAAACCAAACGAGATTCGCTATAATCACCATATAGGACGACATCCAACTGATTGAATGCCCTAACGGGGACGTGCCCCCCCACCCAATTAGTAAAATAATGAAAGAAACCTTACCTTCAAACTGATCAATCTCTTCTCTCTTTACTGCCTTGCTTCTTCTGTCTACCTCGTGGACTTCCTTCTTCTGTCTTGACTGTTGGAACACCCCTGGCATAAGCCAGGCTGTATCGCTCAATCAATAAATTGGTGGGCTCGACTGACGGCAAAAGGCAAGCAAAAGGAAAAAGGTTTTGAAGATCAAGGTTCAAGGCATGACAAATCTTCAATCTATGTGATCTAACGTGATGAACTGAACTATTGTAGATTTTCAAATATGTTCCTCAGTTAGCATCCTTTCTGGTTGTTCCTCGACAAAAAGAAACATATCATTTTAAATCAGTTTGTATTGAGTATCAATGTCTGGTACTGGTGAAATCCTTCTTCCTCCTTCAGCTTTTGTCTTTAAAATGTTTCTCCAACAGTAAAATCTTCATCATGTAAAGTTCTGTCTCTTGAGAGTCTTCAAAGTTTGATGGTTCGACAGAGTTGTTCGAGCATGATTCCCACCTGCTTTCATTCATTGTGCTTGGTCTCGAACAGTGGCTTTGTTAACTCTTCTACTGAAGTAAATTTCTCTGAGTTCCTTTTTATTTCGAAAGTATTTCAACAATTAAATTCCTCGATCATGAAGACTGAGATCTTCCTTTGGGTGTATTGCAACATTTTAAATGTTGGCCTTCCATTCATTGTATGTAGGTATGCATGCAGATTGCCACGCTCATTGCATGCAGCACATCGACTAAAACAATGCAGTGTAGGATTTCTTCACAATGCACATCAACTGAAACATTGCAGTGTACGCTCTCTGCACAATGCGCATGTACTGTAAAACGCTGACGATATTGGGCCGCCCCCTCCTAGGGCACTAATTTCAATAGTTACGTCACTATTTCAGAACCAATTACATTTAAGATAAATAGGTTTTTATAGAAACTAATTTAATAAATAAAATTGTAACCATGTAAAACCTTAGAAATAAAAAAAAAAAGTTAAAATAGAGAGGGATGAGATTAATAGGGTTATGTCGATCCATAGATGATCCCCTTTGGGGACATAACAATAGTGAGCTAATCATAAGCCATGATACTAGAGGAAAATTCAAAGGTCATATAGGAGGTCCATGCGTTGATAATCATGAAACAGTGTAGAGACGCCATTTGTACACTCTCTATTTGATGAAAATGGTTGTTTTATGACTTAATTATGCATATTGTTTCTAACTATGATTATTATATGGTGTTAATTTTTTAATCATGATATGATGTTTGGTTTTAATTTTTTCTATTATCATGTGTATACTAGAATTAGTTAACCAAATAAGTTATATTACTTTTGTTGTACAAAATTTGCATTACAACTTTCTCTGAAAAAACATTTACAACTTCCTTTTATTTTTAGTAAAATATACATTTAAAAATTGAATTTACAAAACAAAAAGAAGATTACAACAATTTTATCACTTCCCTCGTGAACTTCTTCCACAAAATTATGCAGCATCTATAGTTGGATTGAATTCAAATGAAACTAAACATGGACATGTTTAAGAGCTCAACATGTCTTGCAATTATCAAGTTCATAGACAATTATCAAGTTCATAGACAGTATCATTGTTGTGGGAAAATTTGCACAAACGAGTGCAGAACTTCCCACTTTGGGAGAAATCCTTTGAGGTTGTTAACAATGCCCAATATTGTGTTATAAAAGAAAATGTGAGTGACTCCAAATTGATCTTGCAAATTTCTTGTTAGCAAACTAAAAACAAAATAAAATAAAACTTGAAAATAACTTGAAACAAAGCAAATGGAGTGAGAATATGATAACCACAACAAGAGACAAATTATAGAACCAATTTAGATTTCCCAATGATCAAGCTTGCTTCATGAAGTGTCCCCTAGGAGGTGTGGGATTCAAGGGAAGCCAAAAATTTCCCTTAGGGAGGTACTTTTTTCCGCACTAAATGCTAAATAAATTGAAAGAACAAATGGTAGAAACACTTTCCACTTGGAGGAAGTTGGAAATGGAGCTTGAAGGATACTAATAGGTATGGGAAGAGGTGGAAGAAGTTCCAACACAATTCCATCGGCATAACCTTGCTCTAGATTTATCTTATTAAATGCATTCCCATGGATTCCTTTTATAGGCCAGGAGGTGTAATATCCCTGAATCATATTTCAAAGATATTATCTCTCATTTAAATTTCATAACATAATTTGACTCATACAAAAACTATTCAACAAACTAGTTCCAGAAAAACTAGTCTTTGACTAAGGTAGATCCCCCCAGGGTTAGGAACTTTAGGACTTTAGGATACAAAAAATATGTAGGTGAATGTGCAGCAGCAAGAAAATTAGGTTCAAGGACAAATCCATAGTTCCAAGCATAAGGTACTGGGGGCCATTTATGTTTCGAATTTAGTAAGCATTGAATTTCTACTCCAAGGCTGCCTGGGACACCAACATGTGCCTACTAAACTCTTTCACCGCACTTGTACTCCAACAAAATTAAGGATATTGTATATGAAACTCTTAACTTATGTATGGACAACAATATCTGACATTTAGGGAGGTTTTAGGTGAGTTTGGAAGAAAAAATATAGAGTGCGCTAGGCTGGATTACTCAGTTAGATAGTTTTCAGACTCTTGCAAACAACCTAAGAAAGTTACAAATTATCAGGAGAATAATTGGATTTTATTCAGTAGGATGTCAATAACTTCATATGCTTGGAAGAACATTAAATCATTGCTTAATGAGCTCCAATGATCAATTATTGCAAAACTAGTCAAATTGCATATGCTAATGAGATAGTCTTGGAAAAAGGCATACAAATAATATATTACTCTTTCGAATTTATCAACTGAATAAATGAATGCATTAACCTAAAGCATATGAACAATAATTAACCAGGCTCAATATTTTGATGCATAAGCGGATAACATTACAAACTCAATTATGTCAATGAACTTCAAATACAAGAATTCTTACAGTGCTAAGTGTGAATGTTTTCTAATCAGGAAAGAAGAGGAGGATCTTCTATGATGATGAAAATAGAGAATTTTAATGCTATTGAAATACGCACTGAGCTTCATAGGATGCTTCTGGGGCGCACTCAATGTACTAGTTCTCCTCCTATGATCAAATCTCCTCGGGATCACTCTATGATTGAACTGACATTAGGAATCACTTCTGAATGGCATGAATTCTTCAATGATAGTTGATACTGCATGTAGATATTCTTCAATATATAAAATAGACTCAGTGATGAATATTGGATGTCATCATCCTCTCAGTAGAAGCAGGGGCACATCTACCGTCTAGGACTAGGGGCACATCTCCCAAGTCAATGAGGCAAAATTTCTCTCAATTCAAACATCAAACTATCCAAAGATGGCCAAGTGGTGCACACTTCTTCTTTAATAGAATTTAGGTATCTTGTAGAGAAAGTAAAATAGACTAATGCGCCCTCATGGAGTGGATAAATTTTCCTTGCTTTCTGCTTTTATTTTTCCTTTGCATTTTTTCTTTGATTTTTGCTTTTGCCTTGCTTTCTGCTTTTGATTTTTCCTTTGCTTTCTGATTTTTCTTTGCTTCATGTTTTTGCTTTTGCTTTTGCCTTATAATGATTTTCTTCTTTGTCCTGATTTTTCTTGCTTTTTTGTCTTATCCTGCTTTTCTGCTATGTCCCACTTTTTCTTGCTTTTATGCCTTATCCTTCTTTTTTGCTTTGTCCTGCTTTTTCCTACTTTTCTTCCTTATCCTGCTTTTATGCTTTGTCCTGCTTTTTCCTTCTTTTCTTCCTTATCATGCTTATGATTTTATCCGATTTTTTGCTTTATTATGCTTTTCCTAGCTTTGGTACTTTTATGCCTTGTGCCAACTTTTTTTCTTTGTTTTCATGCTTTCCTAGCTTTGACTACTTTTATCTTTACTTCCTTTGCACTCTATCACTTGGTCAATCCTTATCCTCTAATGCGCCCTTGTGAATAATTATCGACTTTATTCCATTGACATAAATATCTATAAATGAAAAATACTTCCATCAAGTGCATTTCAAACTTAGGATAAAATAAAATTAAAACCACCTAACTAATTAATGCCTTAACTTCAAAATTAACCCGAAGTGCATGCAATTTTCTCCTCAAACCAAGGGATTAATTGTGTTAGGAACTCTATCCAATGAAGATCAATGAGGGGACATGACAGTCCTCCCCTCCCAAGATTTCTTTTCCCCAAGCAATTTCAAAATTGGATGTTGTAAGATGTATTCCCCTTCCCAAGTAGCATCCTCACTGGGCACACCTTCCCATTGTATGTAATGTCCCCATTCAAATAAGTGCATAGTAAGACAATCCCATCAATCCTACTAGTTTCCTAGGTTGGATGGGCACATGTGGGATGGTAATAAGGAAACTAATAAATGATATTTAGACATTAGAAGGGTTCAAGAATTTAATAAATATGATGAATAAATAAATTCAACAGAAATTCTAGGTGGCAAGTGGTTTTGGAGACATATGGAGGTGGTGGGACCCACACTAGCTTGATTTTTCAATGACACATGGCAGCTCTCTCTTGCCAATTCGAATTCATGGGAAGGTGAACACTCTTGGGTGAGTTGGTAAGTCATAACACATGGAATTGAGCATATTAGGTCGAAATGGGAAGGAATAGTAACCTCCATGGGAGAGGAAGAGTCAAATTGGAGACTAGTGGACACATGGGCTAGATTTCCTAGTTTTATGACAACAATAATGAAGCATCTATGACATTTTATGACAAAATTCAGACCTGACTTCTTACACCTGACCATTATGACATGTCAGCCCCAAAAATAGGCTCAAGAAGGCGCTCATGGAGTTGGAGGAATCTAAAGAGACTCAAATTCGAATTTGGGAGAAGATGGAAGGTTGGAACTAGGAGACAAGTGGCAAATGAGGAATATTTTCTAAATGGAAAATTATTGAATCTATTGAGAGGATTTCGACCCCTTGAAGGCTAATGTTGGTTATAAAATGTAGAAATCAAGTATGAGAATGGCTTTTGATGATTTGAGAAAAATTGCATTTGTGAAGAGAGAGCTAGTGGATGACTAGTTTCTTGCCTTAGCCAATTTCGAGGGTGAAAGATTCCCATCCAAGTTGGTGTTTGGAGAGGCCACTCAGGTCTTTCATGGTGCTTTAATGGAGTTTGTATTTGCAGGTAGAAGCTATAGAAAGTTTCATGGTTTGGTTTAGTGCAGCACTTTCTCTCCACCGTTTCCAGTTTTGAAGGCATATTCGTGCTCCTTGAGGGAGGGCGTTTTTGGTGAGCTATTGTACTCTTTGGGGGAGCTTCTAATGCCCCATTTCTTTTTTAATATGAATTAAATACTCTTTTCTTAATCTCCAAAAAGTTTCAGGTCGAAATTCCAAGTAGAAATGTATAAATCTCATTTTTAATGGAAGAACAATGACATTTCCCCACTACCTTGTTGTGAGCCAATGTATTGATGATGATTTCGAATGTATGGATGATTCTCTGATATATTTGTGATAAATATATTGCCATGGATGTCTTCTACAAGTTTCATGTACTGTACTTGAGCATTTGAAGCATTTTTACTCAGTTTAGTTGTATTGGGAGGTGAAATAGTGCCATTTCCCCAAGGGTCGAATTGGGGGTTTTTGCTGTTGAATGTGAGAGAGTTAGAACAGTATTAAAAATCAATTAATGGTGCATATGAGACCTTAATCACATACTTAACACATTATATACCTATTTTCATAAATTTTTGGGAGTTTGGAGGCATTTGGAAGGCCATTTGTAGTGTTACCCGAGGGGGATTTGATGCACAAATTACTAGTCAAAATTACATATATTGATCAGAATACAAATAAAGTTTGCAGCAGTATTTGGAGGGCCATAAAAACATCCCTGAACCTTATATTCAAGTCTAAATATCATTCATACACTCCTACAGAAGATTTGGGAGCATTTGGGTTGATTTGGAGGTCAAAACAGTAAAACTAGTCAAAGGTCGAAATTGGAAAAAAAAAAGTGGAAAATTGGGCATTTTAATAAAATTTGAAAAAGGGATATTACAAGTGGTATCAGAGCATGGTCTTGGCACCTGATGGTATTAACAATAATCCAAACAAATAAAACACCACCCTTTGAATCAGTAGTTGAAGAAGTTTTGGTTGAAGAAGAGATAGTAGTAGAAAAAGAGTTCTTTTCTAAAACAATGGGTAGAGAGGAGGAGGAAAAATTAAGACATAAGGAGGAATTTATTGAAGCCTTAAAACCATGTTTTGAAGGACTTACCATGGTTATGCTAGATATGAATAAACAAATGATGAAAGGTTTCGAATTGTTGGGTAGCCAACTTTCAGGCAAAGGGATGATAGGAGATAATAATGGTTCACACTCAGGGGAAAAGATGAAAGGGAATGAGCATATTTTCTCAAGTACAGGACCTCATAATAGACCTGATGAATTTCAAAGCACACAAAGGCATACTGCACCTAAATTTCTCACACCCAAAGAAGAACCCAATCTTGAATTGGATTACAAGAAACTAGTAAATGATTGGAATGATTTGAATGAAGAGTGTAAAAGAGGTGTACCACTCAGTGACTACATTGATGCTATGCAAAAGATTAAAATGAAGGGAGACAATAGGAGTCCATTCCAAAACAAAGAATTGAATAGTGCTATTGGAAAAATGTCACTTCCTACTTTTGATGGTTCTTCTCAAAATTCTGCTAACACTTGGGTGCAAAAATTGGATGTATATTTTCAGCTGAATCCTATGTTGGAAGAGGATGCATTAAAAATGGCCATTTTGCATTTGGAAGGAGATGCCAATGAATGGTGGTTTCATGGGCTGAAAACCTTGGGTCATAATCAGGTTAAAACATATGGAGAATTTGTTGACAGGGTACTAGAAAGATTTGAACAAAAAGATCCAGAATTGCCTTTCAAAGAACTAGCTCAATTGAAGCAAACTGGGTCCCCTACTGAATATATGTTGGACTTTCAAAAATTATCAGTCAAGGTGGCTGATGTATCTATGGGAAGATTAGTATTGCTGTTCACTGAAGGTTTGGCTGAACCCTTAAGAGGTTTGGTCAAAGCCCACAAGCCAACTACATTAAAAGATGCAATGAGCTTGACTAGGGATCTCCAAAATGTGCTTCCTAGAACGAGATTTCCTCCTAAGCCTAGCTATAAATTTGAAAAGAAACCTTGGCAAAGGGATGGATATGATAAGAAACCTTGGCAAAGAGAGTCATTTGAGAGGAATAAAAAAGAGGGACTAAACAGGGATGAACTTAGAAAAAAAAAACTATGCTTCACATGCTTCCAACCATGGACACCGGGGCACAAATGTACCAAAGGAAAGGCTCAATACATAGAAGTATTTTCTGATAATGAGGGGTATGATGGGGGCATGGATGAAGATGGACATATTTCAGATCAAGAAGAGGCATATGAGACAGCAGTGGAAGAGGAAAGACAAGAAGAAAATCATCCTTCACCGGACAAAGCAAGAATGGCAGTGCTTTCAGCAGTACCTCGCTATCATACTATCCGATGCAAAGGTGTGGTACAAGGACAAAGAACTTCAGTTTTGGTAGATGGAGGAGCCACTCATAACTTCATTGATGCAGAGATGGTAGAGAAAAGAAAGATACCTATTGAACCATTTGATGGCTTCACAGTTGTCATTCCCGGTCACAACACAATGCAATGCAAAACATGGGTTCCAAAGCTGCAAGTCACCGTAGGTAACTATACTTTTGTTGATAGTTTTTATGTGGTTGATGTTGCTGATACTAATGTGGTTTTGGGAGTGCAATGGTTGTATTCAATAGGAGAGCATACAGTAAATTATCAAATTCCTGAAATGAAATTCCAAGATTCAAAAGGAGTACAAAGAGTTGTTAGAGGGCAACACACTTATCCAAATCAAGTAGTGACTTGCAATAGCATGAGATCTATATTGAGGCATGGGGATATAGAATGGGCTGCTGAATGTCATATTACATCTCCCAAGCCAACTATAAATATTGTCAAACACCCAAAGGAGATAGAGAGACTTTTGCAAAAATATGAAAAGGTTTTTAGAGACCTTCCACATGGTAGGCCACCAGATAGGGGGGTTGAGCACAGTATTGTTTTGGAGGAGGGTACTTCACCCATTCAAATACCACCTTATAGACATACTAAAAGTTTTAGGGATGAGATTGAAAAAGCTATCCAAGAACTCCTAGAGTTGGGGCTCATTAGACCAAGCTCTAGCCCTTATGCTTCTTCAGTAGTGCTAGTGAAGAAAAAAGATGGAACATTGAGAATGTGCATAGATTTCAGAGCCTTGAACAAAAAGACTATCAAGAATAGGTATCCTATTCCTAGGATTGATGAGCTCATGGATGAGCTACATGGGGCCAAATACTTCTCAAAAATTGACCTTAGATCAGGGTATCACCAAATTCGAATGAAAGATGAAGATGTGCAAAAGACCGCTTTTCGATGTCATTTTGGCCACTTTGAATTTCTTGTCATGCCTTTTGGGCTAACTAATGCTCCAGCCACCTTTCAAGCATGTATGAATAGGATATTTTGCAAGCAACTAAGAAGGTTTGTTTTGGTTTTCTTTGATGATATTCTCATTTACAGTAAAACATGGAAAGAGCATTTGCAACAGTTAGAGATTGTGTTGAAAATCTTGCAAGAAGAGTCCTTATTTGCTAAATTATAAAAATGTGAGTTTGGGATGAAAGAACTACTGTATCTTGGGCACATTATTGGACAAGAAGGAGTGAAGGTACACATGGAAAAAATCAGGGCTATCTTGGAATGGCCATCACCAAAAAATATTACCGAATTGAGAGGCTTTATTGGCATATGCACCTACTACAGAAAATTTGTGAAAGGGTTCTCCAAGTTGACTTCTCCACTCACTGATTTGACTAAGAAGGATGCTTTCAAGTGGGATGAAGAGGCTGAAAAAGCATTCCAAAAAATGAAAGAGGTAATGAGTAGTTGTCCCATACTTGCACTTCCTGATTTTACTAAACCTTTTGTTGTGGAATGTGATGCTTCAGGTGGAGGAATAGGGGCTGTCCTAAAGCAAGGCCAACACCCCATAGCCTTTGAAAGCAGAAAGTTGCAGCCTCATGAAAAACTTTACTCCATCTATGATAAAGAAATGCTGGCCATTATGCATGCATTGGCCAAATTCAGACAATACTTGGTGGGCAGCAAGTTTGTGGTGAAAACTGACCATAATAGTCTAAGACACTTTCTCACCCAAAAGGATCTAAATGAAAGGCAACAAAAGTGGGTAAGCAAGATTCAAGCTTATGATTTTGATATTGAATATGTCAAAGGAAAGAATAATATAGTAGCAGATGCTTTGTCAAGAAGGCCTTCCTTTTCTCTCATGGATATTGCCAAGGATTGGAAAAACATGCGACTAGTTGAATATGCCAAAGACAAATTTGCTTGTGATGTGTTGGATGGAATCAAAGGGGATGATAATTATAGGATTTTGAATGGGCTGATATATTATAAGGGAAGAATTTATTTAGTTCATAACTCCAAGCTCAAGTACCGAATTTTGCAAGAAGCACATGATTCCCCACTAGCGGGCCATCCGGGGATCTTCAAAACTTATAGACAGTTGAGGCAAAGATTTTTTTGGAAGGGGCTGAAGGAAGATGTTCAGAAGTATGTGAATGAATGTAAAGCATGTCAACAAAACAAATCAGAACTTACATGTCCATCCGGCATATTACAACCATTGCCCATTCCGGAGCAAAAATGGGACAGTATTTCCATGGATTTCATCATCGGATTGCCTAAATCCTTAGGTAAGGATTGCATCTATGTGGTAGTTGATAGGTTGACAAAATTTGCTCATTTCTTTGCTGTTACATCATCTTTTAGTGCTGCACAAGTGGCTGATATTTTTTTCAAAGAAATCTTCAGATTGCATGGGCTCCCCAAGAGCATTGTCAGTGATAGAGATAGTAGATTCATGGGTGCTTTTTGGCAAGAACTTTTTAGATTGGTAGGCACTCAATTGACTCCAAGTACCAGCTATCATCCACAAACTGATGGACAAACAGAGAGGGTAAACCAATGGTTGGAAGGATACCTAAGAAACTATGTGGGAGGGCAGCAAAAAGCATGGGCAAAATGGCTACACTTGGGTGAGTTTTGCTACAATACCACTTATCATATGTCAATAGGAATGTCTCCTTTCAAAGCATTATATGGTTATGATGCACTTACATTTGCTGACATTATATTTGGTGATAGTAGAGCCCCAAAGGCTAAAGATTGGGTGGAAGAGAGCCAAGAAATTTTAAATCTCTTGAAAGACAATTTGCAGGTTGCTCAAAATCAACAAAAACAATATGCTGATAGACATAGAGAAGAGAGAACCTTTCAAGTCAATGATTTAGTATATTTAAGGTTGCAGCCCTATAAACAAACATCTCTCAAAAAGAATGGAGCAGAAAAATTAAAACCAAGGTACTATGGGCCATACAAGGTAGTGCGGAAGGTTGGAGAAGTAGCATATGAACTAGAACTTCCGGAAGGGAGTAAAATCCACAATGTATTTCATGTTTCTTGTCTTAAGAAAGCTCTTGGTCAGAAAATCATCACTTTAGAAATACTTCCTCCTTTGGATGATGAAGGTCAGCTCACACTTGTTCCGGAAAAGATTTTGAAGACACGGGAAAGAAGGTTGAGGAGTAGAATCATCAAAGAATATTTAGTGCAATGGAAGGACTTACCAAATGAAGATGCCACATGGGAAGAGGAGAAGATTTTGCAGCATCCAAATTTGAAATTGCTTGAGGACAAGCAATCTTGGGTGGGGAGGACTGTAATGTCCCCATTCAAATAAGTGCATAGTAAGACAATCCCATCAATCCTACTAGTTTCCTAGGTTGGATGGGCACATGTGGGATGGTAATAAGGAAACTAATAAATGATATTTCGACATTAGAAGGGTTCAAGAATTTAATAAATATGATGAATAAATAAATTCAAGAGAAATTCTAGGTGGCAAGTGGTTTTGGAGACATATGGAGGTGGTGGGACCCACACTAGCTTGATTTTTCAATGACACATGGCAGCTCTCTCTTGCCAATTCGAATTCATGGGAAGGTGAACACTCTTGGGTGAGTTGGTAAGTCATAACACATGGAATTGAGCATATTAGGTCAAAATGGGAAGGAATAGTAACCTCCATGGGAGAGGAAGAGTCAAATTGGAGACTAGTGGACACATGGGCTAGATTTCCTAGTTTTATGACAACAATAATGAAGCATCTATGACATTTTATGACAAAATTCAGACCTGACTTCTTACACCTGACCATTATGACATGTCAGCCCCAAAAATAGGCTCAAGAAGGCGCTCATGGAGTTGGAGGAATCTAAAGAGACTCAAATTCGAATTTGGGAGAAGATGGAAGGTTGGAACTAGGAGACAAGTGACAAATGAGGAATATTTTCTAAATGGAAAATTATTGAATCTATTGAGAGGATTTCGACCCCTTGAAGGCTAATGTTGGTTATAAAATGTAGAAATCAAGTATGAGAATGGCTTTTGATGATTTGAGAAAAATTGCATTTGTGAAGAGAGAGCTAGTGGATGACTAGTTTCTTGCCTTAGCCAATTTCGAGGGTGAAAGATTCCCATCCAGGTTGGTGTTTGGAGAGGCCACTCAGGTCTTTCATGGTGCTTTAATGGAGTTTGTATTTGCAGGTAGCAGCTACAGGAAGTTTCATGGTTTGGTTTAGTGCAGCACTTTCTCTCCACCGTTTCCAGTTTTGAAGGCATATTCGTGCTCCTTGAGGGAGGGCGTTTTTGGTGAGCTATTGTACTCTTTGGGGGAGCTTCTAATGCCCCATTTATTTTGTAATATGAATTAAATACTCTGTTCTTCATCTCCAAAAAGTTTCAGGTCGAAATTCCAAGTAGAAATGTATAAATCTCATTTTTAATGGAAGAACAATGCCATTTCCCCACTACCTTGTTGTGAGCCAATGTATTGATGATGATTTCGAATGTATGGATGATTCTATAATATATTTGTGATAAATATATTGCCATGGATTTCTTCTACAAGTTTCATGTACTTTACTTGAGCATTTGAAGCATTTTTACTCAGTTTAGTTGTATTGGGAGGTGAAATAGTGCCATTTCCCCAAGGGTCGAATTGGGGGTTTTTGCTGTTGAATGTGAGAGAGTTAGAACAGTATTAAAAATCAATTAATGGTGCATATGAGACCTTAATCACATACTTAACACATTATATACCTATGTTCATAAATTTGTGGGAGTTTGGAGGCATTTGGAAGGCCATTTGTAGTGTTACCCGAGGGGGATTTGATGCACAAATTACTAGTCAAAATTACATATATTGATCAGAATACAAATCAAGTTTGCAGCAGTATTTGGAGGGCCATAAAACATCCCTAAACCTTATATTCAAGTCTAAATATCATTCATACACTCCTACAGAAGATTTGGGAGCATTTGGGTTTATTTGGAGGTCAAAACAGTAAAACTAGTCAAAGGTCGAAATTGGAAAAAAAAAGTGGAAAATTGGGCATTTTAATAAAATTTGAAAAAGGGATATTACATTGTACCAAATATTCTTTAATGATTATTCTTCTTAACTTCCTTTCTCGTACCTCCAAAATATTATTTATAACTAACACCAAACGTCCCTCATCATCAAGAGGTGTTAACTCTTTTGAAACTTTAACTTGCTTCCCTATTACCTTCTTCAAACAAGACACATGGAAAACATTGTGAATTTTACTTTCTGGAGGAAATTCTAGCTCATATGCCACTTCATCAACCTTCCTTAGTACTTTGTATGGGCCATAGAAGGTTGGAGCTTATCATCCCCCTTAGAGTTAAATGAGGATTTTCTATAGGGATGCAACCTCAAATATACCATATCTTCTACTTGGAAGGTTCGCTCCACTCTTTGCCTATCTGCATTCACCTTTTGTCTATTTTGTGCTAATAGCAAGTTGTCCTTGAGAGTTCTGAGTATGTATTGACTCTATTGGAGCCAATCCTTTTCCTTCTGTTTCTTATAATCGCCAAATATCAGGTCAGAAAAAGTGGGTGCATCATATCCATATAGGGCCTTGAATGGTGACATTCCAATTGATAGATTAAAAGTGGTGTTATAACAAAACTCTATGAGAAAAGGATAATTTTAGGGACGAAAATATCCCATGGGCTATTTTTCCATGTTTTTTCCAAAAAAAGATTCGCCAATTTGCATTTTTTGAAGCCCCATTTCGCCCAATTTTGATGGGGTAAACTTTTTTCACTCTAAAAATCGCCAAATTATTACATAAACTATATAAAATCCTTATAAATTGAAATAGTTTTTGAAAATATTGCCAAATATTTTATAGTTGACATTCTAAGAATTGGTAAGATTTGCCAAGGTATATACACTTTTAAATAACTATGGGTCCTTAAAATTACCCCTGCTCCTAGATGAAGCCAAGTAGTCCATGTCTTCTGCTGACTAGTAACATAGTTTCTTAGGTACCCTTTGAGCCACTGGTTCACTCTCTCTATTTGACCATTGTTCCATGGATGGTATCTTGTACTCATGTCCAAACTTGTTCCCACCAACTTAAACAATTCTTGCCAAAAATTACTAATGAACTTGCTATCTCGATCACTGATGATAGACTTGGGCATGCAAGAAGTTTGCAGACTTCTTTGATTAAAATTTCAGCCACTTGGATGGATTCAATATTGGTTGTGACAACAAAGAAATATGCATACTTGGTTAGTATATCAACCACAAAAAAATACTCTCCTTACCTTAGATTTTGGGGAGTCCAGTTATGAAATCCATCAATACACTTTCTCATTTTTGCTCAGGGATGGGAAGGGGTTGTAGGAGTCCAGCTGGATATGTATGTTCTACTTTGTTTTGCTGACATGCCACACATGCTCTAATATACTCCATCACTTCCTTCTTTAAGCCCTTCCAAGAGAACCTTTCCCTCACTTTCATGTATGTCTTCACAAACCTCGGATGTCCTGCTAGGGGTGCATCATGGGAAGCCTCTAGGATCTTCTTCTTCAATGAGGAATATGGAACCAAGGAAATCCTATCCTTATGATAGATGATTTCATTAAGGATCTTGTAAGCATCATCATGAATTAGTCCATAAAATAAATCACAAGCAAATCAATTCTTTGCATACTCTACTCCTAATTGTACTTTCCATTCATCATGAAACTTCATCAATGCAAGTACTAGTTTTCTAGAAAGTGCATCAGCTACAATGTTCATCTTACCCTTCTTGTATTCAATGTCAAATTCGAAATCTTGGACCCTACTTACCCACTTATGTTTCCTATCATTCAACTCCTTTTGTGACAGGAAGTGTCTCAAGCTATTATTATCAGTTTTTATAATGAACTCACTCCCCACAAGATATTGTCTGAACTTGACTAGCGCATGCATGATGGTTAACATCTCCTTGTCATAAACTGAGTATAGCCTATCATAGGGCTGCAACTTTCTACTTTCAAAGGCTATTGGATGCTTGTTTTGCATCAAGACATCTCCAATTCCATTTCCCGAGGCATCACATTCAAGAACAAAAGGTTGAGAAAAATCTAGAAGTGCAAGAACATGAAAAATACTCATTACCTCTTTCATTCTCTTGAATGCTTGTTCAACTTCCTCTAACCACCTAAAGGATCCTTTCTTAGTGATATATGTCAATGGGGATGACAACTTAGCAAATTTTGTGCAATTTTGGTGGAAGTTCAAAAACAATTGATGGGTAGATTTTGGTGCTAACAACTCACATTGTATTCATCTAGCAATTGTCTCATGATACAAGAGAATACAATGACGTCCCTTATATAGGAATAAGTGAACATAACAACTATATCATAATAGGAATTCTTGTTAAACCATCTCAATAACTATCTCCAATGGAGCAATATAAGGGCTAACTAAAATGTGCCCAATTCACTGGAATCTGGCAGAGCAAGAATAGCTGAAATGGTAATTTGGAGTGCTCAAAACGCAATTTCAGCAATATGGGTAGTTTTAAAATAGGGCATTTAGTCTAGGAGAGACCATTACAATTACTTAAATTGCAAAATCGTGGAAATAACAATTTTCAACAACAAATTTGACCAGTTTCTATGAAAATTTACCTGGAAAAGCAGGGCGTTTTAGTTGTCTTTTATCCTACGCGATCTCCAACAATATCTCCTTGAATCTCTCAAGTGATCTCCATGAGATTGTCATCCATAACTTCTCTGGTTGTCCTCATCCTTCAATTATACATAGACATGGTGCATTATAGTCATTATTACATTTTTTATATTCTCACCATTATATATCACAAGTATGAATTATTCCTTCATACTCCCCCTTAATGAATACGTGTGATTCAATCTGAATGTATGATTTTTCTTTGTCTTCAGTCTTCTGTACTCTACATAATCTTTTTTCTTCTTCATATTCAACTACATATTCAGTTGTCGTCACCTTCTTGTATTCATTTGCATATTAATCTTTTGTTTCCTTCTTTAATAAGTCTAGATCTTAAGTCAATCATCTGAATTGCTTCATCTTCATATCAAGGGTTTGTTTGGCTAACCCTCAACAATCTCCTAGGTTTTCATTTGGCTTACACACAACCAATACATCATATGTAGGGTTTTAACTCACCCTTAATCATTACAAGTATTTTTTGGATCACCACGAACCAATAAAAGAAAAAGAATTTACTCAAAAAAATGTATCAAGCAGAATAAACTAATAACTCTTTCCTAAGCATAAAAAAATTAGATAAAATTTTTTGAACTTCACATAAAAATCAGAATTTGACTTTTTGAATATCAACTAACCAACAATTATTAATTATTAAGATGAAACCACAACAATAAAATGATTATTGAAATAGTTCTTTCTTGAGATCTCAAATTAATCTCAAATGTGAATTGCTTAAACATCAAAAAAAAAATATGGCCCATGCATTTTATAAATTTTCATGACACACATATGCAATAAAGGAAAACGTGCACTCTGATGAGAAGGGATGTGGCTTTTGGACCTAGAAGTGAGTGGGATAATACCATACGGAAAAAAATGAGAAATTATTAGTCAAAGTCCTTTCCACTGTAATAATACCAATGCTTCTTATACCAATGCAAGAAGCTTGAAGCTTGGCAAATGATTGATGGATGAAATGAATCAAAAGGAAAATATCAAAAAAAAATTACTTAAAAATTATGAAGGAAAATCTCTCTAATTTTAACCTTTCTTCTTTCATTCATCATTGATTAAATAACCCTTTATTTGCTTTTGCTGGAGTGTTTTTCGTTATTAGGACTTTTACCCCTTCCAATTCCTCATGTACTTTTAATCTAATGCAATAAAAACTTTGCCACTCAATAAATTATTTATTAAATAAATCATCAGTGAATGTCCACTTAGAAATTCATTCTCTTTGGACATTCATAAATTCCATTTAATAAACGTTTTCCAAAAATAATTGAATACCATCTACCAAAAATAGTCCTGGCTATTTTTTAATCTTTTGGGCATGATAATGGACATATTAACTTTGAAACAATTCCCAGGTTGTCCTTCATGTATTTTTCCTTCCAATGGTCTACAACTTGCACACTCATATATTGAGTTATGAGTTTAAGAAGTCAAGGTTTTAAATCTACCTCACTGAGGCATGACATTTATTTCAATTTTTTAGAACAATTATACAAGATTAATCGCCTATAACCACAATTAATATTTTATTCATTTCTTTATTTTTCCAACAAGGTATAATTTTCTTAATTTTGACATTGGAATATTGAGTTATGGTCTCTATAAGGAGACTCAATGGCCATTGGTTTACCTTCATGTGCTTTGTTATCCCTTGATTTAGAAATTCACCCTATTTTTATCCCACATGGATTGTGAGAGAGAAACTTGAGCTCTTTTATAAAGAATAACACTAATTTTGTGTATTTGAGTGTGTATGTAGAGAGCCATGGACCCCTACAAAGAGTGTGTTTGGTGTAATATTTGGGTCTAATGACCATGAGCCAACACAGGCTTGTCGTGTGTCCCCCTCTGATACATCCAATTGCTTTCCATCTGTCATACTCTAATTGGGGTTGCTACATGTTCAACACATGCCTATGATGTGTCCCCATCTAAAAGGTCCACATCCTTTCCATGGGCCATGATCTAATTGGGGATGCCACATGTTACATTTTCATTTATTAAAAGAGGTATATGATGTGTCCCCCTCTGATAGGTCCACATCCTTTCCATGTGTCATGCTCTAATTGGGTATGCAACATGTTGAATAGTCATTTATTAGAAGAGGTATATTGGGAAGTGTGGGGTATGTGTGGAAGAATCTCATACTTCATATCCTAATTTATGATACTAATTACTTCATAGGTGCACTTCCTTTCCATGTGTCATGATCTAATTAGGAATACTACATGTCAAATTTCCATTTATTGGAAGGTACATTGGGATGGGTTACACATCATTTCCTAATCAGCATGATCCAACCCACACTTTCCATGTGTCCCCTTGGGATAGGTCCACCTCCTCACTATGTATGATTCTCTAATTGGAGATGCCACATGTCACATTATCATCTATTGGAACGTACATAGGGAAACATGGGAGAATTCCATAGTTCATATCCTAACATAGAATAAGATTAAGGTTGCACATGGAAAAGGGACATATATGCAGATGTAGTGGAGGATGTGAGGCAAGACATGAAATAGGTCCGCATGGAGTTTGGTATGAATAGGTAGAGGTAGTGGAGGATGTGAGGCCACACATGAAAGAAGTCCACATGGAGTTTGGGTTTCATATAGGAGGTAAGTGATGATGCATTGCATGGAGGAGGAGAGTGAGAAGGAATGACCATTCTTAAAGTGGAATGTGGTCCAACAATGATTTCCAACCATATCAGGTTTCAAAGGTCAATTATCCATACAATTTTATCATGGTTGATCTAATAATAATTTTCTTTGGAGATTGAATATTGAATTCTATAAGTTGTAACTCATTATGATTTTCATGGACGGGCCCCAATGTTACAAGCCCCCATTATTGCATGACTATATTTATGTGGAGGTGGAAATTTTCCTCGAAAAAATTATTGTTTTCTTTATATTGAAGAGATTTCATCTCCACCAAATGGAGACATATTACAATCCTTATAGGAACTATATGTATTCCTCTCATAGATCCATTGCATAGACTCTAACAAAATACAAATATTTTGGAAAATATCGAGTCTTCCCTAACTTTTGAAAATTATTTTTGTCTCCACACAACATATAGCCATGACAAGAAATAGAGGCACAAGAATATGAAAACAAAAAGGAAAGAAGGCTTGATAACCTAGTATCCCCCTTAACAAAAAGAAAAGAAGGATTGATAACTTGGTATTCCCCTTTTCCACCAGATCTCAATCTTAGGTAGGGTGTTTGGATTAGTGGGAAAGGAAAATTAATTTGTTATGGGAAAAATTCTAGAAGCATTAGGATATCATAATGACACATGAAAATATAATCAACAAGCAACTAGATGACTCTAGGAAGAGTATGACATATTATATTCAAAAGCTGCAGAGATGGTGGTGAAGTGAAGATGAATGAAGAAAATTAGTTTTATTTGTAGTGGGACAGATTGGAAGACTGGATAGAGAAATACCAATAATCTTTTGATCTTCAGCATGAAACATGCTCAAGAAATGAGAAAAATCATGCTCAGTATCTTTCTTAGGAGGCACAATCACTATTAATCCATGCCAAGAACACGAAAAAAAGAGTCGAGTCTGACATACCAATCTTTTTGGAGAAATCTTTGACAGTGAGACAATGAAAATAAAGGCAACTGCATGATTTTTTTGACAAATCAAGAATGCCATAGTTAGTTGGGATTCCATGTTTGGAATGTATAACTTGTTCCAAAACATTGTGATCAAGGAATTTCTAGAGGTTTAGACATTGTATAAAGATAAAATACCAAACCCAACTTGTAGTGAGATGGATGGTGTGGTGAAGTACAATTTTATAGAGTCTAGATATTAAAAGAGAAAATCTAAATCATCCACTAAGAGAGCTCAATCCACATAATCCTAAGTATGAAAATGACGAAGAGACATATGTGGAATTCTGAGTATGTGTTTGGTCATTCACATAACCACCAAACCCATAAGATTCTACATTCCAAATTAAATGCACATAGCATTTTATTGTATTGCAATTTTCATTTTTAGATCTATTTAGAATATTGTGTAATTACCTCCTGAAAGCTATATTAGATGTTTAGTTAATCTTCATAGGCTTGTTGGTTAATTATTCAGATTGATGGTTGGCAATGATAACCTTTCCCTTTGATTATATTTGTTGTGAGGATGTGGTTTAGATGTAACTCTTTCTACTCATATAATAGGGATACAAAGGAGTTATGCTTGCTTCTTTATCATGTTCTACTATATAGATGATGTTTGTATCTTTTTATTATTGTTTATGAATGGTTTTGTTTTTCTTAAAAAAAACAAGGTTAAAGGTTACAAACATAGATAATGGAATTCGTACTTTTGTCATTTCCTATTTGTTCTATATAAACAATAATGCCAACTATTATACATCTCTCAAGTGAGACTTCATGAAAGATTGAAAATATTAGTATCCTTGACTATAATGACTTTTAAAAGAAATTACCAACCTTGTGTATCCAAAGAGCTATCAATTATTATCACTACTCTAACATTTTTAAGCTATTATTTTCATTATTAAAACTTCATATAATGTATTTCTTAGATATCTATCAGACTAACCAACATTGACACAAATCTAATTTTCCATATTTATGATTACATTTTGTAAAGGAATCTTAAAATGTGAAGGCACCTAGACACAAAGTCTTCAACAACCATCATACTTATGTCTTCTATGTAGTTTATGTCACTTATCAATTCATTTTTCTTGTTTCTTTATAGCCTTGATGTCAACGTGATCATTATGGGACTTTACATTTATGATTTATAATCCTCTTGGGAGTGTTGTAAATGAGTGACCCACCTTTTGAGTATTAAGTATCGTTTGGTGTTGTAGGCCTTTTGGGATCTTTTTCATCATGTGGTAATGCATTTGGGATCTTTATAGTTTTCACTTTGGGAAGTTCTTTCTAGTTTGAAGTTATATATTTTTGGATAATTTTTTTTTATTTAATATTTTTTATAATATTAATATCAAGTTAGTTTATTACATAAAAAAGGTCTTTTATATAGCTTACTATTAGTAAGAATGTTAATTTTATGTTTAACTTAGAGATGACGGGTAGCATTTTAATAAAATAATAAAATACTAAGTAAATAAATTTTTTACAATGTCGATCTTAATTTAAAGTTCAAAACCAAAGAAATATATATTTCAATTAATTAAACCTAAAAAAATTAATAAAGCTGAAATGAAATCTAAGAGTTAAATCATCATTAAATTAGGGATTTACATATTAAACTAGTAGAGATTCATCTTAACACTGGATCTACCAAGAGTGGTTGAAAGGGATCAAATTCCCTGAGGTACAAACCTATTTTAAAGTGAAAAATTGAAAAAAAAGTTTGCAGCTCAACAGATTTGATCCCTCTCAAGGTTTGATAAATCCCAAATAAAATATATCTATAAATCTGAAAAACAAAATTAATATACTATATATTTAAAAATAAAACTAATTTTTATAAATCCACTGATATAAATATTTATGTTGAAAATTCTCTTTAACACCATGAATTAGTATTTCCACTAGTGAAAAAACAGCCACTCTTGACACCGTATTTGTTACACGTTTTGTAGTTTTGTAATTTGGTTGTGGATTGTAGCATTAACAAACCAGGCACAACCTTTTCTTATTCTTCGACGTAACTTTTCAAGGTCAAATGTTTTGCAACCCACTAATCATAAGCAAAAACCACGGATTGTGTTTGGGTATGGGAGGAGAAGAGAAGAGTAAAGTCAAAGGTTGGCTTTGACTTTATTAGTCACTCTTAGCTATCCAAAGAAAGAAATAATAAAGTCAAACAGAGGATTTTGCCTGCTTACCCATGGACATTTGAAGTGGCAACTTGGCAAGCAGCAAAGTCAACCTGGCCACATATCCTTCCACAACCAGAATGCACAATCGAATAATGCCATCTACAAAGATTCATTAGTTTGAGTTTTGGCACAATGCACAATCGAATTATGTCATGACAAAATCTGTTAATTGACACTTGCCACTATTAAATATTAAAATTACACAAGTGCCACCATAAAATATTAAAATTGCAGAAGATCTTAAAAACTGTGAAGATACGTTAATATTTTATTGGTTTTAATTCTCATAAGCATTATCTTGCCTTCATTACATAAACACAACGCCTTGCTATCCATAAATAAAATTATACGATCACATGCGCTGCAGTAGTATTACATGTTATATTGTGAATCGATAACAATGACAACATTTAAGTAGTCGAAGCTGGAACGCATTCAACCATGGAAGGTCATGCTCATAATAATCATAATCATGGAAGGTCATGGAACGCATTCAACCATTGAAGGTCATGTAATTCATGATAAAATAATAAAAATAATTAAAAATAATTAAGTTGATAATAATAAGTAATATGTTAATAATAAATTAATTATAATCATAATCATAATAACAATAACAGAGATGTCTAATTGATATAATCTAGACACATTAATAGACACCCACAACCCTAACATTAGAGACACAACCATGACACCAAGATGATGCTATAATAATGAAAATGCTTTTTTGCATCACAATATGTAACGCTATGAACAACACCCACAAGGCAATGTTGGCACCAACCTGACACAAACTAACTCAAAGTACTCATATATAATGCACCTAGGATGCTAGTACAACACACTATAACATGATAACAATGCAACTATGGCACATGTACAGAGATCAACGTTGCAGATTTAATTTAAACAACACTTTTGTGATGCCAAAGCAATGCAACAACTCAATCACGACATAAACACAACGCTAAAAGTACTCACACATCGATGCACATAAGATGCTATTACAACACACTATAACATGATAACAATGCAACAATGACACATGTACAGAGATCAAAGATGCAGATCTGATATAAACACCATTCCTGTGATGCCAAAGTAATGCAACTAACACACCTATGGATCAATCACAACATAAACACAATGCTAAATGGGTTTCGCATGGATGGCATTAAAACGATGTTGATTTTGGCACAACATAGATCCTAACACTATGGCAACATCGACTAGTGCATGCATCAAAATTAGTGATGCCAAAATCTAGTTACTATTATGACACAAACATGAAACAAAGTAGATTCGTGAAAGAGCTTTGTGAAAGAGATTCGAGAAAGAGGAATGTTATGCTTAGAAGACCTAAGTTACATAATCTTATTTCTTTACTGTAGGTAAAACTGCATACAACCCTTGTAGTTTTATATTCCTTAAGAGAAGCAAAGTATAGAGTTCATTGTTTAGCTCTTTTATATACTTGAACGTTGCATAAAATTTGCATAAACTTTCAACAATGCTTTACAAGTATACACTCCTGGTTGATGATTTAAGTGTGATTACTTGAGGTTCAACAACCTTTATTACAATCATCTTTTCCTTCAATAAATTTAAAGAGTTCAAGGCACAAGTAGAGAAAGTTTGGGAAAGTCTATTTTATGTCTCAGAGATAATAATGTAGGAGAATATTGCTCCAAGGAATTTGATAAACTTTATATGCAAGAAGGAATTAAACACCAGAAGACTCCTTCATATACACCGCAACAAAATGGTATGGATGAGCAAATGAATCACACAATCGTGGAACAAACAAGAAGCATGCTCAACCCATCTATGTTGAATAATGGATTCTTGGCAGAGGCTATTATTACAACTACACATTTAGTTAACATATCACCTTCAAGAAAGTTGGATGGAAAGATTCCAGAGGAGGTTTGGTGTGGTAATCTAGTTGATTATTCTCATTTGTGTATTTTTAGTTTTTATGTATTTTCCCACGTGCCTAAAGAAAATAAGTCCAAACTTAATCCATAATCAAGGAAATGTGTTTTTCTCTATTATAATAACATAATAAAGGGCTATAGATTGTAAGATCCTATTGTCCACAAGGTAATTGTTAGCTTAGATGTCATTTTTAATGGAAAATCCATGCAAAAGGAGGTATAACATACACCTGAGATTGTACCAATTGAAGTAGAAATGAGTGAATATGAAAATGAAGCTCCTACCATGTGTCTCCCTAGAATAGATTTGTCTCCTCACTATATGTCATGTTATAATTAGGGTTTCCATATGCCAAAGTATCATTTTTTTACCATGATCCAATGCATTTCTACCATGTGTTCCCCTAGGATAGGTCCACTTCCTTTCCATGTGTCATGCTCTAATTAGGAATGCCACATGTCAAATTTTCATTTATTGGAAGGTACATCGGGATGGGTTGCACATCATTTCCCAATGAGCATGATCCAACCCACACTTTCCATGTGTCCCCTTGGGATAGGTCCACCTGCTCACCATGTGTGATGCTCTAATTGGGGATGCCACATGTCACATTGTCATCTATTGTAAGGTACATTGGGAAATATGGGAGAATTCCATACTTCATATCCTAACATAGAATAAGCGTAAGGTTGCACATGGAAAAAGGACCACATATGCAGAAGTAGGGGAGGATGCAAGGCTAGACATGTAATAGGTCCACGTGAAGTTTGCTATGCATATGTAGAGGTAGTGGAGGATCTAATGCCACACATGAAATAGGGACACATGGATTTTGGGTTGCATGGAGGAGGTAAGTGATGATGCATTCCATGGAGGAGGAGAGTAAGAAGGAATAACAATTATTAAACTAGAATGTGGTCCAACAATGATTTTTAACCATCTAAGGTTTCAAACCAATTATCCATACAAATTTCTCATGGTTGATCTAAGAAAAATTTTCTATGTAGATTGAATATTGAAATCCATAACTCATTATGATTTTCATGGATTGACCCTACTGCTACAAGTCCTCATTATTGCATGACTATGTTTATGTGAAGGTGGGACTTTTCCAAAAAAAATATTGTTTTCTTTATATTGAAGAGATTTAATCTCCACCAAAGCGAGACATATTAAAATCCTTATAGGAACTATATGTATTCCTCTTATATATCCATTGCACAAACTCTAAGAAAATAAAATTATTTTGGAAAACATATAGTCTTCCTTAACTTTTGAAAATGATTTTGGTCTCCACACAACATATAGCTATGATAAGAAATAGAGGCACAAGAAGAAACAAACAAAAAGAAAAAAACAATTGATAACCTTGTATTCCCCTTAAGAGAAAAAAAAATAAGGCTTCATACCATGGTATTCCCCTTTTCCACCAAAGCTCAATCTTAGGTAGGGTGTTTGGATTAAAGGGAAAGGAAAATTAATTTGTTATGGGAAAAGTTCTAGAAGTAGTAGGATATCATAGTTACACCTAAAATTATAATCAATGAGAAACTAGATAAGAATCAAAGAGGAGTATGGCATACTGTATTCAAAAGTTGTAGAGATGATAGTGAAGAGAAGATAAAGGAAGAAAACTAGCTTTCTTTGTAGTGGGACACGTTGGAAGACTGACTAGAAGAAATCCAATAATATTTTGATATCGAGCATGAAGCATGATCAAAATCATGCTCAATATCTTTCTCAAAAGGAATAATCACTATTAATCCATGCCAAGAACATGAAAGAAAGGGTGCGAATTTGAAATACCCAACTTTTTTGGAGAAATCTTTGACAATGAGACAATTACAAAAAAATAAAAGCAACTGACAAATAAAAATGCCAAGATTTCGTGCTTGGAATGTATAACTTATTCCAAAACATTGTGATCAAATAATTTCAAGATGTTGAAACATTGTTTGAAGATAAACTACCAAACCCAACTTATGGTGAGATGGATTGTGTGGTCAAGTGTTTTTTTATAGAGGGTACATACTAATACTTATGTCTTCTATGTAGTTTATGTCACTTATCAATTCATTTTCATTATGTTTTTTATATCCTTATGTCAATGTCGTCATTATGGGATTTTACAATTATAGTTTATAATGCTCTTTACAATTATAGTTTGTAATGCTCTTGGGACTCTTGTTAATGAGAGTGGCCATTTTTATTTTAGTATTAAGCATCTTATTGGGATTGTTGTAAATGAGAGGGGCAACTTTTTTATATTGGGATTGTTGTAAATGAGAATGAGAATTATTTTTAGAAGCATAGTTTGGTTTTGTAGGCCTCTTTGGATTTTTTTCATCCTTTGTGGTAAGTCATTTGTCATCTTGATAATTCTTGCTTGGGAATTTATTTCTAGTTTGAAGCTACAATCTTTTGGATAACTTTTTATTAGTCCCTGTCATAGGCAGAGACTATATGTTTCCCTGTTTTCCTATTAATTGATATCAATATTTCATTTTTTATAAAATTATGTTAAAATTTGTGGTAAAATTTGTATTTATCGATATTTTTTTGGAAAATTGTGTTGACATTATATTGATTGATAAATCTTGAATTGACAATTTTTCTCATTGTACAAGATTAAAAAAATTAAGAAAACAAAAAAAAAAAACTTACCTTTATTTTTAACTTTACCTGATTGCCCAATTACTATTACGCGTGTCCATTGTTCTGTCTTCTTGCCATGCATTTGTTGATTGCTAATTGTTATTACAAGTGTCCATTGTTCTGTCCTCCTGCCATGCATTTGAATTGCTTGACCTGCAAGTATAATCAACCTGTTCGGTGTTCTGTCCTCCTTCCATGGATTTGCTTTTACTTGCTCTCGGACTGTCAGCTGTTTTGTCTTCTATAATCGTCGTTTTATATTGCTTGGATGTTTTATATTGCTTGCTCCATCCTACCAAGGTAGTGAGAAATTGAAATTTGCTTTGCATTTTTACACAATCGTAATGCATCTTCTTTGTCCTGGGTACAGGTGATTTCTTGCTAGAAAATCTCTTTTCTCCAAAGCTTAGGTGATTTTCGGCTGAGGCTAAGGAAAGATTCGTATCCTCAGTTTGAGTTTGGCTTTCTGGTTCGACAGACCTCAGGAATAATTTTTGTTCATTTTCCGTTAAAATGGATGTTTTGAAGTCGCATAGGGTTAATTTTTTATTCTTGGCGATACATGTTGGAGTTCAGCGTCAAATGTCTCTTTTGGAGACAAAATTCCTTAACATGTTTAAAATGGAAGCCAGAAAGATGAAATAGCCTTGTAATATATACTGGAATGTCGAAAGATCGACATTTGTATTTATACTCCACTTTGTTTGAAATAGTGAATGCGCCCATGGCTAAATCTTTTTATTATAGTCTGGCTACCGGGAAATACTTATATGTTAAGCTGGCGTACAATTTGCGGAAAATATCGCTATATTATATGTTTAGTATTTTAAAGTTTCTTGCTTTACCGTTTTCACCCATATAAATGTACACATGTTTCTTAATCTCCTTACAACAACAATTATTATATAATGATTTGTTTTACCTTTTGAAGCGTTATATTTTAATGAGGGCTATAATTCTGATGATGACGAAACAATGTGTGATTTTGCTGGCAACATATGCGTCTGATGTGCAGCATGATTACCATCACTAGCTTTCTACATAGCCACTAAACGAGCTTGAAACTGGTGCAGAATTTGAGAAACAAGATGTACATTGGCAGGAGATAGAAATGTGTATATTCTTATCCATGGCCTAGGCCTGAATTATTCACGTATATTGATTTATTTGTTCTCTTTGATTTTTTTTGAATATTAAGGAACTTATTTTTTTCTTAAAACATTTTTAGATATTAAATTGTATATGTTTTATATTCTATCTAGTTTAAATATTTAATATTTTTATTTCCTTTACATCTTTTGTTTTATTCTGAAATATTGAGGTGAGGATTTGTATTATACTGAAATTTATGGAATTTGTTTTTATTTAAAAATGTTTATAAAAAAATCAATTTACTTGAATTTTTTTTATCAATAATGAATGCATATAATTTTTTTAAGATATATATATATATATATATATATATATATATATATATATATAATTTATTATTTTACATTTGTTTAAACATATTTTATTTCTTAAATTTGTATTTTTTTAAATGTTGGAATCAATCTTTTTTCAATATTTAAAAATATTAAATTTACATTTGAAAAAAAATATATATAATCCATTACTTTATAACTTTCTTTAAAATATTTTATATATAAAAAAAGTATTTTATGTTTATATAAACCTACAACTACACATGTTTCTTATATGTCCTACTACAACACAAAATAATGGTCTATTAATCATTCAATAGTACAAGCAATGGTCTTACCATTGATCTTAGAATTAGAGTTGAGATTGAGATTGTAAGGTATATATTTTGATTATTAATAACATAATATTAATATAATAAAAATAATAATATAGTTTTAAGGTTAAATAATGGTTTTGTTTTACTTCTTGTTTTTTATTATAAATTTAATTTTTTAAAGAAATACATGTTTTTAACCACAATAATAATAATAATATAATTTTAGAGATCTTAGCTAGAAACAAAAATTATGCATAAGTCTTATTATTTCAAGGATAAGAGACCAAGTGTACCTAATTATTTAAAGGTATTTTTACATCATTCTTATTTGACATCAAATGCGACTTCTAATCAAAACTTTCAAATTAATTTTTATCATTATTTATGAAATAAGAAAATGCCTCATAATTTGAATACATTTTTTACAAAATTATCATTTGCATCCAACTTTTAATAGATATTCTTTAAATAACTCACAAATGAATTATCTTATTTTGACTCTTAAAAATTTCTAAATAACATATTAATAATTGTAATTTTGTAAAAATATTTTAAAAACTTCTAAATAAGATATTACAACATATTAATAACTGTAATTTTGTAAATATATCATATTCACTTAGAAATATCAGTTTTAATAATGTGTAAATAGTTTCCCATTATCTTATCTTACTCTTTTAACATTCACAATATAAAAGCATAATCGCTATTTTACTTTTGTTCATAC
Source organism: Larix kaempferi (assembly GCA_027924585.1). Classification (NCBI taxonomy): domain Eukaryota; kingdom Viridiplantae; phylum Streptophyta; class Pinopsida; order Pinales; family Pinaceae; genus Larix; species Larix kaempferi. Next base: position 16,423,968 of record BSBM01000410.1, read on the forward strand.
CTCATTCAAATGGAAACTTAGAAAAGAAAACTAAAAAAAACTCAAAACTCAAACAAATGCAAACAATTTTAAAATATCTATTTAAATTAGTTACATTTTCAACACAATTTAATAAATTTTTGTGATAACACTTTATACAAAAATTGTTGAAAAAATATGAATTATCCTACAAAAAAGACATAAGATAAGAGAGGAGACTTTGCTTGGTGAAATCAAGGCACTAATAATTTTTCATTTAGGATTTGAACTCTTAAATGATTATTACCTTTGTGGATTAACACACTTTTGCAAAGGATTATTGAAAAGTATAACCACCAATAAGTTAAAATTGTGTAAATTTAGAAAGAAAGAAAAATATACTTTTAAAAATATAATTGTGAATATATTTTTTTAACAAAGAACTAGTAGTGATCTTCACTACCATTGAAAGGACAATTCCATAGTCTATAATTAGAGACCAAATAATCTGATTTCTAGGCATCATTACCATTAGATAATATAACTACCAATTAAATGCTTGTGCTCAAAATATCATGTCTGCAATATTTTAAGGGTGATATTAGATAACAATACCTTTCAAACAAACAAAATAGTTGATAGTTGTTTTTTTATAATAAGTTTAAAATTCCCTTTTAAGAACCAAAAGCATACATTTTATGAACAAAATTACAAGAGTGGGAAGGATAAAAATATGCATATGCTAATGACTAGTGGGACCAAAAGAAAAATAGTTTTTCGAGAGTAGCTTTAAAATCCATATTAATATATATCTTGAAATTGTGGAGGATAGATGTGCTCTAAAGCTTTAAAGATATGGACTTTGAACAACATCATGAAATTGTTTCTTTTTCTTAACATATTGGCAACAACGGCAACACATATATTGAAATTTGCTATTAAGTTGTCTTTCAATTTTATTACAAGTAGAATATAAACCTTCCATTAGTTATAGAAATAGGAATGATGTATTTATTATTTTACATTTCCCTCGTAGAAATATTTGAATCTTGGTATTTTCAATATAACCATTTGGTATATTGTTGGACCATGTGGTTTGCAAACAGGGTCTACTGGTAGATCCTGCGAAAATCGCCATTATCGTTGATCTGTCGCCACCAACATCAGTATGACAATTGAGAACAACTTTGGGCCATACATGGTATTATAGGAAGGTTATTAAAGGATATGCATGGATCACAATGTCAATGGAGAAGTTGTTGAATAAGGATACTAAATTTTAGTGGAATGAATAGTGCTAGCAGAGCCTCGACACATTGAAAGAAAAGATGGTGACTGCACCTATTTTAGTGTTCCCTAATTGGAGGAAAGAATTTCATTTTCATGTTGATGCATCATCCATTGCATTGGGTGCAGTTTTGGCTCAACCAAGAGAAGGAGCCATTGATCATCTTATCACATTTTCTAGCAAGAAGTTATTTACTATAGAAAAAAATTACACTACGATAGAAAGAGAAGGGTTAGCCATGGTTTACGCACTACAAAAGTTCAGGCACTACCACTTAGGGAGTCACTTTAAAATGTTTACTAAACAATCTGCCTTAAGGTACTAGTTAACAAACTTGTGTTGGGGGTGATAATTTGCAGATGGATCTTATTATTTCAAAAATATGACGTTGAAATCATAGTTAAACCTGGAAGGTTGAATGCAGAACCTGACCATCTATTGAGGTTGGAAACGAGGGAAGAGATGGTTAACTTGGATGATAACCTCCTAGATGCATAGTTGTTTTCATCCAGCCTGGTAGATGAATATTTTGAAGACATTGTAACCTGTTTGGCAATAGGAATGACACTTGTAGGGTTGTCTGTTAATCAAAAGAAACACTTGGTTGTCAAAGCAACAGATTATCAATTGATAGCAGGTCAATTATATAAGCTGGGACCAGACGAAGTATTAAGGTGCCATGTTATGAAGCATGAGCGACCAACGATTTTGGATGAAGCTCATGAGGGAGTCGCAGGAGGCCACTATGGAGGAAAAGCCACAGCTCAAAAGATACTCTGATCAGGACTCTAGTGGCCTATGCTTCATAAATATGCTAAGGAATACTATCAATCTTGTGATGTCTGTCAAAGGACTGGGAAGCCATCTAGAAAGGATGAAATTCCATTAGTACCACAAGTTACTTTGCAAGCATTTGAGAAGTGGTTGGTTGAATTTGTGGGACAAATTAATCCCCATGCAAAGACGTCAGGAACATGTTACCTTATTACTGGGACAGACTACTTGACTAGGTGGGATGAAGCTGAAGGAATGTAGTTCTATAACCACTATGAAGTTCTTGTTTCAAAATGTAGTTACTAGATTTGGTTGTCCACGAGTTTTGTTGAGTGATCAAGGATCTCACTTTGTCAATAAGATTATTGAGGCACTTACCCAGGAGTTTCAAATTCATCATCGAAAAAGCACTGCATATCATCCACAAGCTAATGGGACTATAGAAGCCAGGCTTCAATAAAATAATGGAACTTGCTTTGACAAAGGTTTGCAATGTGAACCACGACGATTGGGACTTAAGGATCCCTATATTCTTATGGGCATATAGAACAATGTGTAAGAAGTTAACGGGCCAAGCACCATTCAAGATGGTGTATGGTAAGGAAGTTGTCATGCCAATAGAATACATCATGTCAAGTTTGAGGGTTGTTGCATTCACAGGTATGTCGAACATTAGTGTATGGTCAGGAAGTTGTCATGCCAATAGAGTACATTGTGTCAAGTTTGAGGGTTGTTGCATTCACAGGTATGTCCGACATTGGTGTTGTCGAAGAGAGGCTGTCGCAAGTACTACAATTGGAGGAGCATAGGTTCATAGCAGGATTTAAACAACAAGTCCAAAAGGATTGAGAAAAGGCATGGCATAATTGGAACATGACAAGGAATCAATTTTAGAGAGGAGATATAGTAATCCTTTATGACAGTAAGTTCTTTAAACATCCAAGTAAGTTGAGAATGCACTGGTTGGGGCCATATGTGATTAACTATGTAATAGAAGGAGGTGTTATGTAATTGCAGAATCTGCATGGAAAAATCCTCAAGGGTTTAGTAAATGGAATCCAGATGAAACCTTAAAGGGACAACCGCACCTTCTTGCATTGAATATTTTTGTACATCGATTTTTTTTTAGGAAACCCCAAGTTATTTTTGTGTCGAAGCCAAGTCAGTGTCGAAGTCAGTCAAGTTACAGTCTAGTATTTTGTCGAAGTTTATTCAGTCATAGCAGGTATTTGTACATAAGTCATATTTCAATCAAAGTGGAGGTTGTGTCGTAGTTTCCCAAACATTCATTGAATGCTATATTTATGGCACGAAAAGTGGCGGCGTTAGTGGAGCATCTCGCATTAAATGTCAATAATAAATGTTTGAGTGAATAAGATTGTCGTCAAAAAGGATAATCATTGCCAAGGATTTGGTCTAATTCACTCAATCTTGTAAAAAGCACTGACACAACATATTGAAGGCCAGGTTTAAAAACCAACCAGAATGAAGGGCTAGTCTATTGTTTCATGAGTGATTAATTGCATTGTGAGAGTCAGGATCCTAGAGTGTTAAAGCATTGAAGAAATCCAAGTCTATTCTTGTGACAATGGAAGCCTCCATGTCTAACGTGAGTATTGAGCATATCTTTGTTGCGAAATTTATTGTCGGAGCATCTGTTCCAGTCAAGCAAGAGCAACCAGAAATTATGTCAACGCATGTTTCGGTGGAACCACCAAAGAAGAAGCGGTCATCTGCACAACAGGAAGCTATTGAAAACAGTTCAAAGTGGAGGAATAATCAGGAGGCGCCTGGGTTTGGAATTGGATCGGTTTCGTTGCTTCCACAATATGTGCCACCAACGAGGCTAAGTGGGAAACTTGTAAGGATTGAGAGGAATGCTAATTACTCTGTGGTAATTCCCAAGATAATTCCCAAGATATTGAAAGGGGTTATATCCAAAGGAGATATGATGGGAAATACTGACAAGTTGTCTTATGCATATAACGACCCTAGGAAATTTCCAGAATTCAAACCTACAAAATATATGGAACCAATTTTGGAGCTTGTGTCTCAGAATACTTTTCTAGAGCCTATGACATCGGCCCTTGGGTTGCAGCAGTCAGGTGTTATATCGCTGCTCAACATACTGCACTTTGAGCAATCAACAAAAGTAAATGTGTGTATTAAACATTTATTGTTGTGTGTGCATGGAGGGTTCTTGTGGCCTGACAAGAATATTTCCATCGATTCAGACTTAATTGCGGAGATTACTTGGTTGTCGAAGGCAGGTCTTGACCTTGATACATTTTTTGTAGGAAAAGAGAAAGATAGGGAGTTGGCGAACCATATGAAGGAAAAATATAATCTAGCGAAAGATAAGCAGGGCTAAGAAGTAGCCTCAATTAATGATCAAGCAGTGTGCTTCGCAAGAAAGGAATTAGCAAGTAAGGTGCTCAGGAAGTGTCATCCAAACCAGGTACTTGTGACGGTGATTGCGGTTGCAGAGAAGTGTGTCCAAGGGGTGCAAATAAACTGGGCCACCTTCCTACTGAATGAATTTATCAGTGACTACTAGGACACGTTGGACAAATGTAACTATTTCCATTACTATTGGCTCATTCCTTGAAGTTCATTTGCTTCTTGGGAAGAACCAGAAGAATACCAGGTGATGGATTGTCGGGTTGGTTAGTGTTTGGCCATGTGTTATGCTAACCTATGGTTCAACGATCATTCGAGGAAATTTGAGGTCTAAAATGGGCCTTATAAGAAAACAAGCCATCATATAAGAAAACGAGCCAACCATAATTGCTTGATGAGTTTCAATTCAAAAACCAATAGAATTTCAATAAAATGAGTCAACCATAATGGTTGACTTGAGATATTTGTTATAAAAAGAACTACTTTTTTGTTCATATTTTCAACATATCTCCTTGTTTTGTTACTCAAATTTCGGGCAGGAGCACTCGTTGGATGAAGAATTATATTCCGCATCCAACAAGTACCCATGCTGCATACTTTTGATGGATCTCACTGCCCTAAAAGCAAGAAATACCTGAAAAATGTGATGATGACATCATCATCACATTTTTCAAGTATTTCTTGTTTTTAGGACAACGACATCTGTCAAAAGTATGCAGTGTGGTACTTGTTGGATGTAGAATTTAATTCTGCATCCAACGAGTGCTCCCATTCAAAATTTGAGTAAAAACACAGGGAGATATGTTGAAACTACGAACAAAAAAAAGTAGTTTTTTTCTTTCTTCCTCCAAAATTAATAAATATTATTTTATTATTTTAACTATTATTTCATTATTTTAACTATTATTTTATTATTTTCCTTAGGAGGCCCATTTAGACCTCAAATTTCCTCTAATGGAGCATAAGAGACAAATTGACAACAATGTGCAATTTTACATGCACATCGAAGCACTCTAGCATCATGTACCCATGATTCCACAGATAGAAGAGTAGGTGGTTGCAAAGTTCAAGGGAATTATAAAGTTTATGGCTAGACCTCACAACATGTATGTCCAGGAGAGACATGATCTAGATAAACAGTGGTTGATCACTAGTTATAAGCTATCAGAGTAGGATATCCTAGCCATTACTGATGAATGGCCAATAGAATGGAAGGTCCCCATTGAATATGAGTAGATCTCCACGGACATGTCACAACAGGATCAGAAACAGGGTGGGGCCTATCCATAGCATGAAGCACATGATGATGATAGAGACTCCCATCCTTCCGGGAGCACTAGGGGACATAGTCACAGTGAGGAAAAATCGCAGGAAGAAGGTCGAGATTTAAGTGCGACAGAAACAGATCTAGAGCCAGGTGATGCATGAAAAGTGAAAACTATGACACGAGGACAAATGAAGAAATCAAAGGAAAAGAAGCAAAAGGATTTCATGGCCTTAACTGAGGATGAAATTATTATCCTGTATTATTGTATGATGGAGGTCGCAGAAGAAACATCCAAGTTGGGCAAGGAGAAAACGAAGTAGGTATTTGGGGTAGTGACGAATCAACTTGAAGGTCTCGAATGAGCTATCCAGGGACTTAATATAGCTCGAGTTCAAAAGGGAGCTATGTAGTAGACATAGGAAAGAGCAGATGAGGAAGCGATGCTATAGGAATCCCTTGCTATGATGGGTAGGGAAGTACAACTGTTTCCAAGAGCGTTAATTTTTGGCGATCTAGGATTACAGGAACAAGCTATAAACTGAATTATATTGATGTAAAATTGTCAGTACTACCCATGTTTATGTTGCAGAACCTTCAACAACATCTTGTAGAGGAGATCAAGGCATTATAAGAGAAGACTTATGGATAAATGATCAAGTATCAGATGCAACATAATACACAACAAGAGGAGACTGTATGAGAAGCTGAGAAAGGAGCGGAAATCAACCGCAAAAGAGAAGGAGCAACTTCAAAATGCTATCATGGTATCTTGTCACGCAGTACCTGAGGCCGAGGTATCCAAAGACATGGCTACTGAAGAGAAGATGATGAGATTGAATGGAGTCCTCTTGGGGTTCCGTGAAAATATTAGTGAGTTGGAGGTGAAGTTAGTACCAAGTACTCCGCCAAAGGTAACAATGCAACGAAGCGAGGATGTCACTGAAGCAGTGAGAGCCATTAAGGGATGTAAAATAGCTCTAGCAAGATGTTAATCAACTAAGGATTGAGAAGTAGTGATGAAATGATATGGTCGAAGAGATGTAGGGTGAGGCAGAGCAGGTCCTACAGATTATCAATGGTGCAAGCAGCAAAATCCAACAAGTAGTTGAATGAAGTGAGAAACAAATACATGTTCACCTCACCAGTGATATGGTAAAATAAGTGTGCCAACATCGAGAATAAGTTGAGCAGACTGTCGAGGAGCTGAAGCAGAATTTTGTAGAGTTTTTGGTGAATTAAAGGACCCCACCAATGCAACCTTGAAGTGGCTCAGAATGAGCCACATGTGAGTGTTGGGGGCCTGATACGCCAAGTAGATTTTTGGATAAATTTTTTCATAGTTTTGGTGTGAACAATGCTAAGGAGAAGTGGTCCAATGAAGAAGAGTCAACTTCGATGTAGCGGCTGAAAATCCAGGAAGATGGGCATTTTGACTATGTCAAGGGAAGTTAGGAGGTTTTTTCCACATACATTTATGAGTGGATTAGTTGAGTAGTAGAGTAGTGGGAGCAGGGCAGGTTGTGTGCGCCCTATAAATATTTAATGGGTTAGGATTTTTTAGGATGTTAGTTAATCAGTTATTCAATCTTTGGTGAGCCTTGTTTTGTATGGAGAAGATATTGTATGATGAGGAAAAGAGTCGCATGATCTACAAGATGTGTGCGCAGATCCATTGTAAAAGAAAGAGAAATTTGTAAGTCATTACAAAAACATGAAGTGCTTATTTTGATTGGGACTCATGAATAAAGAAAGCGCTTCTGTGGTTTTCTCCTATTTGGGATTCCACGTTACATCTGGTTCCAATATGCATGTTTACGATGACGATGATGTGATGTGTATGCTTTTATATGTTGAATATTGTTGAATAACTATTGATTGATGTGTATGAATGGTATGTTAATGAACATATGTCATAGTTAGCTAAATGTTATGTATACAATTTTGTGAATTGTTAAGTAATGTTCTCTGTCGAGGTCTAGAATGTTATGGTTGTTAGTTTTCTGTCGCACCCCTTCTCTACTGCAGAAATTTGGTTCCTACAACTCCCATAGATACCTCGAGTGAGACTTTTCATGTTTTGTAGGCGATGCCAAAAGGGCCAGTGTCTTGGGGTTTGTTGGTGTTTAATTGAGTGAAGCCTGGTCAAAGTAAATCTGCATCAACAATGTACTAAACCAACTTTTTATTCTAGAACCTATGACCCACCATGCTCCATCTATGTCACTTTGATTTTCATGGCATATCAAATTTCAATCAACCTACAAATCCTAATGTACTGCATCATTATATGCATGAATTGTTCAACATACATGAAAAACATTTTTTATTCTTTCAATCGATTTATGCTTGTATTGTGACTAGAATAAAACACACTAGAAACTTAACTAATAGCTCAATTTTACAAAGTTTTCAAATTGATCATACTTGCATCACAAAACAGAAAATGGATATTTTTATGTATAATCCAACCTAGTAAAAAGTTATTGGAAACCTAATCCATATGGTTAGGAATATTTTGTATCATTGTAAACTATTAATATTCATGAGAAAAGAATGTGAAGAGTCATAGGTGAATAGGAAGAGTCATGAGGAGTCCAATTGGGGGGAGAATAATTACCCAACTGTGGTTTTCCATATAAGTTACTATTGTTTTTGGTTGCTTGACCAGAGTAGATAGACACTGACATTATGGATCTTTAGTAAGCCAAGTTTTTCCTCATCTAATTTAAGGTTATTTTCACATCCTCTCATTTTGGGTACATGTAGTGATTTAACAAAGAGTTTTATGTCTTTGTATTTGGTTTTAATATTGATTTATTGGATGATGGTGTTGTACCTAGTTCTATTTCAAATATGCTTAGGCATTTCTATTTATCAGTATTTTGGGCTTTACAGGGATCATTGGAAAATGTTTGTTGTGGAATTTTATAAAAGGTCCTCATAATTCTAATTTTGAATTCTTTAAGAGTCCATCTTTCCTTGAAGAAAATGTTGATCATCATCATGAAAAGACCATAACTTCTCAATAAATAAAGATTGTAGTAAAATCCAATTTGATAATGCTTTCGAGAAACAAAGAATAGAACCATTCACATTACTCTTATTTGAAAGTTAGTGTGATTTGAAAGTTAGTGTGAATAGATGGAAATCTACATCATCATCTCCAACATTATAAATGTAGTTGGCACCATTGAATTCAATAAAATTTTCTCTACATCTTCTGAGTTGTTTCCCAAGAAAAAGAGAAATTTCTGTATGGAAATATTTGGCAAATGGTGGACCTACTACCCTTTCAAGTTCAGGGGATTCTACACAATTTTGATTTTAATAGTGTTTAGTGGGCTTGGTAAAGGACTCACAAGACACTAACAAAGCATGAAGGAAGCTCTTTGATGGAGTCACCATGAAAATTTTCTCTTAACTTTGGAAATCTAACAAAATCAAAAGGTATAATCGCGGAGTCACTCAGGGTTTCACCCTCACAAAATTTGGATAGTGCGGAGTCAAAGGGAGATCATCCTAACAAATATTCAATATTTTTCTTGAATGGTTGGAAATTGCCACAAGCAATCAATGCCCAAAGAGTCATGGATAAAATCCTTAATTCCATGAAAGGTACCTTGAATGAAGATTCTAATGACCCAATTCATATAAGACTGGTTATTAACTATTCTTTAAAAAAATTAGACTAGATCTCTTGAAAGGAAACTTCATTCTATCTTGGTTTGTTGTTCTTGGGAAAAATATTTATCTTATTGATGTACAAAAATGGAAATATATTAAATAGTAGATTTCCAATTGAAAATTGGAAACCCCAACAAAACGATAAAGGTTTGATTTTACTGGATAAAATCGTTCATGCACAAATTAATACCTAAGAAAGAACCAAGAAGATATCAACATTATCTAAATTATAAAGAAATATTTGAGTGTATAAAATGAGTTGCTCAACCAAAGATGTCTTTACCTACACTCTAATATAAAAGTAATAAAACCAATCTTTTTGTTGAAATAAATTAAAACAAAACATGGCATGGGATTTGCAAAGAACTTTAAAGGAATAATGCTTTATCTTTAAAAGGGTTTGAACAAGATCATAGATTCAAGATCCCATTGAACAATTATTAAGGTGAAACCTAACAATGAAATTATTCTTGAAATAGTTCTTTGTTAAGATCTCAAATTTATGCTATATGTGAATTGTGTAAACATCAAAGACAATGAGGCCCGTGGTATTTATAAATTTTCATGACATAAATAAAAAAATAAAGGAAAACATGTGCTCTCATGAGAAGGGATGGGGTTTTTGAACCTAGAAGTGAGTAGGATATACTAGAAGAAAAAATAAAGAAATTATTATTCAAATCCCTTTCCACTGGTTATAACACCAATACAAGAAGCATGCCAAAATATTGATGGATAAAAAGAGGAAAAGTGGGAATCGCTTGAAAATTTACTTACAAATCTTTGAAGGAAAGTCTCTCTAATTTGAATATTTCTTCTTTCATTCATAATTGATTAAATAACCCTTTCTTTTCTTTCCTAGGAGTTGTTTTTGTTATTAGGACTTTTCCCCTTCCAATTCCTCGTGTACTTTTCCTCTAATGAAATAGAAACTTTTCCACTCAATTAATTATTTATTAAATAATCATCGGTGAATGTGCACTTATAAATTCATGCCATTTGGACATTCATAAATTCCATTTAATAAACCTTTTTAAAAAATAATTCAATACCATCTACCAAAAATAGCCATGGTTTTTTTTTTAATTTTCTGAGCGTGATAATGGACATATTAGATTTGAAAACAATTCCCAAGTTGCTATTCATTTTTTTTTCCTTCCAATGATCTCTTGTTTGTGCAACTTGGACACTCATATATCAAGTTATGAGCTCAAGAAGGCAAGGTTCCAAATGTATCTCATTGAAGAAATCCACATGGCATGACTTTTATTTCAATTTCTGAGAACAATTATACAAGACTAATTACTTATAGCCACAACTAATATTTTATTCATTTCCTTATTTTTACATCAAGGTATCATTTTATTAATTTTGACATGGTATCTCAAGTTATGTTCTCTAGAAGGATACTTAGTGACCATTGATTTACCTTAATGCACACTCTTATCCCTTGATTTATAAATTCACCCTATTTTTGTCCCACATGCATTGTGAGGGAGAAACTTGAGATCTTTATAAATGATAACACTAATTTTGTGTTTCTGAGTGTGTAGGTAGACAGAACCATGGACCCCTACATAGAGTGTGTTTAGTGTAACATTTGGGTTCAATAACCATGATCCAACACATTCCTGCCAAGTGTCCCCCTCTAATAGGTCCACTTCCTTCCCATGTGTCATGCTCTAATTAGGGGTGCCACATGATCAAAACGTGCCTACAATGTGTCCCCCTACAAAAGGTCCACATCCTTTCTATGTGTCATTCTCTAATTGGGGATGCCACATGTTGCATTGTCATTTATTAGAAGGTACATTAGGAAGTGTCAAGTAAGTGCAAGAGAATTTCATACTTCTTATCCTAACTTAGAATACTAAGTTACCATGAGCTAATCCACACCTACCATGTACCTCCCTAGGATAGGTATACCTCCTCACTATATGCCATGCTATAATTGTAGTTGATATATGCCACACTATCATTTTTCTACCATGATCCAACCCATTCCTACCATGGCCCTTAGATAGGTTCACTTCCCTACCATGTGTCATGCTCTAATTAGGAATGCCGCATGCCACATTCTCATTCATTGGAAGGTACATTGGGATGGGTTGCATGTCATTTCTAAATGACCATGATCCAATCCATACTTTCCATGTGTCCCATTTGGATAGGTCCACCTGTTCACCATGTGTGATGCTCTAATTGGGGATGCCACGTGTCACATTGTTTTCTATTGGAAGGTACATTGGGACGCATGGGAGAATTCCATACTTCATATGCTAACATAGAATAAGATTAAGGTGGCACTTGAAATAGGGACACATGTTCATAAGTAGGGGAGGATGTGAGGCTAGACATGAAATAGGGCCACATGGAGTTTGGGATGCATATGTAGAGGTAGTGGAGGATGCAAGGTCACACATGAAATAGGACCCACATGGGCTCATAGAGTTTGGGCCACATATAAGGAGCTAAGTGATGATGCAATGCATGGAGGAGGAGGGTGAGAAGAATGCAAACAAGAATAGAGGAACATGCTACATAAAAGGAAAGGGAAACGTGAAAGGCAGATAGGGAAGGAAAAAGAAAGGGGAAGATGAGGCATGACATTGTTTATGAAGAAAAGGGAATGGGAAATAGATGAAAATGGTAATAACTTGATCATGGACCTTTGGCTTTCATTCTATAAGATGCTAAGTGTAGATTACATAAAGGGTTATCTCACGCATGAGTGAAACTTTGGCATCTTTTTCTTTGTAGACGTCATTTTTTTATTTATATGGAACCTATCATGGTAAATGAGTTTGCATAAAGAAGGAAAACTACAATGTTGGATCCAATTCTCATTCTTAAGGAAAAATAATTTTGTGTTTCCATGTTTAGATGTTAGGATCACTCGACACATTTCATATCTAAAAAATGGATTCCTAGTTAGGATAAATCCCAGTTCAAGTGAAGACCAAAATAACTTGGTTGATGGGTGATAAGTAAAACACATCAACACAATTATTATGAAATAAAAATGGATGCTAGTGGGTATGATATTTGAGTAGTATTGATGCAAGGGGGTAGATTGACTAGATATCATTCTCGGATGTGTCTCAGATATTCAATGGAATAGTATTGTACTACCCTACATATGACAAGGATTTCTATGTCCATTTCCTTGGTTCAAGTAGTAACAAACTAGAAGCACTACCTATTAGGTAAGGAGACCATCATCCATAATAATTGGTAGCATCTATAATACATTGAAAGCTTAGAGTAAGCTTCAACAAGTAAGATACTATAAATGGATGGGAATTCTGCAATAATTTCATCTAGTGAACAAATATAATAAAGGCATAGTTAACAAGTTGACTAATTTTCCATTGAAACCACCAAGACCAAAAAATATAGATCTAGGATCCATTATATACATTGATCTATTCACACATGAAGAATATAGAGAGGAGTATGTGGAAGATGAGGAGAACATGGGGGTGTATCAATGGCTACATAAAAAATAAAAATAAAATATATTTTTGTAGCCTTGTAATAACCATTTTTAAAGTGGAATGTGGTCTAACAATTATTTTGAACTATCTTAGGTTTCAAACCAATTATCCATACAATTTTCTAATGGTTGATCTAAGAATAACTTTCTTTGGAGATTGAATATTGAATTCCATATCTCATTTTGATTTCCGTGGATTGACCCCAATGCTACAATCCCCCATTATTACATGACTACATTTATGTGGTGTCACTTTTCCTAAAAAAAAATTGTTTTCATTATATTGAAGATATTTAATCTCCACCAAACATAAACATAATAAAATCTTCACAATAACTATATGAGTTCCTCTCGTAGATCCAGTGTACTAACTCTAAGAAAATAACATGATTTTGGAAAACATCTAGTCTTCCTTAGCTTTTTAAAATTATTTTGGTCTCCACACAACATCTAGCTAAAACATGAAATAGGGCCACAAGAAGAGGCAAACACAAAGAAAAGGAGGCTTGATAACTTGGTATTCCCCCTTTCCACCAAATTCATTCTTGGGTAGTGTGTCTGTATTAGTGGATAAGGAAAATTATTTTGTTATGGGAAAAACTATAGAAGCATTAGGATATCATAGTGACATATGAGAAGATAATCAACAATCAACTAGACAAATCTAGGAAGAGTATGGCATACTATATTCAAAATTCGTAGAGATGGTAGTGAAGAGAAGATGTGATAGAAGATGGAGGAAGAAAACTAGTTTTCTTTGCAGTGGGACACATTGGAAGAATGAATAGAAGAAAGCCGATAAAATTCTACAAAATCATGTTCAATATCTTGCAAAGAAAGAACAATCATTATTAATCCATGCCAAGAACATGAAACAAAGATTCGATTCTCAAATACCATGCTTCCTGGAGAAATATTTGACGTGTACATGTGACAATGATGGAAGAGGATTGACTACATAAATTTTCTAGCAAATCAAGAATGGCATAGCTATTTGGGATTCCATGTTTGGAATGTATAACTTGTTCCAAAACATTGCAATCACAAACATTCAAGAGGTTGAGACATTGCTTGAAGATAAACTACCAAACCCAACTTGTGGTGAGATGGATGGTGTGGTCTAGTATATTTTTATAGAGTGTAGATACTAATAGAGTGAAGCTAAATCATCCACTAAGAGATCTCAATCCACATAATCCCAAGTATGCAAACGACAAAGGGAGATATGTGGAAGTTTAGAAAGTGTGTTTGGTCATTTGCAGAACCACTATAAACCCATAAGACTCTACATTCCAAATTAAATGCACATAGAATTTTGTATTTAATGGATTGGAATTTTCATTTTTAATCTATATATGTTGTTAGCTTGTGGCTAGTATGTAACTCTTTCCTCTAATATAGTGAGAATACAAGGGTGTTATTCTTATTTCTTTGACATGGTCTCTTATAGATGATGTTTGCAAATCTTTTCATTTCTTGGTTATGAATGGTTTTATTTTGTTTAAATGAACAACGTTAAAAGTTACAAATGTTAATAGATTTGTAATTTTTATCATTTAATGGAATTTTTACTTTTGTCATTTCTTATTGTTTTACATAATCAATAATGCCAACTATTTGTATCCTACACTATAATGGACTTTTTTTTGGAAAACCTTATGCGATTTGGGGTTCCAAAAGAGATATCAATTATTACCAATACTTCAACATTGTGAAGCTATTATTTTTATTATTAAAAAAATTATATCATAAATAATGTACTTACATATTATGATGCTAATTGGAGGATACATTTTAAAATTTTATATAAGAAGAAAATTCTTAATATAAAATTGTAAATTTCTAATAAAAGATTGCAAACATCATTACAATTTATTTACCGCTAAGAAACTAAAGACATGAAATGAATATAAATTTAAAAAATGACTAATTTTTATAAGTCCAAAAATATTTATGTTAGAAAATTATTTACGGAATGGCCCTCGTAGACATAAAAAGGTGTTTTGTGCATTTCTTTTTAGTAATCCATAAATTAGTATTTTCACTTAAAAAAAGTTACATGTTTTGTAATTTGGTTGTGAATTTTAGTTTAGACAAACTTAATATAACTTTATTATATTGATAGGGGTTTATATCTTAGAATTTGGGGTGGACTATTATTTATACTTTTCCTAGATAGAAGGAAGATGGGACAAGTGTATTCTCCAAATTGATTTTAGAGACATTGTTTAAAATTAGAAATAAACAATTGTAAAAATAAAATAAAAACCGATAGTTGATACATAGATAACTCATAGTTCATACATGTATGGATCAACCATAAACAACAAGTCATTACAAGTAAGCATTAATAATAAATAATAGATAACTTATCCATGACACTTAATTTATGACTTATCACTATTGGCCACAAGTTAAGTAGTTATACTAGTCTTATTCCTCAACGTAAAATGACGAACTCTTGAGCTAGTAACTCAAATCAAGGTCAAATGTTTTGCAACCCACTAATTATGTACCAAAGTCAAACATTGACTTTGACTTTTCTAATTACTTGAGCTATCCAAAGAAAGAAAAATAACAAAACCCCTCGTTATTTGTATAGACGACTCTGATGACTTTGCTTACCCATCGATATTCGAAGGGACAAGCAGCAAAGTCAACTCTGCCGCCTATACCAGAAAATCGAATCATGTTTGAATAATATCTGGACAAAATTCATTACTTCGACACTTGCAAGTTGCGACCATGCGTAATCGAATTATGCAATATCTAATAATCTGACACTTGCCACTATTAAATATTAAAATTGCGGAAGATCCACGAAAATATCTAAAGATTCCTTAATTATTGAAATTGACTTAAACTCTATCTTGGTTTTAATTCTCATATCATTAACGCTGTGTTGTCTTAAAACAAAATTATGAATTTCTTAATTATTGAAATTGACTTAAACTCTATCTTGGTTTTAATTCTCATATCATTAATGCTGTGTTATCTTAAAACAAAATTATGAAGATGTATAAATATTGGAGGATTTGGATAGAATTAGAATTTAGTATTTTTTATTTTGCAAAATTAGAATTTAGCTGTGTTTTATAGGGATTTTGATAGTTAAAATGAATTGAATGTCTTTAAAACTTATGGAATACTCACTCCTCAAAATTTTAAAATTTGATAACTATAAACTAATCAAATTTATTCAAAATCATACCCAAAAAATCATCGATTCCAATTCAAATCCTTAAATTTTAAGACTACACCCTTAGTATCCATAAATAAAATTATATTGCAATGGCAAGTCAAAGGACATCATGTACATGAAATTCGAACTCTGCATGCCCTCATGCGAATCTCAACCCACTTCCAAAACCGCCATGCAAACCACAAATAATTATAGCGTGGAAATATAAGAAATGGATAATATGAAAGTATGACTGTGAATCGTAAAATTTCCAAGGCATATTTTCAGCTAATTTTCTTAAACATGAGTGCTCTTCTGCTTATTTCATTGACAGAAGTAGATCCCATTGAAGTCTGCTGTCATTTTCTGGGACGCTAGATTTGTAGCGTAGGAAATTAGCCGCATAGGAACACAAAGAAGGTGAAAAGCAGTGGATATATAATAGAGAAGCAGAACAACGGCAATGCTCGTCGTCAAACTAGCAAACTGTATTGATTGACGTTTGATCTGTAACTGAAACAACAATCCCAGCTACAGAAATATAAAAAAAACACATGCAAACGGGCGATGCCCAATAAACCACTAAAAACAAGTAAAAATATAATGCTGAGCATAACCCGATTGTGAACACAACGAGGAAACCAGTTTAAATTTCAAATTTGGAGTAAGTTTTAGCGATTTGTCATGTCATGAAGATCGTATGGGTTTCCACTGTATATTTGTTACACTTGGGTTAATCTTGTTGATACAAGAAAGTTCAAAACGTCAGATAATATCTAAATGTCTGTAAAATCAATCTGGACAGTACACTTGTACCATCTTCTTTCAATATAAAAAAATCAAAACATACCTGAGCTATATCTGTTATCCATACCTGAAATACCAGTTATTTTTTATATTTCTCAAATTTTAAACTTAACCCATCTTCCTCTAATTTAGAACAAAATTAGAAAAAACATAAATGATACTCCACCCAAATTGTAAAATCCAAAAACCCATCCTATGGACCTTCTATAATAGTTTAAAAAAAGAAAAATTATAAGTTGCTCACGCATTGCATTGCGTTTATAGCAAGTCAAAGCAATCATGCAAATGAAACCGAACTCTGCCTCGTACCAATCTCCAATCCAAATCCACTTCCAAAACCACCACAGAAACCATGAGATCTCGTCTATTCTACATGTGATCTCCATAACAGATATCATCCTCCGCCTTCACAGGTAATCCAGATAAAATTTATACAATCGAGATTTGCAAACAGTTCAATATTAATCTTATAATGGCAATCGATAACAAAAGCAACATTTAAGTACGAGAACTTGGAACGCATTCAACCATGGAACGTCATGCTCGAAAGCCAAGCTTGTAATTTGACGAGAAAGTTGATGGTATCCTGCTCATGTACTCTGGGCTTACAAGCCGAGAAACATTCACAGTATATTTATTGGCAGGGGCTTATTTGACAACAGCATTAATGCCTGGCAATCAGCCTAAAAATCGACAAATAAATACATTGCCTACACTGACAACAAAACAAATGTGTACATATAAAACACGCCTTGTTATCCTCATTGTAAAGAAAGAGAAAGAAGGAAGATTGGTCAGGCATAAGAACACATTCCATATAGACATTTAGCCTTGTGACTGCATTTGACGCCGCATTTCCCACAGTTGTTTCGATCGTAGGCAACGTTGAGGCATTTCCCGTTACAGCAAGTGTGTCCGAAGCCACAGGCCTTGCCACAGTCGCCGCAGTTGTAGCAGTCTGTCAATACGTTCACACAAAGGTGTTTGCAGCAGAGTGACTTCACAGAGCCTCTATTATAGGGCATCACCTTCTCGCAAACTCTGTTATTGTGGCTGCATTTCACGGTTTTGGATTTGTCTGCAAGAAACCGGCTGATAGCAACCTTCTGTTCATCATTTCCCTCTGCCTGCGGTACAGTTGTAGCCAGTACAGCTAATATCAGTACTGCAAATGCAATTGCACCGAGATTGGCCATTTTCTTTGAAGCAGCTTGGAGGATTCGAGGTCGAGATCAATTAATGTATGAGATCTCTTAGCCCAGCGCTAACTATGATCTCGAGTCGTGTTGAAATGGAAGGTTGGGATGGGCAGTTTATTTGCACGGGGCAAGGCAAGGCATGTACGTCCTCTGGCTGTGATTTGGCTGGATGCCAGTGGGTTGCTTGGAGTTTACGTGGGATTCGTCAACGCTTAGCCTCTTGGAATCTTTTTATTCCGAAGTTCTTGAATTTTTTGGAATCCTTTTAGCTAACTTCATGATTTTTTTTTCCTAATTTAATGAAACTTGCTAATGGGTGGTGAATTCTATGGGTAAGGGAGATGCATGATGAGGCGGTTTCAGATCCAATAATGGAAGACTATTTCCTTAATGGGGTGGAGTAGTTTGAAATCAGTTTCAGTCGTCAAATTTGACGAGTAAACGTATTTCACAGTTTAAATAACTTTGATGACAGAGTTTGTTTGGATGTTGGTCATATTTTACGTCTGCGATGGACAATTTATCTATTCTTTTAGTTCGTTTATTTCATTAGTGTTTCATATTCTTATTTTATTTCGTTGATTATAGCAATCACCCACTTCAGGATCAAGTGGAACTGCTAATTTTAACGACCGAAGACAGCAAAGATGAAAGAGAGGTTGAAAAAAATTAATTTGTTTGGCGCAGGGAATTTTGGAAACCCTTTTATTATTATTAAAAATAAAGAGATTTATATTTTATAAATAATTA
Organism: Larix kaempferi; assembly: GCA_027924585.1. Classification (NCBI taxonomy): domain Eukaryota; kingdom Viridiplantae; phylum Streptophyta; class Pinopsida; order Pinales; family Pinaceae; genus Larix; species Larix kaempferi. The sequence goes on from BSBM01000410.1 coordinate 16,442,772, forward strand.
TAATTAAAATTTGTTAATTTAATTTTTTAATTTATATAATTATTGTTTAATAAGTAATAATCATTCCTTCCAACCATTCAAACTATAATCAATTAACTAAATTAATTGAATTAATCTACTAAATTAATTGAATATTAATATGATAAAATAGACACATTTTAATAGTCTATATTTAAATCTTATATATTTAATAATTTAAAAAAATTATAGTCATTAAATTAATAATAGATTATAATTATAATAATTATAAAAATAATTCTAAATTAATAAGCATAATTACAATAATTATCTCAATAATAATAATAATAATAATTACATCTATAGGTGTTTAAATATTATCTGAGATTTTGGACTTGATTTGATTAGTCCGAGTGTAACAAGTGTACCGTGGAGATTCATTTCATGGTCGTCATATCTTGTTATGCTCAAATGTATTAGTTAAGTTGTTGTAAAGAAAATGGATATGTTCATTAAATAGTATTTCTTTTTATGTGTATATTATTTAATTTAATGTTTATGTTACTTTAATGTTTATATTAATTAATTTACTCTTTAACCTTTAGCCACTTTACTTTTTACTTATAATATCATTAATAATCATAATCCTAATAACTAATATGCCTAAAAAAATGCAATCTAAATTCATTAATGACACATCTAACATATATAAAATGCAAACACAAATCACACATCACCCACACACATTAACAACACAACCATAACATCAAAAAGATACTATAAAAATGAAAATGCATCTTTGCATCACAATATGTAATGATGTGAATGACACCCACAATGCAATGTTGACCCAATCCCTACACAAACTAACACAAAGTACCCACATATTGATGCAAATAGGATGCTAGTACAACACACTATAACATGATGACAACGCATCTATGATACATGTACATAGATAAACGATGTAGATTTGATGTAAACAACATTGTTGCCATCTCAAAGCGACACAAATAACACATCTATGACTCAATAACAACATAAACACAATGCTAAATGGGTAGCATGGATGGCATTAATACAATGTTGATTTGGGTACAACAACAAAGGTCCTAACACTAAGACAACGCCGACTAGGGTGTGCATCAAAATTAATGATGCCAAGTACCAATATTGTGACACAAAGTACATCTTTGTGGTGTATTATGATTTTTTTTTAAGAAAGAAAAAGAGGTGTAAATGTTAGAATAGCATTACAAGTTTTAATTAAACCAGCATAGATCTATCTTAAACTTGGATTTATTAAGTATAAAGAGGGATCCAAATTCTCAAGGTGTAAATTTTTTTATATTGATGTATTAAGCATCGAGAGGGATCCAAATTCTTGAGGTGTAATTTTTTTCTTGATGTATAAAAAATTTAAGATAAAAAAATTTACACCCCAATAAATTGGATCCTTCTGGATGATTAAGAGATCTGTGTTTAAGATGGATCTATGCTAGTTTTAATTTTTTATTTTATTTCATGAGTGGACATGAATATTTTTAATTGCTTTTCTTGATAAGTTATGAGCGACAAGAAGTTGTTTAACTACTTTTTATTTTTGAAAATGTTATGTTACGTAACGTAACATGACAACATCTCTCCCATACTAGACTGTAGAGCACCTAGCTATCTCAGTGCAATTAATAAGTGATTATAATTTATAGATTGCCTTGAACATGATTTTCCTCATACCATCAACTATTATCTACATTTTTAAGGTTGTTTATATAATTAATATCTAGGCCATAAATTATTTTGACCAATATACTATTAAAATATCAAACATTGTGAATTTAAACAAATTACTAAATAGTAACTAGGGTTTTGTTGGCTTTAGTTGTATCACATCTAAAATGATGCATGTCATGATTTGTAACATTCCTCTATACTATTTAGTAAGAAGAGCATGCTCTCAAGTAATCTTCAAGTAATCTTCGTCTTTTAACTTCATGCAATAATTTAAGCTTTGAAAACTAAGGTTTATTTTAAATCTTTTGAATTACAAAGTATCTTGATTCAAAGGGATGGTAGGAACAATTCTTTTTCATTCAATGCTTGAACGAAAAAATAAATGCTATGAGTGATAAAAAGGAATAATATTTTTTTTTCATTTGGAATATACAGATTCCTGATATTCACGAAGAATCAAGGAAACCTCGATTACATATTGGGAAAAGGAATAATATATATGAATGATGATATCAAAATCAAAATATACATCAAATATACTTTGCAACAATTAATATTCATGTCAAGTGCTACTAGTTATGTCCATCACCACAGCTAGAGGAACAATACATTTCCTAGACATTGGTGAACCTATAGTTCAATATACCTGTACAAAATTATATATCACCTATAGGATCAATATCTACTATAGTAGGTTAAATAGTAGTTTGATCGATAATTGTGTAGTTGGTGGCATGGGTGGGGCATTTTGTGGATTGGAAACTGGTGTCATAAATGGAGTAGTAGGTGGATCAATAGTTGGGTATCTAGTGGAATAGATGGAGGAAGCAGTGGATCATTCACTAGTGAAAGTAGTGGTGCTGGTGGAAGTGAAGGAAGAAGAGGAGGAGTTGGTGGACGAGGAGGCCAAGGAGTAGCATTCCTAGAATATGAAGTAGATGAACAAGATAGATGAGTAGTCACACCTTGTCACTTGATCTCGGTGGATGGGATGGAGATATTGAAAATTTGTCACATAAATAATATCATATCACAAGGAAGGCTCATAAGATATCTTCCAGATCAAGATTGTATGTGATAACTCTAGGTTGCACTAGTGGCACTCTATAGACATCTATCAAAGTACACAACCAATATGTGTCCTAATGAAAAAATATCCTATCTAGTATCTATGGCATACCATGTCTACATGGCTAAGGAAACTTATCAACCTCCTTGTTTCATTTATCTAGGTAGGATGCCCCTCAAGAATATATAGGCCAATATCTACAAAATAATAGAAAATAGTATTTAGATAGCTTAAAGGAAATATTATAATCAATTATGTGTGCATTAAATAAGACAAAAAATTCAAATAAAACAAAATATTACCTCTCACATCAGGTATCTTAGCTACGTTCAATCAGATGTTTAAACATCATAACTAGTCCACCCCTGCATCAAGATATTATACAAGATCGAGTATGGGATCATCCTCACTACCTAAAAGAGACAAAACACCTGCACGCACCAACCTGCTTAGGTACTCCAATTATCACCTCCTAGGAAACATATTCCCCCATATGTTTATACAAAAAATAGTCATTTTCCTAGGAGGTTGATGATCAAATGTCAGAGGAGTCATCAAACACTTCTAAGAAAATAAAATAAACAACTTTGGAGAAAAGGGGGGAAGACATATCCCCTCCAACATGATACATAAGTGATCTAGAGAAATAACAAATGACATAAAAGAAGGAATAGTGGAACACCACCTGATTATTATGGGATTTTCAAATATGCTATATGCATACTATAACTGATCCATGATCCCAAGAATCGACTGGATCCATCGACTATTTCCTAGTCTCAGTTGACTCCTTGGTTGGATCCTCGACTCGATCATCCTAGCAGATCAATAGAATTAGAAACTCAACGACACGTGATCGATGACACACAATCGACAACACACGATTGACAGCACATGACCGATGGCACGTGCTCAATAGATCATCATACATGCCTAATGGTACTTGATGATTCCAACACATGCCATGCGACATTCTAAGCAGTCAGAAGGAATCTGAATCTGCAACGACGTGGAAACGATGTCTCTTCATCTTCTTCTAGATGGAGAATGGGAAGAAGAAATATGGTCTCTTTGTAAGTGTCTTTTTGTAACTGAAACACAGTGGGTAGTTACCCAAGCATCCCTCGAAATTGTATAAATACTTGTAAACTCAAAGATAAAGAAGCATTTTGTTTCTCCATTCTTTATTACATTAAGACAAGTTCTTAAAGAGAAGGCTTTATTGGTTCCTAACGGTTCCTACATTCAACCTCTTACAACAACTACTCAATACAACTGAATTTTTTACCCGTGGGGTTTCTCCGTTATCAATTCCTGTATCACATTTTTTTGTGATTGGTATTGTCTATTAAATTTTGTAGTTGTTTATTATTTGGTGTATGCTATTATTCATAGTTGTTTCTCTTATCAAACTAGCACTATAAGCATCCACGATAATAGTATCCCACTCAGCCAGTCAACTCGGTTGTCCCCCTATCAACCTCCTGGGTGACACAGATCATTGGTATCAGAGCCTGTTCACTCTATCCTTGTTTATGTTAATATTTGGTTGAGATTTGATCTTTAATTCTTTTAGATGCAGATACTTGAAGCAATGAGACAATTCCATCCATGAAATTCATACAACCATAACCCAAGATATACCGTGGGGAAAATCCTCAAAATTATGAGAACAAAAACCCCATCAATTCTTCTCAGTATAATATAATGGATAGCAGAGAATGCTTTCTTTTACAACATAGTATATTTCTTTTGAAATATAAGAGATCACCAAACACTCTTGATGAAGATACAAAAGCAATAGAGAAGAGAGATCAATTGGATGTGTGCCGAGCACAACAATAACAAGCACAAACAATACCCTACACAAAGAGAAGCGCCTTTCCTTCAATGGAGAAGAGAATTAGCTTCACATTGGATTCATCAATCCCGTATAACATATTTATACATTCTTATATTCTATTTTTATCTTCTAACTTTAGAATGAAATCGTCCTCAAACTGGATGTATTAATCTTGCATGCAGAGGTGTGCCCCACTTCTCATGCAGTGCTCTATCTCACTGAGCTATCACTTAGGATGAAATCGCCTCTTAACTGAAAGCTTGCCCATTTAGTTAGGTGGATAACTTAAGTGTCAACATGCAAATGTCACAACTAACGTGTCATATTTTGGTTTAACATAAGTGTCGTCATGCAATAACACTTAGTTAACTAGATTCTTTGTTGTCACTTAGTTAACTCTCTTTAACTGAAGTGTCGTCTTTTAGTTTAACTAAAGTGAAAACACTTTAGTTAACTAGTCCCTCTTATTTAACACTTAGTTAACGAAAATCATGCTGATTGATTTACTTGAAGTGACCATTGTGAGTTCTTTAGTTAAGTGAGTCATATCTTTAACTATTGTTTTAACTGAAGCATTGATACTTAACTGAAGTTTTAACAATTTGAGTTCTCTTTAATTAGTTGAAGTGTCTGCATGGTAAATTTCAAATTCTCTTGATCTCTATTCTTTATCTTTTATTTCTTTGTCTCTTACTGCATGGTCAATATGTGCTAACTTTAATTATCCATCACATTACATTATACTAAGAAGAATTATCGGATGCTGTGATCATATTATATTATTTAGGACCAAATGATCATATGCTAAAGTAATTCACTTTAGAGGTGATCAATCTATAAAGGAGACTTAATAGCAATATGGTGATCATGGTTAATAATACATCACACAACATTAAATTCTTTTAACAAGTAAAGCATGACCTTTATATGGAAGGTCCACCTCTATACGGGAGGTCCATCTCATGGATACCTTTATACGGAAGGCTCACATGATAATCATTACTTGACACACGCAAGTCTGGTGCCTTATCCAACAATACTTTACAACATCATTACTTCAATCAATTACCTCTATACATGAGGAATAAGCTTAGACAGAAGTCAATCAAAGTGTTCACCTCTATATGGGATGATCAATCTTGGCTACACAAGATTTTGGTTTGGAGAATGTCTCCTGATGCTGTATATTTAACACTCCCTCTTTAGTGAGGGGGGCATTCTCTGCCATACCAAGATTGTCTTGGAAGTACATGAAATTCGTCACTGACAGAGGATTTTTTAACACATCTGCAATCTACTCATCAGTAGCAATGTACTGAATTTTCACTGTACCTTTCTGTACCATGTCTCGGATGAATAGATACTTCATTTCAATGTGCTTTGAATTGTCATGAAATGTTGGGTTTTTAGAAAGCTTGATGAAAATTTGATTGTCACACCTAATAACTGTAGGCTCAAGATTTTCACCAAGCAACCTTGCAAGTAGATTTCTAAGCCACACTGCTTCTCGGTAGGTAACACTAGCAGCTATGTATTCTGATTCGGTAGTACTCTAGGCTACTGAGTCCTGCTTCCTACTGGGCCAAGATATCATAGTTGATCCTAGGCTATAACAATAGTCGGATGTACTCTTATGGTCCATAATGCTTCCTCCCCAGTATGAGTCTATATAACCAAGTAACATGACTCCTCCACTGGAGGCATATCTGAGTCCATATGAAATTGTACGTCGAAGGTACGTAAGCACATGATTAGCAGTTGTCCAATGTCTGTGTCTTGGATCAGACATAAATTGACTCACAATGCTCATGTCATAACATATATCACGCCTCGAATGTATCAACTACATTAGCAATCCTATAATCTATCTATACAAGGTGGGATCTACTGGATCTGATCCAAATCCTGACTCATGAAGTTTCCTCAAATTGGAAACCATCAGTGTAGTCATAGATTTGGAATCTATCATGCCAAACCTGCACAATATATCAACAGTGTACTTCCCTTGAGATAGAAAAATTTCATCTTTTCTTTTCCAAATATGAAGGCCAAGAAAGTACTGTATTAGACCTAAATCTTTCATCTCAAACTCTCAGGTTAGCTCCCTCTTGCACCAAGCAATTAGATGTTCCTCTCAAGTCAGAAACAAATCATCAACATACATAACCAATATCAGTGTTTGGTTCTTCACTACTTTGAAGTACAAATTTGGATCAACCTCACTCTTACAGAAACCCAGTTTCTGAAGGTAGCTATCAATTATGGAGTACCAAGTCCTAGGGGCTTCCTTAAGCCCATATAGAGATTTCTTTAGCTTAAATACATGGGATTCCTTCCATGTACCACAAATCCTTCAGGCTGCTGAATATAAACCTCTTCCTCAACCTCACCATTGAGAAAGGTTGTCTTCACATCCATCTGGTGAAGTTTCCATCCTGGAACAAATGCAATTGCAATCATTGCTTGGATTGTGGTGTACCTTGCAACAAGGGAAAAGGTCTCATCATAATTGATCCCTTATTTCTGAGAGAAACATCTGGCAATGAATATGTCTTTATACTTCTCAATGCTACCATCTGCAACATGCTTTATCTTGTAAAGCCACCTGGAAGTCAGAATGGACTTCCCATCAGGTTTGGGAACAACCTCGCAAGCATCATTCTTCATTATAGAGTTATACTCTTCTGTCATTTCATCGTTCCAAACTTGTTTCTTTGCCACTTCTTCATATGAGAATGGTTCTGAATCACTGATGTGACTCATCAGTGCAACATGCCCTGAATATCTACCAGGTTTCTTGCACTCTCTGGATGAGCCTGTTGGTGCTCCATGTTTCTTTGCATTTTGTAAGATTTCTCGGCACCAAGCATATCTTCTTTTAGAGGGAGGTTCATCAGGTGACCTCTCAACCACTTGTATTGGTTCTTCAGGAGCTAGCGAATCTGAGGCATCTTCTGGTTTCTCCCTCTCAAACTCTTAAGGGGTAGAATCAAACTCGGGATCCTCCATCTCTGAATCCAATTGAATCTCTTTCGATATTTTGAAAGCATCTTCTTCATGGAAGGCAACATCTCAGCTGACTTGAATGTGTCTCTCACCAGGTACATATATTTGGTATGCTTTGTTTGACTCACTATAACCCACAAAGGTGCCTTTCTTTCCAGAAGGATCCATCTTTGTTCTCTTTTCTTTCGGTACATGAATGTATACTGGGTTCCTGTTGGAGCCAAGGCCACAGCTAGGGGAAAAAGCTGCAAATTTTGAGGAAAAAGCACAAGTATGGAAGAGAAAGTGCTAAGTTTTGAATAAGCGCCAATTTTGGAACAGAAGAAGACGGTGCGCAGTACGGTGCCAGATGGATAATCTCAGCGTAGATTACGGACCGGAAATCGCGGAGCTCGCACGCACGTCAAAATAGAATGAAGGCTGAATAGAAAGCCCAGCTACCCTAATCAATGAAGCAATGGAGTAGAGGGCTCAGCTACCCTCATTTAAGGCTAAGTACAGAAGTTATGGTTGCTCGGATCAAGGAGGAGCAACGGACCAAAAAGCATTGAAGGCGAAGGACGAGGCACCCATACCCGTAAGCTGTGCCGGAATTCATGGAGCCTGCAGGAAGCAGCGACATGACTGCAAGCGGCGCCTACAGTACACCTAGCCATGTGCATGGTTAGGGTTTTTGGGGATTACTGCTGGGAAAGGCCCACAGTTTTGTAAAGGTGTGACCGCCATGGCCACCTATATATATGAATAATTGTAATGGGTAGATGTTAGCTAGTAAGATAGAGAGTCAGTTAGTTGGTTGGTCAGTTAGCTAAGCATATGAGTGAGCTAGCTAAGATAGTAGACCCTGTATGTAAGAAGGATAGGTCGAGTTGATCATCCTCTGTTGTGATCCTGTTGACTGTTTTCTACCGTGTTGCTAGAAAACAGCAGTTAGAGCTGGTTAGCAGTGAAGCTAACCCTTGAGTTGCAGACAGTCCGAGGCAACGTCTGAACTATTGTAATCTCTGAAGAGAAAGAGAATAGATCGAGAGAAGGGCTCCCAGCTGTGTGCGTGGAGTTTCCTGGAAAGATCTAAGGCTGCAGCTGTGTGCGCAGCATATTGTATAAGTCTATCATTTTCTGGTTAATATAAGATACTCCTGTGGACGTGGTTTTCCCTGTGGAGGTGGACTTCATATTTCTTGTTGTTGCGATGTTGTGATTGAAGTGATTGCCTGTTTTAGGTCTGCTAACAGCAAATACAGGAATGTTGCATTATCTTTATGAGTGTGTCGAGTAAGTTCTTAAAGCTTTCTTGGGAACTATAATCGTTAAGGGTCAAAGGAATCGGTAAGACGACGTCGCCGTTGCGATAGGAGAACCTGTTGCTGCGACAAGCACGCAAGTGAAACTACGCATAGAATATCCGCGTAGAGGATAATTGGTCCTAGCGCAGGAGGGAAAGTACCGCGCAGCTAGGCTGCTGAGCAGGAGCTTGAGCGTTGTTGCGCTCATAAGTCTGAATAGAGGTCAGACCATCGCCTTAGAGGAATCGTCAAGGAGGAAAGAACAGTCTCTGCGTCGCCCGGGTTAAGGAAACCTGATTCCTTAGCCCCCCCATAGCCACTTCGGGTGAGACCTCAAGCTGTCGCGCAGCTCGTTGCCGAGAGGGCCAGTGCGCCAAGGGGTTTTGTTGCTGCGCTTCATTAAAACCTGGGTCTGTCCAAAAAGCAGCCAACAAATGGTTCCGTTGCCGCGTGACTGAAACTTGCTATTTTTGCGACGTAGAAGATTGTGGTTGAGCCAACAAATGGTTTCGTGGTTCTGAACCCTGTTGTTGAGCCAACAAGTGGTTCTGTTGCCTTGAGACTTGCTCAGTTAACAAATGTGTTACTGGAATCCTACAGCTACAGAAATTCAGGAGTGGTTCGATTCAAAGGCTAAAGAGTTCGCTGAACGAGAAAATAAAAGCTTTAGACTCCAGCCAGAAGAATGGTTGCAGAAGTATATCTATACTGACCTTCACGAAATTTTCTTTGTCACATTTGCACTTGAGTTACATGCTTGGATAGCCAAGTTAGCACATACTAGACCCACTGTGCATATTGATCGACCAGTCGCTTGGACGCCTGAGCTAGTCAGTATTTTAAAGCGGGTAGACAATTCTGTGTCCCGCGCAGTAGACTTTTGGTTGAATAGTCTGCTGGAAGGTTTCATCACTGAGTTTGCAGTAGATACAAGAAAGAGTTTCAGTGAAGCTGAGAGGAGTTTCTTTCAAGCACATAGAGGTAAGTTCCTGAATTCTTTGAACTTATCCATTAAGATGCTTCTGTATGAAAAAGCAAAACTATGTATAGCTTCAGATGAATAGCATAGACAAGTAATGTCCGTAGACTCTGATAGTGACCCTGAAGTTATTGGTTGCACTCGTAGTGGAAAACGGTATAAAGTAGGCCTTGACCACCATTCTTTTGAGTCAAGCCCAGAAGACAGTCAAGTTCCTAGAGCAAGCCACATAGAAAGACAAGGGAGCGTTCATATCCCTTATCACCCTTTTACACCGCAAAAGCCAGACAAAGCTCAGTATAATCCCGCAGAAACACCTTCTAGTAGCCCACACGGTACTTCTAGTACCTCTGTACCACCTTTGTTCAACCAGCCCAGAAGAACTGCTACAGCACCTACATCTCAAACTCGCACAAGAAAGATGGGTGATGACATGAAACTACCAACTTTTAGAGGAACAGGGATAGAAGACCCTGAGCAACACTGGTTCCTATGTGAAGCCATTTGGACAATTAAGCAAATTAATGATGATGCTGTTAAACTGGTTCAGTTAGCAACCACACTAAGAGAAAGAGCCTTAACTTGGTTCATGAAATACTCAGCAGCACAGAACAGAACGCTTGCTGATGTAAGAAATGCAATGATTAGAGAATTTAAGAAACCTAAATCAGAATCACAGTGTATAACAGAGCTCAAAGACATCAAGCAGTTACCCACAGAGTCAGTATGGGACTTTGACCAAAAGTTCAAAGCCCTGATAGATCAAGTAAGCTTTGAGTTTGCACCACAACAGCATAAGGAATGGTTCATTGCTGCACTGCTTCCACACATTAGACTTCCTCTTATGCAACAGAATCTCACTACTCAGGAACAAGCTCTAGAGATGGCTATGAAAATAGAAGCTTCACCAATTGCTGGAACAAGCAACGATGTTGCGCAGTTGCAGAACCAATTAGCAAACTTAACCTTGCAAGTGCATGATATTAAGAAAGGCAAGGATGTTAAGGAAGAAATATGGTGTACAAAATGTAAAGCGCAAGGTCATTCAAAGGACCATTGCCCTGTTTTCATGGAGTATATTGCAACTGGAGCACCTAATCCTTTACCACAGCCACAAGGACCTTGGTGTGAAATATGTAGAACTAGAGGTCATAGACCACAAGAATGTCACTTACTTCAGAAATATGTACAAACTTCAAAGAATCTATATTGTAATTTCTGTAAATCAGTAGGCCATGATGAAAACAATTGCAGAGCATATGACCTTATGATGGAAAGGAAACATGATGTTTATCGAGTACAATCAGAAGCACAAGGACCCGTAGCAGGTCCACAGTATGACCAAACTCGTGACGGCCGAACAGGAAATTACAGAGGCCGCGGACGTACAACAAACTTTGGCCGCGGAAGAGGCCAGATCACTTGTTATAATTGTGGAGCGCAAGGTCATTTTGCAAGAGATTGCCAAAACCCTACAACCCTTTGCAGATATTGTAAATCTTACGATCATATCATTGAAGAATGCCCTCAATTGCTGACTAAAATGCAAGCAAAGACGCCACAGGTCAACCAGAATATTCAATTGATTGGAGCAGAAAAAATGGAACCAGACCGTACAGTTAATATTGTGACGCGCAGTGGAACAACCACTGGTGCGCCAGAGTCGGGAACTGGAAAGCAAGCAACGCAATGGGTGCGCCGCGCTAATATTAAACCAGCACTACTTAATCTGCAGAAGCAAAAAGAAGCATTCAAGCAAGCCCAAGAATATTTCTTAGATCCCAGAGCTTCAAGTTCTGTCGCAACCCCGCATAATGATATTAGATCGCAAGCGCTAAGACAAGACAACCTGGTACAAGAACAGGCCACTACATCCGGAAGGCCCGATGAAGAAGATGCACTAGGTACTGTCCATAATTTTCTAAGGAACTGCTTAAAGTTGTTGCGCAATGAAAAAGCAACTATGGAACTTCAACACCTATTGGATAAATGTCAACAATCTGCTTCGACGAACACGCCGCAGCGTGCTGTTCACCAGATTGGGAGTCACGTTAGAACTGGAAAAGAGATGAGGCTCACAGCGCAGATTGGAGCATTTGAAATGGACGAAGTCATTTTAGATTTGGGCTCAGAAGTTAATGTTCTCACCATGCAGACATGGGAACAAATGGGAAGTCCTCAACTTACAAGATCCCCTATTCAGCTAAGACTCGCGAATCAGCAACGAGTCTCTCCATTGGGCAGATTACCCAATGTACCTATTGATATAGAGGGAGTAAGAAGTTCTGCAGACTTTGAAGTAATCAAAATCCAGGATGATAGTAGACCTTACCCAGCACTTTTAGGTATAGACTGGGCATTTGATAATTTGGCTGTCATCAACTTGAAGAAAATACAGATGACCTTTGAGGATGACCAGATTAGGGTCATTGCACCGCTTGATCCTATTCAAGGACCAAGGTATATAGAACCCATTCGGGCAGAAGAAGAAGCGCACCACATGGAAAGTTTGTATCAGATGACTGCTAATCAGAGTGACTATGTTAATCCTACAGCAGATGGCCATATCAGCTGGCGATGCGATAGTTCATGCTCATCAGACTCCGATGCAGGATTGGAAAACTGGCAGAATCGCTTACATGAGGTTTCCACAAGACGTTGCGCCATGATGACTAAATCCATTCGATGGATTGGTACAGAATTGACTGACACTCCAATTTTTGATGGTTTAACTAGCGTAAGTGAATTCATACAGGCATATGAACAACAGCTTCCAGAGCAGCAGCGCATACAGGCATTAGATGTATCACTACGCGCCACACCCGCAAGATGGTGGGGTGCGCATAAAGAGAATATTCATACATGGCAAGACTGTCGCAGACTGATACTGCACAGATTCCAGGACACTACAGCAGAAGTGTCGCGCAAATATAAGGGACAGAGTGACCCCAGGTCACACATTGAAGCATGCATTCAGCAATGGTCAGATATTTCGGACGATGAGTGGGTTCACCTATTCATCCACACATTGGACATAGTTCCAAGGAACTGGTACACTGAAACAGAATTGCGCAGAGGCACTCTTACTTGGCCTCTTATGATAGAAATTTTTCAACTTACCTTCAGCTTTGAGTCGGAGCATCCAAGTATTGATCAGGCTCTGAAGTGTATTAAAAAGAAGGTATTTGAACCATGTCTATTAACAGAATATTCCCAACCGGATTGGGCTATTCAGATAGAACATGCCCTCGAATGCTATAATTTCACCACTAGAGAAGAGGAGGATGACCCTCGCAATATCAATATTCCAGAATCAGAAGGGACGCGCAATGTTGAAGGTCCTCATCTGGATACCCCTGCCATTACAGAACACATCAAGCTCAAAAAGGTTAACATTGGTACAGAAGCCGAACCCAAGTTTGCTTCGATAGGAGACTATTGGGATGATGAAACTGTTGCGCATATTTCAGATTTATTACGTGACTACCAGGATATCTTTCCTACCAAGTTCACAGAAATGAAAGGCATCCTAGGAGACTTAGGAGTGATGCGCATACCTTTGAAACCAGATGCCAAGCCAGTAAAGCAGCGCCCATACAGGTTGAACCCGCGCTATAAAGAAAAAGTCAAAGAAGAAATTGACAAGATGCTCACAGCAGGTATTATTGAGCCAGTAGAAGAAAGCGACTGGATTAGTCCTATGGTTGTGCAAGAGAAGAAGACAAAAGGTGAAATAAGAATTTGCGTGGACCTGCGTAAACTCAACGACGCATCAGCGCATGATCCATTTCCTACTCCCTTTACTGATGAAGTGCTTGATAATGTTGGAGGACAAGAGGCTTATTCCTTCACTGATGGATTTTCGGGATACCATCAGATCAGAATTCATCCAGACGACCGCCATAAGACTACTTTTGCGATTGAATGGGGCTCATTCCAGTACACGGTAATGCCCTTTGGTCTTAAAAACGCTCCTGCTATCTTCTCTAGAGTCGTTGTTGCTGTTTTTAAAGAATTCATCCATAAGTTTTTAGAAGTCTATTTTGATGATTGGACTGTATTTGGCTTATTAAAGAACCATATGGGGAACCTGCGAATGATGCTAGAAAAATGTAGACAGCATCAGATTTCCCTTAACTTGAAAAAATGTATCTTCTGTGCTCCTTTTGGTATTTTGTTGGGTCATATTGTATGCAGACAAGGACTCCTGATGGATCCTACGAAGGTTGCCATCATTGCTAATTTACCTGCGCCCAACTCAGTCAAACAATTGCGCACTACATTGGGACATACTGGATACTACAAAAAATTTATCAAAGGTTATGCCAAGATCACAGCACCTATGGAAAGATTGCTGAAAAAGGATTCGAAATTCCAATGGACAGAAGAATGCCAACAGAGCTTGGACACACTTAAAGACAAGATGATCACTGCGCCAATTCTAGTTTTCCCAGACTGGAATAAACCCTTTCATGTTCATGTCGATGCTTCTTCTATAGCATTGGGGATCGTACTTACACAACCAGGAAAAGGAGGTATCGATCACCCCATTGCTTACTCTAGCCGGAAGTTGTCCACATCCGAGAAGAACTACACTACTACAGAGAGAGAAGGACTAGCTATGGTTTACGCCCTACAGAAGTTCAGACACTACTTACTGGGCGCACATTTTAAAATGTATACTGACCATTCTGCTTTGAAATACTTGGTCAATAAGCCAGTGTTAGGGGGAAGAATTTGCAGATGGCTACTGCTCTTTCAAGAATATGATTTTGAGGTAATTGTAAAGCCAGGTAGATTGAATGCAGGACCTAACCACTTATCTAGGATTGAGTCAGGAGAAGAACCTACAAATCTGGAGGACAATCTGCCTGATGCACAGCTATTTTTTGTTCAAGCAGCAGATGAATATTATGCTGATATCCTTGAGTTTCTCACTACTGGACAAGCGCCAGTTGAGTTTACAACCCAGCAGAAGAAACAACTTGTCGTCAAAGCCGCAAACTTCACTTTGATAGCAGGCCAGCTTTATAAGCTGGGCCCCGATGAAGTCTTGCGCAGATGTATCCTACCGCATGAAAAGAACTCTATCATCGCAGAAGCACACTCAGGTACCGCAGGAGGCCATTTCGCAGGAAAGCCGACTGCTCAGAAGATCTTAGCTGCAGGTCTTTGGTGGCCGACATTGCATAAGGATACTAAGGAATTCTGCAGATGTTGCGATGTGTGCCAGCGAACAGGAAAACCTTCAAGAAGAGATGAGATGCCGCTAAGACCTCAGATAACACTGCGCGCTTTTGATAAATGGGCCATTGATTTTGTAGGTCCTATCAACCCACCAGGAAAAAGAACCGGCGCAAGATACATCATTACAGCTACTGAATACCTCACCAGATGGGCTGAGGCTAAGCCAGTGAAGAATTGCGATGCTGCCACGGCCGCGCAGTTCATTTTTGAGAATATTATCACTAGATTTGGATGTCCACTGATTCTAATGAGCGATCAGGGTACACATTTCCTCAATGACACTATAGAGGCCCTTACTGAAGAATTTCAAATTAGTCACCATAAGAGTACACCCTACCACCCTCAAGCTAACGGCACGGTGGAGGCATTCAATAAAATTCTTGAGAATGCCCTGACGAAGATCTATAATCAACAAAGAGATGATTGGGACCTTAGAGTCACAGCTGTATTATGGGCTTACAGAACTACCTGCAAGAAATTAACAGGCCACACACCTTTCAGTTTGGTGTATGGACAAGAAGCAGTTATGCCTATGGAATACATTATTCCCAGTCTCAGAATTGCGTAAATTACAGAAATGACAGATTCTGATACTATGAGTGCAAGACTCTCACAACTGCTTGCCTTAGAAGAAGACAGACTCTTAGCCGGATTCCATCAACAGGTACAGAAGGAAAGACAGAAAGCTTGGCATGACAGGCATATTAAGAATAAAATCTTTCAGGAACGAGACTTGGTACTCCTCTATGATAGTAAATTCACCAAGTTTCCAGGCAAGTTTCGTGTACATTGGTTAGGCCCTTTTCAGGTGATAAAAATAACAGAAGGAGAAGCAGTTCAACTTGCGACGCTGAATGGAGAAGTACTGCCTACAAAGATCAACGGGAGTCGGCTTAAGCTTTACCGCGACGGCCACTCCGCCCTGTCGACTTAAATAGCAATTCAAAGAAATGCAGATGTCCAGTGTAGTTGAAAGAGGCATCGCATCCAGTCTACACGGAAGTCGCGAGACCCTCAGTCTCTGGCTTCCCGCGCAGTTCCATGAAACATCCGCGCATGTCTATAAAGTTTGGTTGGAGCGAACCTAATTGCGCTCTTGTGAGGTTTTTCTCGAATCATTGAACTATCGCTCTTGCGAAGTTCCCGGTGTCAAATTGCCGCTTGAAGAAGTTTTGTTGTGGACCCCTATAGGCACAGTTTCCTAAGTTGAAATGACCCGCCGAAAAAATTTGAATTACAGCAGTTATGTAGCCGCGTCTGAATAAATGAAGGATAAACCCGCCATTTAAGTGTAGCCGCTCTGACAGATTCGACTTGATCTCCGTAAGATTTGCATCTAACTCATGTACCGGAAAGTTTTGGCTTCTCCCGGAAGCCTGTCAGAGCCCGTCCATCACAGTATATGCACCGCAGAGGCGAGGGGGATCGTAGCGTTGTCAACTCATACATAGCCGCCTATAGCTAGTAGCCCCACTTTCCCGCATTTACTATCGCCTTTGCTATAAATAACCCACACTTGTATAATTTCTGGTTACTTTTCTCGAGCTGCATAGTCTTTTTTCAGAATCTAAGCCATTGTTTTCAGAGCCGAGTCATGCAGAGTGTTTCCTTTGTTGTCAGTGTTCATATCCCACGCCAGTCCGCTGTTTCTGTCCTAGTTCTTGTCACCTATTCCCGTTCACGACGGAGAACCTGTCGACTGAAGAAGTTGTTCGTCAATTCCTGCGCCGAGGCCTAGATTTCGGCATGACTACTCCCGTGACGGCTTCGACTTATGTACATCCTGGTTATCAGGATCCCAGACAATCTTCGGCCACAAGAGCATCTCAGCCACAGCCCGAAGAGCCCGTTCCAGAGCCGTTGGCCACTATGGTGAATTATATTCTGCCGCGTCCAGACGATGCACCAGAGGTGCATATTCCGAAGAATGCAAAGTACCCGCTTCCATTACCACCACTACCGGTTAGCGTGCGAATAGAAGGGTCCCTGCTCGGACACCTTCCACTGGTCAAGTTCTCTGATTTCAACCTCGGAGACTATAAGACATATCCTCAGTTCCAGCTAGACCGATATCTGACGGTAGTGCATAACCCCACCAGACAGGTTGACGAATTCATCCCGAAGGAATTTGCAGCAAATCTGGAGCGCCCTGGACTCCTGAATCTGCTAAAGCTACCGCATTTCGGGCGTAGCAATGAGGTGAACGCAGTCGTCAAGACACTGCTATCCTGCGTTCATGGAGGTTACCTTTGGCTGGGGAGGCCAATCGATTTAAATGTCGATTTGATTCATCGCATTACTGGCCTGTCTAAGGTTGGTAAGGATCCCAATATCCATTTTATGGGAAAGGAGAAGGATAGAAAAATGGCTGCAAAGTTGGTCCAGAAATACAACCTTACAAGAGGAGGTCGGGCTTATGACCTCACAATAGTAGAAAATGAAGCACTTAGATTTACAGGAAGTTTGCTCGCGGGCAGACTTCTCACTAAGTGCAGACCGAAGGAAGTTACTGGAGCTGTCGTGGAACTCGCCATCGCAGCTGTGGAGGGAGAGCAGTACAACTGGTGCCTCTTCCTCCTCAATTCTTTTTTGGAAGTGTTAGCACTTAGATTTTATTCCGGTTGTAAGAAAATAAGACCTAAGGTAACCTATTTCAAACCAAGCTTTAGGTAGAAGAACTAGCCATTTTCTCTACCAGAGAGGGCTCTCTCTTTGATATATATGTGAAGGCTAAAATATACAAAGGTTCCTTTAAAATTTCTCAAAAGATATTTTCTGGTCGAAAAGGTAAACAAGAAACATTGGGCATGGAGTCAAGGATTTCAAGATATATAATAAACCAGCAAGAGATTTTCACCATATAAATTTACGCAGAGGCAAGATAGTAATCAAGTTACAGTCAATTTGATTTTTCAGGCGACATAGAAAGAAGTAAAGACATTCCATCAACAACAGGTATCTATCCAGGATAAGTCTATTGTCAACTTTGGAGAATAAAATGGATATTTAAATGTGGATAAAATGAGGCATAACCAGTATGAATCTCAAGTTATTTCAAAAGTTCATTTAAATATAGAAGAAAAACATCATGGGAAATATAACGAAGAAGGTAAACATGCACATATAAAGATAAGGAGAATAACAGACTGCAAGACTGATTAACTCATGAATCTCTGGTATCAAAAGATAGGTATCATCACTGTACTGCCTTTATTTCAAAAATAAACTTCAAAACATACTTGTTTCTCAAAAAATTTCCAACCCTTTCAACAATGACCTCCATTGTTTTTTATACAAAATTTTCAGAAGAAGCTCCACATAACTGCTTCTTCTAACTAATACTTAAAAATATTTAACTAAAAGATAACTGTCTTCGAGTACCCCATAACTGTCTTTCAAATAATATTACAAATTTAGAAATAAAAAGTCTTTTTTCCACTTGGCAAGACTTTTGGATATCATCATTTTGCCACATGGCAAGAGTCTCAAATGCATCTAGGTATGAACAGAATATCTGGTCTTTCCGTATTTCTCAACATAATTCCACTAGTCAACAGTGGGTAGGTCATAACTGGTCATTTCTTTCACCAAGACTCACATCTCGATATGACCTGCATAAGAAATAGGAAGAAGGTTTGCGCAAGTTGAAATCAGCATATTTAAAATTTCAAATTCCCCTAACATTTTCTCCATTAGAATTTTTCCTGTGAGCATGTGATCTAGATGCTGGAATTTTCGGTGATCCATCCTAATATCAAACAGTAATCTTTTATAATCATTTGGAGGAATTAATTCACCATTTTCGTCCCAGAAAGCTGGGAATCCCTTATTTACTAACTTGTCAAATTGCTTTTTGAACTGGATTACTTCTTTCCTTATTTCTCCTACTTTGGCCTCGATGTTTTCGATATGTGAGTATTTGCCCAAAATCCTTCTGGCCCAAGTGATGACAGAAATTCTGTTTGTTATACTCATGGCTGTCAGGTCTGCCTCGGATAAACTATTTAAAAATGTTATTGCTCTCTGGGCTATTTCTTTCGGCTTTCTATTTAAGCTTTCCCTGACTGCCCGGCAGCTGTCAAAGGCATCTTTGGCTACCTTTTCTTTAACTCTTATATAATCCAGATACGGCCTAAGTTTTTCAACTTCTTTAATGATCTGGTCCCACACCATATGTTTACATCCCTGCATAGCAGCTTGTCCTGTTGCATGAGCAGCCAATCCTTTATTATTACTGCTCAATTCCTGATTATTTGCCTGTAAAGTTTTTATTTCTTTTTCTTTTGCTTCATTTTCTTCTTTTAATTTCTGTATTTTTGCTTTCAACAATTTGATTTCATTATCCTTTAAACTTATTTGTGACATTGCCTGTAAAATCCCATCTACACCATTCTTATCCTCTTCTGGGCCTGCCTGTACTTGCTGCTGATTGTTCTCTGCTAATTGTTTTCTTGCTGTTGCCAACTGTTCTTCTAACATGAACCTTTCTTTTTCCCAACAATCTTTTTCGTCAGAGAGCTTTAACAATTTAGCTGTGACATCATTGACTTCGTTAGATAACTCTTCTTTCTCTTTTTCTAATATTGTCAATTCTGCACCTTGAATGAGTACAGCATCTGGGATTTTTAACTTTCGTCTCAATGTTAAAATCACCTCTTCTTTCTCCTGGAGCAGTTTAGTGGCTGCAGCTCCATCTTTATTAGTTAAGTCTATTTGCAGCTTCTTAATTTGCTGTTGTCGAGACTTATTCTCTGCCTTTTCTTGTCTCAACTAATTATTTAATTTGTCTACTGAATTCTTTAGTTTGTCTGCTCTCAATGTGGCCCCCAAATAGTCTGAGTATATAACCTCTCCAGCTTGTCTATGTAACAAAATTTTGTCAGGGGCATTTATCTTTGACAAATCTACACTCATCTCTGAGATCTTGTTTTTGGTCACAACTGAAAATTTTAAAGAATTTTCTTTGATGTTCCTGCTGGTGAATAAGCTTACTTCATTATTTGATATATTTCTGACCTTTGGGAACAATAGACTTGTTTGTTTCGCGGATTCCTGTTTGTTTTTACTATGTTCATTAAATACGTCCATGAAATTTTTGGGTCTATTTACATCATTCCCTACAGGGTTCTCTTCAATATTGTATTCCTTCACTGTAACCTCTGGTATTTCATTTTCTGTCGCTTTTGCTTCTTCTGAAATGGTTGTCAATTCCTGTGACTCGTCTGTTTTCAATCGTTTTCCTTTTTCTATCTCTTCATCATCGACGATCATAATGTCCTGTATAGGTCTTTTGGACCCCACTAATGCAGTATTTATTTCATTTTCTGTTTCTGCCGTCGCTTCTTCCAATGACATTTCTTTGTCGGACTTGTCTGGAATAATTTCCTCTTTGTACTCGAGCCAGTTGGCTCTGTTTGCCATCCCTTCAACAGTTTGATGATTCAGAGCCTTAATACGATGCTCAATTCTTCTTTTGGAT
This sequence comes from Larix kaempferi, assembly GCA_027924585.1. Classification (NCBI taxonomy): domain Eukaryota; kingdom Viridiplantae; phylum Streptophyta; class Pinopsida; order Pinales; family Pinaceae; genus Larix; species Larix kaempferi. Next base: position 16,463,373 of record BSBM01000410.1, read on the forward strand.
ATGATATTGAACGGGTCATATTCCATAGCTGCATCTGTCTCAAAATTCATGTCTTTTAACAATTTCTCTATATATACAGCAGCGTTCTTATTCTTTATTGTAAACGGACCTAATGTGAAAGGGTATTTAATGTCCGTTGCTTGTCTGTGGACTAAAAAATTGTTATCTTCTACAATCAATTTCTGTCTTAAAAACTCCAAGGCAAAAATCCTCAAAGTGAGGAATGCTGGTAGCACATAGGGTTTATGCTTGAATCCATACAATCTGACCACTGTACTATCTTTTGATAAAAACCATTCTCCTGTAGCATACTCTGTATTCAGTTGCATTGATACCTGCATTTCCGGCAACACCCTAGGCAGATTTTTTCCGAAAATCATCTTAAAGATCGTCGAGAGCATGTAATTGATGAAATTGAAAATATTGTTTTCCAGTGGAGTTGCGAAAACAATCTCTGGGAACTGTAATTCTTCCTGGATGGATACCATAATCATTCTCATTAAAAAGGTTTGAAACCTGAAATGTCTGTGCGTGGAAAAATTTACCATCTGGTCATGCATCCTTTCGGTTATGAAGGCTTCAAAATTTAGTCGGGGAATTTGACTTTCGTCAATTCCCGACTGGACTATACTTATTCTGTACAATAAACTCAATTGAAACTCAGTTATATACAAATCCGTATCTAACCCTAAAACTACGGCCAACAGTGTCAAGACCAACTGGGTATTCTCATTAAAAAGGTTGATATCTAAAGGGTAAGGGAGTTCAGAAAGGCTAGTCTCTGGTCTGAGACACGTCGACAAAAACACTTCCCTATCACTCTGAGAAGCGTGGTGAAAATTTTCAATAATCGACACCTCAGAAAAAACCTCAGGGTCGTGGGTTTGGGGCAAATCTATTTCCAGGGCTCTAATCACTTCGGCTGGCTCGATTTTGCAAATGGCTCTAGTTTTCTGACTGTTTAAAACAACTCTTTCTTCCCGTGAATAGTTTTCGGCACACCAGGAGACGAATTCTGGGAAAACAGGAAATTGGTCAGGGCAAAAAGCTATCAGAGATGACTGGTGAACTCTATGCGGGTCTATACCCTCTTTTAATAGCTCAGACAACTTAATTTTTACATCAGAGACCGGGAACCTAATAAGGGTATCGAAAACATCTCCATCTCTGTCTTCTAGGGCATCTTTTGACCTAAAAACGTCTATATCTTGTACAGTCTCCATCTAAATGCTTCTTTTAAACAAAATTCCGTTTAAAGAGAGTGACAGGTCACCAGACCCTACCTGTAAGTGCTTGCTTTTCGCCTTCTGTCGCAATCGCCGGCTTCCACCAGTCTTCGGAGCTCTCCAGGATAACGACACATACAAAATGCCGTTATGTGGAGCCCTTTCTTTTTATATAAGCTTTTTTAGAATAACCTCCTTGCACCTTTATGAACGTGGGTCATCTCCAACCATTGATCTTTGAACCATTATTTTGAACCGTCAGATCTTGTCCTTCTTTATTTCACCGGCGGTATTCGCGATCGGAAAGGCGGTTTCCTTTTCCGTTTTGCTACCCGCGCGGATACACCATCTGCTGACACCTGTTAAGGCGGTTTATTTACCGTGACCGCTTTACTTTATACCCCGTGTGCATGTTCCTGGTAGCGGATGAAATATTGGCCGTCGATTTGATTGAGATGTGTATCAGCCCTCCGATCATTATAAAGTATAATGCCACGCGCCATGGCCCTACCAAGCTATCCCTGTTTGCCACGTGCTAGGACCCACCTTGCCACGTAAGGTACCCTTCCATATTTCCGTAATGGGCGGTTCCGCGCGGCGCCATAGTGGTTTCCAATACCACCCTATCACCTGCGCGGATGAATAGATATTGGACACGTGCCTTGGTGGTATTATGTCCGCTACCACCTTCCACCGTTTGCTGACGATTACTTTGGCGACGCGGGATTGATATTAGCCGCAGATCTTGATCCATAATATCTCCGCCGTCGGAACCCGGCTGGAGTTTAACCTTTCCATAAATTTGCTGGCGGACTTTATAAATATGGGTTTTTATAATATATTTTTTATATAAAAATCTTTATTTCAACCCTTTTGTGATGATTTCTTCTCCTTTAGGTCATTTTAGCAAAAACTCTAGGTTCCTTCAGATCTGGTGTCAACAACTGGCTCCAACTGGGGATGCTATCCTCCCTGCGAGGTAGCAAAGAACATCGTAGACCAAGTGCCTGATCCATTGGGCCGCATTCAAACCACATAACCCTTTTTTTTTTTTTTTTTTAATATTTACACTGTACAGGGACTTTCCTTCATTCCCATCTGTTAAGACAAATAATGTTTGAGGTGCCTCCCATTTACTGGCCCTCCAGGATAAAATTCTCCATTGCAATTTTTTAAGATAAAAGCATTTTCTCCTTGGCAGCCTGCAATAATATATGGACCTTTCCATAAATGTTCAAACTTTCCATGGTGCTCTTCTTTCCTGGAATCCCATTTCAAAACCAAATCATTTATTTGAAAATCTCTTTCCTTAACTTTTCTGTCAAAAGTTTTTTTCATTTTTTCTTGATGTATTTGGGTCTTGTTATATGCTTTTTCTCTGACTTCATGCAATTCTATCAGTTGATTTATTCTTCTTTGCATATGATTTGGTTCTTCATCAACTTCTTGTAACAATTTCATGACTGGCAATCCTAAAGAAACAGGAAAAACTACTTCTGTACCATATACCAACTGAAAAGGGGAAGTGCCAATTGCTCTTTTTGTACTGATTCTGTCTGCCCATAGAGCATATTTCAGTTTAGTGTGCCAAGCCCTCTTATTATCCTCTAACAACTTCTTTATGATTCTCACCAAACTTTTATTTGAAGATTCGGCTAATCCATTTCCTTGTGGATAATAAGCTGTTGAATGATTCAGATGTATGTGATATTTATGACAGAAATTTATCATCTTTTTTGACTTGAACGCTGGGGCATTATCTGTCACTATCCTTTTAGGGCAACCAAACCTGGACAAAATATTTTCTTCCAAAAAGTTCATAATCACCGTCTCTGTAGCATTTCTGGTTGGGATGGCCTCAATCCATTTTGTGAAGTAATCAGTAGCAGTCAAAATCCACTTGTGTTGTCCTGAAGAATTCGGGTTAATTTCACCAATAAAATCTAACCCCCACTGTTGGAACGGTGCTTCAACTGAAATGGGTTTCAATGGAAATGGCAATAATTCTCTTTTTCCATCGAAAATTTGACATTCATGACATTTTGTTATTTCTTTATACACATCGGAATACATGCTAGGCCAGTAAAAACCAGCTCTAAGAATTTTGTTCACTGTAGCCTTCCATGAATGATGTCCTCCACACATACCTTTATGAAATTCCACCATAATATGCTGCGCCTCATTCTCTAAAAGACAATTTAACAATATTCCTCCTGGATCTTTCCAAAACAAATTCCCATCTAATATGCAAAACTTTGCAGCTTTCAGTTTTACTGACCTGGCCCTTGTTTTTTCCATGTCTGCAGGTGCTTGGAGATTCTGTAAGACATATACAATATCTGAGTACCAGGGAGATAAAGAGAAATCTTCAATTATTGGTGACTTTGGAACATCCTCGGACGAAGTTTCAGCCATAAAATTTATACTGAGGGAATCCCAATTTGTTTCTGTCATCATCTTAGCTAAACCTTGACCTTTTATTAATTTGGTGGGTTTAATGTCCAGGTCATATTCCAGCAATACTGCTATCCATTTTGCTCTTTTCCCTTCAGGATCTGGTTGCGTAAGAATGTCTTTTACTGCTGCTGATGGAACATGCGCTATTGTATGAGAATGCAAAATATATATCCTGAAATCTTTCAATGCTTTCACCAAAGCATAAGCTTGTTTTTCCATGATGTTGTATTTTAATTCTGCATCTCTCAGAATTTTACTAAAAAATGCAATAGGCTGTTCTATACCCTCTTGATTTTTCTGCAATAGTACTCCAGCCACTGTGTGCTCCGATGCATATGTAAACATAATGAAATCCCTTGTATAATCTGGACTACTTAACACCGGTGCTTCGGTCAAAGCTTTCTTGATGTTGTCAAAGGATTTTCTTGCTTCTTCATTCCATTTAATTTCTCTATCTTTTCTCAACATTTCAGTTATATTTCTTAAAATTTCAGCAAAACTGGGAATGAACCTCCTCAACCAATTTACCCTTCCAATGAATGACTGAATCTCTTTCTTACTTCTAGGAATTCCCACCTTTTGTATTGCAGATACTCTCTCTGGATCAATCTTAATTCCTTCTTTGGATATGATGTGTCCCAATAACCTTCCTTCTTCCATGCAAAAATGCGATTTCTTTGGATTTAATGAAATTCCAAACCTTCTACATTTTATGAAGACTCTTTCCAAATGTTTCCAGTGATCAGCAGCGTTCTTTGAATAAACAGTGATATCATCCATGTATACCACCACAATTTTGTCCCTTTCATCTGCAAATGCAATATCCATAGCTCTCTGAAATGTTGCTCCTGCATTCATTAGACCAAATGGCATTTTGGCGTACATAAACGTTCCCCAAGGTGTAGTAAAAGCAGTTTTTTCTTGATCCTCTGGATGAACTTTGATTTGATTATAACCTGAAAAACCATCTAGCATGGAAATTCTCTCGGCTCCCACAACTTGTTGTAAAACTTGGTCCATTTTAGGGAGTGGATAATTATCTTTCAAAGAAGCTCTGTTCAAGTTTCTAAAATCCACACACAGCCTTATTTCTCCATTCTTTTTCCTTACAGGTACTAAATTTGCTAACCACTTGGAAAACCTCAAAGACACAATGATCTTAGCATCAAACAACTTCCTCACCTCTTTTTCTATCACTGGCAGTAGTTTGGGATTTATTCTTCTCAACTTTTGCTTAAAAGGCTTTTCACCTGGTTTAATTGGGATTGTATGTTGTATAACAGAAATATCATATTCCTTTAAATCCTCATAGCTCCAAGCAAAAACATCTGAAAACCTTTTCATTACTTCCACACTTTTATCTTCTTCTTTTCTTGGTAATTTCTTTGAAAGTTTTACCAATTTGGGATCTTTTTCAGAACCCAAATTATAATCTTTTACATCTTCAGGTTTAGGTTCAATCTTTGGATTCTTTACCACATCATTTTTATCAAATAGCTTTTCTAAAGGAATTAAACCTCTAGGGATAACATTATTCTTCAGTTGAATAATATCCTTACCTCCGATCCTCTGCTTGAATTTTTCGGCTTCTTCCGGAGAATCCACTTCATCTGGACCCATCTCGTCACCTTCTGCATCAATAGATCTGTAGTTGAACTCATCTGTCATTTCCAAAAAGCGCTTGATCTGTTGGTCATCTTCGAAGACCTGCCAATGTTTGACATTGTCTGGAATAGATGGTCTATGTATGATTTCGATATTATATTCCTTTTTAGAAAAGACGGGAGTTTTGAACGCAGCTCCTGCAGTGGCTAAAGAATCTGCTACAGTGTTGCTAACTCGGGGAATTGAGATAGCATCATGTTCATCAAAGAAGTTTTCCAGTAAATCCCACACTTCATTCCTATAGGACCTCATTTTTGGGTGTTTGGTCTGATAAATAGCTTTTACTTGATTTATAACCAATTCAGAATCTCTGAATACCTCAATCTTTTTTGCTTTCAAATCCTTCAACACATTCAATCCCAGAATTAAGGCCTCATACTCTGCAACATTGTTGGTACACTCAAAATTCAATTGGTAAGAAAACATTAGAAATTCTCTGTCAGGTGTAATTATCCATACTCCTGCTCCAGCTCCTTCTCTGCTTCTAGCTCCATCAAAGTGCATCGTCCAAGTACCTTCTTTCCTGATCTTTTCTCTTAACAATTTTTCCTCCTTATTTTCTTTAGGTTCAATTAAATCAATCTTTTCTTTAGATTCAACATCATTGTACAAAATGCAAGAACCCAAATCGGTGTCTAAAGCATATATGGCATGTTTCTCAGGTTCTTTTAGATCACTTACCAAATAAGAAGCTCTCTTTTCAGTATACAATCTTCTGTGTACCCCTAACACCGGAATAGTAGCGAAAGACATATCCATTTGTAGAGTTCCCTTTAACTTTGAAGCCCACGACCTGGACAATAACATACCAAACTTTGCAGGAATATCAGCAACCACCACATCCATGAGAATACCTTTGGCTGGTATTTTACTGAGATTGACTGTCAAATCTTTAATCAACCCTAAACATTTAACTTTCCTTGAATCAAAAGAAAATAAGTCATCATATGGTCTTGTGATTTCCAATCCCAAAGAATCTACTACAAGTTTGGGCATCAAATTATGAGAAGCTCCGAAATCCAACATACAGTTATGTACCACTTTATCATGAATATCCAAATTCACATAGAAAGGAGAAACTTCTTCCAAACTATTGTCTTCCATTCTTGATCCTAAACAGATATTAGGATTATCATCATCTAATTCCAAAGTGTCTACTTCCACCCGATTTTCTACCTGCATCATCTTGAAAATTTGTTCCTTGTATTCCTTGTTCTTCAGTATTTCATTAAAGGGTACTGAAATCTTTACTTTTGACATTTCATTCTGTATGTTGAAAGGAACCAAATTTTTATCACTTTCCTTCATAAGATCTTTCTTGATGTCTGGAATTACCTTGGGTACATCTTCATTTTCTTTTCTTTTAGTTTGTGGTTCAGATTGACTTGTAGAAGCTTTATCAGCATTTGTTTTTGACTTGCCTATTGGTTCTTTCCCTTTGTCAATTACAACATCTCAGTTCCTCAGATTTATCTTTCTTTGAAGATCATTTATGGCATTTTGATAACCAATCTGGTATTGATCACTTCCTATCTCCAAACTACAACATTCTCCTTCTGCCATGAACATATCATGCTCTTGTTTAGTCAAATACACTTCTGGATCAGAACTGCCACAATGATGAATATCTCCTTCAGGCATTTCGGCTTCAGCTTCTCCAGCAATATAATTTTCAGGAAAAGGAGGTCGGATTTGATCCTCTTCTACATTCCTTGGGTTTGGCTGTCCTCTCAGTCTTACAGCTGGAACAAAAGGCCTCCTAAAGTTAGGGTTTCTGATTTGAGGTTCTGCTGGTTCTTTATTTGGAGTTTTATTGTCCACTACTAATCTTTCTAGCAATTTTTCCATAGTTTTCATCATCGTTTCGAACTTTATATCAGTAGAGGAAGAAGAAACAAAAGAAGAAGCTACATTTTGATTATCTTCTCTAATTTTCTTTCTATCCATATCTCTATGTCTCATTTTTCCAGAAGCCATCATATTAGCCTCAACTTCTACTGCATCTTTCATCATTATTGCCAAAGTAGTAGATCTTCTTTCTCTTAATGTGCATGAAAAATCACCTTCAAAAGCATCAGCATAATGTAACTTGGTTGCTCCTACTGGAGGTTTTATATCTGTAGGGATTGAATTGTAGACTTTCATAAATCTGGCAGAAAACTCCTGAACTGACTCAAATCCTCCTTTTTTCAAATTGTTGTACTGGGTCAATACCTGTGAAGGATTTTTCTGATCTTCCCACCTTTCGATAAAAATGGTTGTAAAGGCATCATAATTTGCAATAGATCCAGCGGCCAAAGCTCTAAACCATTTTTTCACTTCACCTCTCAAGCTTTGAGCAAACAACCTCATTTTAGCATCATCAAAATCTACTTCTTCTAAATCAATAAAATCGCTGAAATTATCAACATGTTGCTGTGCTGTATAATTTCCCTCATTATCAAAAGTAAAGATCCTCTGTGCATAATTTTGAGGCAAATCATGTAAAACTGCTGGCAAAACCAAAGGAGCAAATCTGGCAGCCATGGGTGGTGGATTATAAGGTGCAACTACGGTCTCCTGTTGTCTATTACCCTGTATAGGTATTCTTTGGGCTTTGGATATTTCAGGTGTTTTCCTCTCAGATCTTTGTAAATTTTCCCAAACAGATTTTAAAGAATAGTCCCACAAACTTTGTGGATCAACTTTTGTTTCTTTCAAATCAGAATCTGACTTAGTTCTAAACAGAATCTTTTCACTGGAACCAATATTTTCTTCCTCAAACAAATGTTCTTGCAAAGAAGGAAATATATTCGAAAACTGAGAAATACCTTCTTTTGTCTTGCCTTTGACTTTCTCCGTCTTGAGGAGCTTTTCTGGATTATCTACGCCTGAAAAGAACTGCGAACCGGGGTTCCTTCTTGTAGCCACAATGTCTTTCTCAACTTACTCTCAAAACTTCTAAAAACTGTCACAAGTGAAGTCGCCAGGGCAATATCTACAACCAACTTGTTTCAAACTTCCTTGCCCAAGAAATTTGAGCTTTCTTTGTCGTTTCTCCCAGGGAAAATTTCACTTTCGTTCCCCGGCAACGGCGCCAAAATGTTAGCACTTAGATTTTATTCCGGTTGTAAGAAAATAAGACCTAAGGTAACCTATTTCAAACCAAGCTTTAGGTAGAAGAACTAGCCATTTTCTCTACCAGAGAGGGCTCTCTCTTTGATATATATGTGAAGGCTAAAATATACAAAGGTTCCTTTAAAATTTCTCAAAAGATATTTTCTGGTCGAAAAGGTAAACAAGAAACATTGGGCATGGAGTCAAGGCTTTCAAGATATATAATAAACCAGCAAGAGATTTTCACCATATAAATTTACGCAGAGGCAAGATAGTAATCAAGTTACAGTCAATTTGATTTTTCAGGCGACATAGAAAGAAGTAAAGACATTCCATCAACAACAGGTATCTATCCAGGATAAGTCTATTGTCAACTTTGGAGAATAAAATGGATATTTAAATGTGGATAAAATGAGGCATAACCAGTATGAATCTCAAGTTATTTCAAAAGTTCATTTAAATATAGAAGAAAAACATCATGGGAAATATAACGAAGAAGGTATACATGCACATATAAAGATAAGGAGAATAACAGACTGCAAGACTGATTAACTCATGAATCTCTGGTATCAAAAGATAGGTATCATCACTATACTGCCTTTATTTCAAAAATAAACTTCAAAACATACTTGTTTCTCAAACATTTTCCAACCCTTTCAACAATGACCTCCATTGTTTTTTATACAAAATTTTCAGAAGAAGCTCCACATAACTGCTTCTTCTAACTAATACTTAAAAATATTTAACTAAAAGATAACTGTCTTCGAGTACCCCATAACTGTCTTTCAAATAATATTACAAATTTAGAAATAAAAAGTCTTTTTGCCACTTGGCAAGACTTTTGGATATCATCATTTTGCCACATGGCAAGAGTCTCAAATGCATCTAGGTATGAACAGAATATCTGGTCTTTCCGTATTTCTCAACATAATTCCACTGGTCAACAGTGGGTAGGTCATAACTGGTCATTTCTTTCACCAAGACTCGCATCTCGATATGACCTGCATAAGAAATAGGAAGAAGGTTTGCGCAAGTTGAAATCAGCATATTTAAAATTTCAAATTCCCCTGACATTTTCTCCATTAGAATTTTTCCTGTGAGCATGTGATCTAGATGCTGGAATTTTCGGTGATCCATCCTAATATCAAACAGTAATCTTTTATAATCATTTGGAGGAATTAATTCACCATTTTCGTCCCAGAAAGCTGGGAATCCCTTATTTACTAACTTGTCAAATTGCTTTTTGAACTGGATTACTTCTTTCCTTATTTCTCCTGCTTTGGCCTCGATGTTTTCGATATGTGAGTATTTGCCCAAAATCCTTCTGGCCCAAGTGATGACAGAAATTCTGTTTGTTATACTCATGGCTGTCAGGTCTGCCTCGGATAAACTATTTAAAAATGTTATTGCTCTCTGGGCTATTTCTTTCGGCTTTCTATTTAAGCTTTCCCTGACTGCCCGGCAGCTGTCAAAGGCATCTTTGGCTACCTTTTCTTTAACTCTTATATAATCCAGATACGGCCTAAGTTTTTCAACTTCTTTAATGATCTGGTCCCACACCATATGTTTACATCCCTGCATAGCAGCTTGTCCTGTTGCATGAGCAGCCAATCCTTTATTATTACTGCTCAATTCCTGATTATTTGCCTGTAAAGTTTTTATTTCTTTTTCTTTTGCTTCATTTTCTTCTTTTAATTTCTGTATTTTTGCTTTCAACAATTTGATTTCATTATCCTTTAAACTTATTTGTGACATTGCCTGTAAAATCCCATCTACACCATTCTTATCCTCTTCTGGGCCTGCCTGTACTTGCTGCTGATTGTTCTCTGCTAATTGTTTTCTTGCTGTTGCCAACTGTTCTTCTAACATGAACCTTTCTTTTTCCCAACAATCTTTTTCGTCAGACAGCTTTAACAATTTAGCTGTGACATCATTGACTTCGTTAGATAACTCTTCTTTCTCTTTTTCTAATATTGTCAATTCTGCACCTTGAATGAGTACAGCATCTGGGATTTTTAACTTTCGTCTCAATGTTAAAATCACCTCTTCTTTCTCCTGGAGCAGTTTAGTGGCTGCAGCTCCATCTTTATTAGTTAAGTCTATTTGCAGCTTCTTAATTTGCTGTTGTCGAGACTTATTCTCTGCCTTTTCTTGTCTCAACTGATTATTTAATTTGTCTACTGAATTCTTTAGTTTGTCTGCTCTCAATGTGGCCCCCAAATAGTCTGAGTATATAACCTCTCCAGCTTGTCTATGTAACAAAATTTTGTCAGGGGCATTTATCTTTGACAAATCTACACTCATCTCTGAGATCTTGTTTTTGGTCACAACTGAAAATTTTAAAGAATTTTCTTTGATGTTCCTGCTGGTGAATAAGCTTACTTCATTATTTGATATATTCCTGACCTTTGGGAACAATAGACTTGTTTGTTTCGCGGATTCCTGTTTGTTTTTACTATGTTCATTAAATACGTCCATGAAATTTTTGGGTCTATTTACATCATTCCCTACAGGGTTCTCTTCAATATTGTATTCCTTCACTGTAACCTCTGGTATTTCATTTTCTGTCGCTTTTGCTTCTTCTGAAATGGTTGTCAATTCCTGTGACTCGTCTGTTTTCAATCGTTTTCCTTTTCCTATCTCTTCATCATCGACGATCATAATGTCCTGTATAGGTCTTTTGGACCCCACTAATGCAGTATTTATTTCATTTTCTGTTTCTGCCGTCGCTTCTTCCAATGACATTTCTTTGTCGGACTTGTCTGGAATAATTTCCTCTTTGTACTCAAGCCAGTTGGCTCTGTCTGCCATCCCTTCAACAGTTTGATGATTCAGAGCCTTAATACGATGCTCAATTCTTCTTTTGGATATGATATTGAACGGGTCATATTCCATAGCTGCATCTGTCTCAAAATTCATGTCTTTTAACAATTTCTCTATATATACAGCAGCGTTCTTATTCTTTATTGTAAACGGACCTAATGTGAAAGGGTATTTAATGTCCGTTGCTTGTCTGTGGACTAAAAAATTGTTATCTTCTACAATCAATTTTTGTCTTAAAAACTCCAAGGCAAAAATCCTCAAAGTGAGGAATGCTGGTAGCACATAGGGTTTATGCTTGAATCCATACAATCTGACCATTGTACTATCTTTTGATAAAAACCAGTCTCCTGTAGCATACTCTATATTCAGTTGCATTGATACCTGCATTTCCGGCAACACCCTAGGCAGATTTTTTCCGAAAATCATCTTAAAGATCGTCGAGAGCATGTAATTGATGAAATTGAAAATATTGTTTTCCAGTGGAGTTGCGAAAACAATCTCTGGGAACTGTAATTCTTCCTGGCTGGATACCATAATCATTCTCATTAAAAAGGTTTGAAACCTGAAATGTCTGTGCGTGGAAAAATTTACCATCTGGTCATGCATCCTTTTGGTTATGAAGGCTTCAAAATTTAGTCGGGGAATTTGACTTTCGTCAATTCCCGACTGGACTATACTTATTCTGTACAATAAACTCAATTGAAACTCAGTTATATACAAATCCGTATCTAACCCTAAAACTACGGCCAACAGTGTCAAGACCAACTGGGTATTCTCATTAAAAAGGTTGATATCTAAAGGGTAAGGGAGTTCAGAAAGGCTAGTCTCTGGTCTGAGACATGTCGACAAAAACACTTCCCTATCACTCTGAGAAGCGTGGTGAAAATTTTCAATAATCGACACCTCAGAAAAAACCTCAGGGTCGTGGGTTTGGGGCAAATCTATTTCCAGGGCTCTAATCACTTCGGCTGGCTCGATTTTGCAAATGGCTCTAGTTTTCTGACTGTTTAAAACAACTCTTTCTTCCCATGAATAGTTTTCGGCACACCAGGAGACGAATTCTGGGAAAACAGGAAATTGGTCAGGGCAAAAAGCTATCAGAGATGACTGGTGAACTCTATGCGGGTCTATACCCTCTTTTAATAGCTCAGACAACTTAATTTTTACATCAGAGACCGGGAACCTAATAAGGGTATCGAAAACATCTCCATCTCTGTCTTCTAGGGCATCTTTTGACCTAAAAACGTCTATATCTTGTACAGTCTCCATCTAAATGCTTCTTTTAAACAAAATTCCATTTAAAGAGAGTGACAGGTCACCAGACCCTACCTGTAAGTGCTTGCTTTTCACCTTCTGTCGCAATCGCCGGCTTCCACCAGTCTTCGGAGCTCTCCAGGATAACGACACATACAAAATGCCGTTATGTGGAGCCCTTTCTTTTTATATAAGCTTTTTTAGAATAACCTCCTTGCACCTTTATGAACGTGGGTCATCTCCAACCATTGATCTTTGAACCATTATTTTGAACCGTCAGATCTTGTCCTTCTTTATTGCACCCGCGGTATCCGCGATCGGAAAGGCGGTTTCCTTTTCCGTTTTGCTACCCGCGCGGATACACCATCTGCTGACACCTGTTAAGGCGGTTTATTTACCGCGACCGCTTTCCTTTATACCCCGTGTGCATGTTCCTGGTAGCGGATGAAATATTGGCCGTCGATTTGATTGAGATGTGTATCAGCCCTCCGATCATTATAAAGTATAATGCCACGCGCCATGGCCCTACCAAGCTATCCCTGTTTGCCACGTGCTAGGACCCACCTTGCCACGTAAGGTACCCTTCCATATTTCCGTAATGGGCGGTTCCGCGCGGCGCCATAGTGGTTTCCAATACCACCCTATCACCTGCGCGGATGAATAGATATTGGACACGTGCCTTGGTGGTATTATGTCCACTACCACCTTCCACCGTTTGCTGACGATTACTTTGGCGACGCGGGATTGATATTAGCCGCAGATCTTGATCCATAATATCTCCGCCGTCGGAACCCGGCTGGAGTTTAACCTTTCCATAAATTTGTTGGCGGACTTTATAAATATGGGTTTTTATAATATATTTTTTATATAAAAATCTTTATTTCAACCCTTTTGTGATGATTTCTTCTCCTTTAGGTCATTTTAGCAAAAACTCTAGGTTCCTTCAGATCTGGTGTCAACAGGAAGACTGCCGGAACGTCCAAGATAACCCCGGTCAGTCGTTCCATTTTTCTTGGCTTTTAATTTTATGTGCTCTCGTCGGGTGGAAGGAGCCCCCGAACACTCAGTTCCTTCCGCGCCGCGCAGGTGAACCTGCCGGAATTCGCTATGTAAACCTTTGGGAAACCCCTAATCCCGCGAAGCGCAAGATGAACCGCGCTGTATTTTGTGAATACTACTATCTCCTCAGAAATACCATTTAGGAAATGCCAAGGCTGAGTGAGGAGACAGTGAGGATATATGAAGGAAAGTTGGCTTTTACTGCCGACTTACATCAACTTTACCTCCGTCCCTGCGGCATTCAAGAAGAATGGGCCATAGGCCTTTACAGGATGACCACAGAAGATGTCGAAGAAACTATCAAGTCCTGGTCGGATGAATGGAGAGAAGCCGCCGACATCGCATCTGCGATGCCACCCGCCGCTGCGCAAGAGAAGGATAAGGGCAAGGAAGCCCCTGAGCAAAGAAGTGATGAAGGCTCGACAGAGCCAGCAACCAAGAAACAAAAGGTGTCGCATCCCTCTGAGGCCATTCCCTCGGGGATCGACCAATACTTGAAAGAGCAATTTCGCGAGCTGCGGAACACGCACGCTCACATCAGAGGTGCTCTAGACCTGCAATTTGTGGAAATAAAGGGTCTCGCAGGAAGGATTGCGCAGACTCATGCGCCAGCATCTACTTCGCAGGCGCCACAAGAAATTCCAAGTACCGAGCGAGTTGAAGAACTCATAGAAAGGCATACTGTCGTGCATATCCCGCCTACGAGCATGACACTTCCAGATCCGCTAGCTGCACTATAGGTAAGCGCAGTTGGGCCCGTTGAAATAAATTTGTCTTCAATTCCTATAGAAACTCTACAGCTAGTGCATGAGAAAGTTTCTCTGGAGTTGAGAGCTAGAGAGCTCTCTACCTTCCAGGAAAATCAGCGACTGCAATCGCAGGAGATAGAGCTGAAGGCAAGCCATAAGAATATCTCCAAGAAACTTGCACTTTATGAAGCGCAAGACATTGGCATAAGAAACGCAGTGAATGAGATTGCCCAGGAATTGCCGGCTTGCGAGATTCAACTAGACCTCCCTCTGGCTGAGAAAGTTCAAATTATTGGAGGAAAGGTGAAAACCCTGGAGCATGAAATAGTTGCTATGGCTGAGGGCCATAGAACCCAAATCGCTGAGCTAGAAGCTCGTGTTGCTGCGCAGTTTACAGATGATGCGCAGGAACAATTTGACGCGCTGAGCAGAGCTTCTACACAGATGAAAGACAGAATACAGGAAGCTGAGAACCTGATGAACCAAGCTATGGAAGCTTGGACGGAGCTTGAGAAGCTCCCTTTTAAAGTTGGTCTTTTGGAACAAGTGCAAGCCGCAGAACAATCCCTAACTGTTATGACTGAAGAAGCTAAGGCATTAACAGGCTTACCAAAAATGAAGAAAATGGGCGAAGTGCACAGAATGCAACAGCAACTGCACAAGCTCAGAACTGAAGATGAGAAGCTCACCAATAGCATTCAGCCATTCATGGATGAGTATGCTGATATCGTGGGTCGAGTCGAGGCCAAAATCAAAGAAATTGTTGAATCTCAAGAGGTGATTGATGCTATCACTAAAGAAGAAGCCACTGCAGAAACGGTGCAGACTGCTGTCGAATGTGTTGATGAATTGGACTCCGCTATTGCACAGTGGAAGAAAGCATTCGCGCAGACCCAAGAAAAAGCAGATGCGCAAGTAAGGCGACCACACGCTAGTGCGAGTGGCTCGAGGGTGAGCCACAAGTAAGTGTTAGGGGCCTGTTGGAGCCAAGGCCGCAGCTAGGGGAAAAAGCTGCGAATTTTGAGGAAAAAGCACAAGTATGGAAGAGAAAGTGCTAAGTTTTGAATAAGCACCAATTTTGGGATAGAAGAAGACGGTGCACAGTACGGTGCCAGATGGATAATCTCAGCGTAGATTACGGACCGGAAATCGCGGAGCTCGCGCGCACGTCAGAAGAGAATGAAGGCTGAATAGAAAGCCCAGCTACCCTAATCAATGAAGCAATGGATTAGAGGGCTCAGCTACCCTCATTTAAGGCTAAGTACAGAAGTTATGGTTGCTCGGATCAAGGAGGAGCAACGGACCAAAAAGCATTGAAGGCGAAGGACGAGGCACCCATACCCGTAAGCTACGCCGGAATTCATGGAGCCTGCAGGAAGCGGTGACATGACTGCAAGCGGCGCCTACAGTACACCTAGCCATGTGCGTGGTTAGGGTTTTTGGGGATTACTGCTAGGAAAGGCCCACAATTTTGTAAAGGTGTGACCGCCATGGCCACCTATATATATGAATAATTGTAATGGGTAGATGTTAGCTAGTAAGATAGAGAGTCAGTTAGTTGGTTGGTCAGTTAGCTAAGCGTATGAGTGAGCTAGCTAAGATAGTAGACCCTGGATGTAAGAAGGATAGGTCGAGTTGATCATCCTCTGTTGTGATCCTGTTGACTGTTTTCTACCGTGTTGCTAGAAAACAGGAGTTAGAGCTGGTTAGCAGTGAAGCTAACCCTTGAGTTGTAGACAGTCCGAGGCGACGTCTGAACTATTGTAATCTCTGAAGAGAAAGAGAATAGATCGAGAGAAGGGCTCCCAGCTGTGTGCGTGGAGTTTCCTGGAAAGATCTAAGGCTGCAGCTGTGTGCGCAGCATATTGTATAAGTCTATCATTTTCTGGTTAATATAAGATACTCCCGTGGACGTGGTTTTCCCCGTGGAGGTGGACTTCATATTTCTTGTTGTTGCGATGTTGTGATTGAAGTGATTGCCTGTTTTAGGTCTGCTAACAGCAAATACAGGAATGTTGCATTATCTTTATGAGTGTGTCGAGTAAGTTCTTAAAGCTTTCTTGGGAACTATAATCGTTAAGGGTCAAAGGAATCGGTAAGACGACGTCGCCGTTGCGATAGGAGAACCTGTTGCTGCGACAAGCACGCAAGTGAAACTACGCATAGAATATCCGCGCAGAGGATAATTGGTCCTAGCGCAGGAGGGAAAGTACCGCGCAGCTAGGCTGCTGAGCAGGAGCTTGAGCGTTGTTGCGCTCATAAGTCTGAATAGAGGTCAGACCATCGCCTTAGAGGAATCGTCAAGGAGGAAAGAACAGTCTCTGCGTCGCCCGGGTTAAGGAAACCTGATTCCTTAGCCCCCCCATAGCCACTTCGGGTGATACCTCGAGCTGTCGCGCAGCTCGTTGCCGAGAGGGCCAGTGCGCCAAGGGGTTTTGTTGCTGCGCTTCATTAAAACCCAGGTCTGTCCAAAAAGCAGCCAATAGTTCCCGAAGATCCTCAAGTGTGAGATGTATGGCTTCTCACTAGTAAACACTTCTTTTGGTGTCTTCTCATCTAGAATGGCATGCGAGCTTCGATTCTGGATGTACACATCTGTATGGGTGGCTTCTTCCCATAATGAGGTAGAAATATCTTGATCATGTATCATGGATTTTGCAGCCTCACATATGGTTCTGTTCTTCCTTTCGACAACCCCATTTTGCTGAGGGTTGTAAGGTACTGTTAATTGTCTACATATTCATGCATCACTACATAGCTCATTAAATGCATGTGAATCAAATTCACCTCCATTATCATACCTTAATGCACGGATGTGCTTTTCTTTCAGATTTTCAACTAGGGCTTTAAACTCTTTAAATTTGCTAAGATTTTCACTTTTAGCCTTCATGAAATAAATCCATGACTTCTTAGAAAAATCATCTATGAACAATACATAATATAAGAATCCACTCAGGGAGGGGGATGACATGGGAACACATACATCAGATTGTATTTAATATAAAATCACTTTAGATCTAGTAGAACTGCTAGAAAAACTTGTCTTAACATTCTTCCCAAGTGCACAACCCCGACATACACTATCATGCTCAAAATCAAATACGAGCATACCTTTTACCATCATTTGAAGTCATGGTAATGCTTTGGAGTGTAGATGTCCAAGACTTCGGTGCCATAGCTCACATGGATAGATAGTGTGGTGAATCATAGCTTGAATGTACTTCCTGTGTGCCTTGTAGAGTACTCCCTCTCGAACTCGAATCATGGAAACATATTTTAGGATTTTGTTCTTCGGCCATAAAAGTGCTTTGTTATCCATGAATATAAATCAAAATCCTTTGTCTTCAAGAACTGAAACCTAGAGGAGGTTCTTCTTCAATCCTGTAACATATATAATGTCCTTCACATGTATAATATCATCGATGCTCAGCTGGAATGAGGTGGATCCAACTCCTTGGATCGATTGAAGTTGAGTTGTCCCCGAACTCTACCATGCATGTGAATTGTTTCTCCTTTAGATCGGTGATGGCACTCTTTGTTTGAATAATAGGTATATCCACACAGATTGAACACCAAGGAAACCGCTTACACACAAATATCATAGATCGGTACACCAGTGTTTTGACGTGGTTAAAACCCCCTCGAGGGAAGCAATCCACTCCCCCGGCCAAATAGCTTCTACAGAGCACTTTATTATGCAGAAGAAAAAAATATTACATGAGATTCTCTCAATAATGGATCATTGAGCAAGTGACCCTCCATGCTCTTTAAATAGATATCATGGACCAATCGGGTGTTAATCCACAGATCAATTGTCGTTAAGATCGAGAGAAGTTGAACCCTCAAATCACTTTATATCATGACCATTGGGTTACATATATACAAATGCATACCTAATGGATATATTAGACCAAATTGAACTTAAATAACTCCTAAGTGTCAAAAATATCCTAACATCCTCCCTTAAGAACAACTTGGGATAAGATTGAAGGATTTACAAAGGTGACACAAAATTAGGAGAAGGAAGGAGGCATTAAAGCCCATCCCCCCTTAATGACAACTTCCTGTACTCCTAGCATATTTTGAAGTTTGGAAAACTTTGCCTCTGTAAGAGACTTAGTGAAAATGTCTTCAACTTGATCATTTGTTTGACAATAGCGTACTTCAAGAACATGATCCTATAGGAGCTTTCTAATGAAGTGCATGTGAAGTTCAATGTGTTTGATGCGTTGATGTTGTACTGGATCTTTGGATAACTAAATGGCACTCTGATTTTCATACCATAGTGTGGTCAGATGCTGCTGCTGGAACCCAAACTATGAAAGGATCTGTTGAAGCCACATGGATTCCTGACTAGCACGAACAACTGCAGGGTACTCGGCTTAGGCTGAAGAAAGATAAATTGCACTTTGTTTCTTAGAATCCCAAGAAATAGGTCCTGAACCCAGAGTGAATACATATCCTGCAGTAGACTTTTGATAATCAAGGTCACCATCCCAATCGGAATCAGTGTAACCAACTAAAGAAGGAGTTCCCCCGAACTATAATGTATCCCGAACTGAAATGTACCTCAAACATACCAAAGGATTCTTTTTGCTGCTTTCCAATGAATTTCATGAGGGCATTGCATATATCGGGAAACAAGACCAATAACAAAGGAAAGGTCATGATGGGTGTGATTCAAGTACAAGAGGCTACCAACAAGCTGATGATACAAAGTAGCATCTACTTCAGGTGTTGAACAAGTGGTATAAAGTTTGACTCCAAACTGGAAGGGAGAGGGAGATGGCTTACAATATTCCATGTGAAAGCGGCAGATAAGATCACATGCATACTTAGACTAGGAAAGGGAAATACCTTTATGAGTGTGCAAGACTTGGAGGCTAAGAAAATAATACAAGTGTCCAAGGTCTGTCATTTCAAACCACTGCTTAAGACTTAAATTCACATGGTGGATAAGTTTAGGGTCACTACTAGTAAGTATTAGGTCATTAACATAAAGGACTAGGATTATGAGATGGTCATTGATTTTCTTGGTATAGACATTTGAATCAGAATGGCATCTAGAAGAAACTTGTCCATTTTAGGATACCAATCCCGAGGGGCTTGCTTAAGGCCATAGAGAGATTTCTTGAGGCGACAAACAAGACTTGATTTAGACTGAATGTAACCAGGAGGTTGTTGTGTGTAGATTTATTCTTGCAAATCCCCATGCAAGAAGGCAGATTTAACATCCATCTGATGAACTTCCTAATGAAAAGATGCAGCAAGGGAAAGAACAAGGCAGATGGAATTCATTTTGGCTACCAGTGCAAAGGTTTCGGTGTAGTCTATGCCTTCAACTTGAGAGAATCCTTTAGCAACTAGTATTGACTTATGTTTGTCAATACTACCATCTAGTTCATATTTGGTTCTGTAAACCCACTATACATCTGACAAGTTTTTTGCCTTTGGGAAGAGGAAAAAGATCCCAAGTGTTATTTTCCATTAAGGAGTTTTATTCTTCATCCATTACTGCATCCCAATCTGTATATCCATAAGCTTCTTCAAATGTCTCTGGATCACATTTTTTGGGAACTTGAGCGAAAAGTAATGAGGCTCACTAAAACTGAGAGCAAGTAAGACGTCGATCTGTAGTATTACCAGCAAGATCACCTGCAGATTCTCTAGTAGAATAGACCCATTAAGGAAGCTATGAAGCTAGTGTTGGAGGAGGTTGAGTAGGTGGAGGAGTATTTTCATCCTCATTGTCATCATCATATGAAGAAGTAACCGGATTAGGAGAAATATCAAGAGGTGAACAAGAAGAAGAAGATGATGGAACAAGCGCCCAATTAGGATCGCAGACCAATATATATTCATCAAATTTGACGTCTCTTCTTATAATTATATCATAAGAATGTGGTAGAGGAAGTCTATAGCCTTTGAAATATTCAGAATAACCAACAAATATGCACTTTTCACTTTTAGGCTGCAATGATTTCTGTTTTTCATCCGGAATATGAGCCCATGCTTCACTATCAAACACACGGAAATGACTGACATCTAGTTTAATTTTACTCCATGCTTTAGTGGGGGTGTGATTAATTATGTAATTTGCACAATTTATAGATTCATCCCAATATGGAAGACTTAGTCCTTTAGCTTGGAGCATACACTTAGCCATTTCTTTTAGAGTGCGGTTCTTCCTTTCAGCTACACCATTTTGTTGTGGTGTATATGGAACGATATGTTGTTGTTGGATTCGTTGTTCAGTGCAGAAAGTAGTGAACTTGTTGTTAACAAATCCTCCCCCATTATTGGATCTTAACTTAAGAATTTGATGACCATATTGTTTCTCAACAAGGGCCTTGTAGGCCAAGAACATGCCAAAAACTCTGCTCTTAAGTTTTAATAAATCAACCCAAGTGTGTTTGGAGTAATCATTAATGAAATTCAAGAAGTATTTGAAACTAGAGAAGGAAGCATAAGGTAGAGGACCACACAAGTCACTGTGCACAAACTGCAAAGGAGCAGGAGCCGAAGCATGCCAAGAGGCACGCTTGTTAAAACTGTCCTGATGATGTTTTCTGAGTACACAACTGGAACAAACACCATCCTTGCAAGAGACCATAGGAATATCTGTCACCATATTTTATTTACATAGTTGTTGCAATGAGCGATAATTTAAGTGATCAAATCACGCATGCCAAAGCTTGCTCAGTTCATTACTATGAGAAACAAAAATTGATGGAAGTGAAGATGAACCAAAGTTGTCAAACTTGTACAACCTGGTAATATCATCAACTGTTCTAGTAGCTAATACATGTCATGGATCCTTTAAATTTTTTATTACAACTTGGTGAGGTGAAAACTCTACGGTTTTACCATTACTGGAATGAGTGATCTGGTATACTGATAAAATATTACACGAAAGAGTAGGAACACATAATACATCATTAAACTGTCCATTTTCTAGATGAACAATACTAGACCCTTCAACACTAAGTGATCTATCATCACCAACAAATATTTTTTTGGTGTTACAATTATTTAAATCAGAAAATATGGTTTTATCCTTAGCCATATGATAAGATGCTCCAGAATCTATAAGCCATTCATTTGAAGAAAAACAAGAAGGTGTTGCAAGTGCAAAACCAGAGGATGAAAGTGCTTGTCCTGAAGATGAAGTTGAAGAAGAATCAAGATGAATGTGATGCTTCTTCATTGTTGCTTCCAAAGCTTCCATCCTCTTAAAACACATTGACTCTTCATTCCCATCGGGATTACAAAAGTTTCAATGTCTTTGTGTCCTCTTTCCTTTAAATTTGGTGGCTTTATCTTATTGAGGAGAATTTTGAGGCTGAGAAGATTTAGGACCCTTGTTATTTTGATTGTTCTTCTTTGGATTATTCAGATTCTTGGAATTCTTCGAACCATGCGGCTTCTGAGCTACTAAAGCTTTGTGAGAATTACTAGTAGTATTAATTAGTCCAAGATGTAAGAGTTTTTTTTGTTCTCTTATTAAAGAATCACAAAAAACATCAAAAGAGGGAGCTTTGTATTGAGCTCCCGAAGAAAGAAGAGCTTCTCTAGTGGAATGAAATGTTGAGGCAAACACAGAATATGCAGGCCCCAACCTGGAAAGAATGGCATAAATAAGGCCATCATCTACCTTTGTGACTTTACATGCAGCCAATAAGACTCTAAGAGTCTTAAACTTTGTTATAAAATATTTCATGCAAGAGAAATTATTAGGATCTAATGTAAGCAACTCATTCTCAAGCTGATGAGCTCTAATCTAATTTTTAATACCAAAAACAATATTTAGCTTTTGCCAAGCATCATCCAGTGCATGAATGCCTTGAATATGAAACTGCAGATTAGGAGAAATTGACAAACCAATCAAACCACGAGCTGAATCATTTCTATTTTCCCATTTTGCTACTTTATCAGGATCAGAGGGAGGAGTTTCCATGCCAAGGGTAAGTCTATATAACCCTTTTCTTCTAAGAATATCTTCTACATGAGACTTCCATACAAAATAATTTGTACTAGTAAGAAGCATATCATTTGAAATTTCCATTCTAAAATAAATATGACTTCAAGGCTGAAAATAGCTGGAAAAAAGAATGTAGCTCGAAAAAGTAAGCGGTTCAAAAAAACGGCATTGCAATTAGGTTCCGGATGAAAAAGTTATGCCATTTTCAAAAACATTTGAAAGAGCAGCTAGGGGACCACATGGTAAGTAGAGGTAAGTGCACGGCAATAAGAGTTAAAAAAAAAAAAAAACCATAGTCCTAACTTAACTCCTAAACTCACTTTAAGAAAATAAAATTCATTTATGTGCCTTACTTTAATAAATAAGTAAAGGTCACTTTTACATAAAGTTGCTTAAAAAGGGAAGAAAAAACAACTTAAAAATAAAATGTTTTTTTTTTGTTTATTTATAAACGGTTGCTTTAGAAAAGAAAAAAGGAAAAAACAACTTAAAATGAAAGAAAGTAACTTTTGAGATTTTAAGTGGCTCGGTTTTTTTTAATATATGAGATCACTTTTACAATAATGCAACAAATAATAAAAGGATTTGAACTTAAGACCTCTTAATAAGTAACTTTTAACCAAGTGAGCTATAAAAAAGATATAGAAAATGTTGTGAAGGAGGAGGGTTTTTTTTTCTTTTTTCTTTCTTCCCTGTGGTGTGTGCTTACCCCACAGACCCCTGTTTTAGCCTGCAAAACAACTTTATACACAGAAAACAAAAAAACAAGAAAAAAAAAACTCAAAGCTTTCTCGGTCTTTGTTAGTTTTCCGTTAGTTCCTCCTGGTAAGCGTCCTACCTTTCTCGTTATTTATGGTCGGCTAAGACCGCCAACATGCACAGAGAGGAGGCTATCACTTCCATAAAAATAAAAATAAAGGAACCACAAATCGAAATGAAACAGAGAGAAATAAAACTGCGGAAATCAAAACAATATACCTTGGATTTGTAAAATGGCCGCAGATAGGGCAAATAGAAGCCTTTTTTGTACAAAATGAAAGGCGATCCTTAATGGAATCAATGCTCCGAACATAATACCTAATACAAAAATACAAGAAGATAATGACAATAATTTCAAGATAAGAGTGCATAAACCAGAAATTTATCACCAATATCGAAGCCTAACAACAACTAACTGATTGATCTGCGGAACTACAAAATAAACAAAGAACAAAGAACTGGATTCTATAAGAAAAAAATTCAAAAAAATATGCACACACACTTTCTGTACAAAAAAAGCATGAATCAGACATGCTTTTGTTGAAGGAAAGGTGCAAACACATGCTTACTTAGACCGAAAGGTATGCTTTTTCCTTAAATTGCTAGAAACTTGTCAAAAAATGGAAATTTGTGAAACAAATTATGGTCTTGTATGGGAGCCTGCAACAAAACACAACTAGAGCCGAAAAGACAATATATTTGATGCAAAAACACTAAATCCTTCGTAGGAAGTTAGCATACAATGGATTTGAACTCATATCTACAAGAAAAACTTGAAAAAAATCTGAAAAATAAATGGTGAGGGTTAGGGTTTGAAAAAAGAATTCTCAAACATATAGAAAATGCCCAGATCTAGAGAATAACCACAAGGGTTTGGTAGATTGGATGACAAATCTACAAAATATGGAGGACCCAACAAAATTTTTGAAGAATTGTTGCTTGTAAAAATATTTCAAAAACAAATACTGAATAAGGTAGAGCATAGTAACTAGCTCTGATACCATGTTATAATATTAAGAATACACATGAACATACAACAATATGTTTGCTAACATGCAAAGAAAGAATCTACTCGTGTAGCCTTCTATCAAAGTAAGAAACTAGAGACAAGAGAAAAGAGATGATACACCAGATATGCGTGGTAAACCCCCAAATGGGGAAACAACCACAGGAAAGGTATTGTCTTATTATTCTTCAGAAATTTCCATATTACAATACATGGAATCATCGCATAAGAATCACATCACACTCATATTCACTTCATGTTACAATGAAACAATAATCTCATGTATGTTTCCACAACATATCCAAAAGGATCTTCTTCACCTCTATTATTTAACTAGATATATGGAATATTTACATCCCATAACAGATGTGGGATAAATAATTTTTCACCCCTCTTATATAAAGAATGGTTATCCGAAAATTTATTACATGATGCATGTGGGACAACTCTATTTTATAATATTATAGTTATTTATGTCTTTTAACCAACATTACCACACAAGTCATCGTTACATATTCCAACAATTACGAGTCTAGAAAGATGAATGAACATGAGAAAAAATATGTCACACATGATTTATAGTTTCCTACTATAGTACATGCCTTAAAGATGTGGAGACATTATATCATGGGTAGGAATTTTGAATTAACAATAGACTACAATGGACTGAAGTATTTATTTGAGAAGCAGACTTTGAATGCCAGGAAGACAAGATGGTTGGAATTTATTTGTGAGTTTGATTTTGAAATCAAACAAATAAAAGGGAAATAGAACAAGGTTGTAGATGCACTCCATAGGATAGCACATGCAATGCATGCTATAGGAATTAGACTATGTAAATTAGATTTAAGAACCATAATGCTTGAGGTTGTTATCTCATATGAATATTATCTTCAAGTAAAAGAAGGATTGTAGAAAGGAAATGTACAACAAAAATACGAAGGATATAGTTTGGAATATGATGGACTTCTTATGCATAAACATAGAGTTTTTTGTTCCTAATTCTATTGAATTAAGGAAATTGGTAATGAGTGAGATGCATAAGGTTCCATATGTAGGATACCTTGACTATAAAAAAAAGAACATTTGGAAAGGAAAAAATCAATACATTTGGAAAAGAATGAATAAACACATTGCCAGGTATATATATAGATGCATAGAATGGAAAATGGTAAAGGTGGATGATAGGAATCCATCAAGTTTGGTATAGACACTACCAATACCAGAATGAAAATGGGATGTGGTGACCATTGATTTCATCACTAAGTTTCCTAGGACATTGAAGCAACATAATTCCATCATGGTAGTGGCGGACAAGTTAACTAAGGCTACTCACTTTATTCTGATCAAGTCAATGCATAAGGAATCTAACATAATAGAGATTTATATGAAGGAGACAGCCAGGTTGCATTGGATACCAAAGGCCATTGTTTCAAATAGAGATCCAAAGTTTACTTGAAACTTTTGGAAAATTTTACCCAATGGATTTGGAACAAATCTAAATTTGAGTACAACATATCATCCACAAACAGATGGGAAGACTGAGAGAGTTAATCAAGTTATTGAAGATATGTTGACAATGTATGTGATGGATAAGCCATATAAATGGGAAGCGTATTTGTATTTGGTAGATTTTGCATACAACAATGGGTATCATGCTTCCCTAAATATGAGTATGTTTGAATCCTTGTACGATAGAAAATGCAATACTCCAAGAGGTTGGGATAATCCAGCAAACATAATAGTAATTGAGACAAAATTTCTTGAAGATATGGAAGGGTAAATTGTAAAGATTGGGTAGAATCTAAACATGACATAGGATAGACATAAAATTTATGTATATAAGGGAAGAGTAGAAATATAATTAAGAGTTGGTGATCATGCATATTTGAAATTCAAGACAAAGAAGGGTTCATTAAAACTTGGAATTTGTCCTAAGCTAGTGCCCAGATATTGTAGATCATTTTAAATATTCGCTAGGATAGGTCCAGTTGTATATGATATTGCATTGACTACTTGCAAAAAATTGAATAATGCATTTATTGTGTCATTATTCAAAAGGTATATACCTAATCCTAACCACATTATTGATTGTGTTGTGATTCAGTTGGAACTAGAAGGAGATACTCTAGTGCAACTAATGTGCATACTCGGTGGGAAGATTACATTGCTCAGGAACAAAGACATAGGGAAAGTAAATGTCCAATGGATGCAATATGGCCTTGATGAATAAACCTGGGAATTGGAGGATTAAATGTGAGAGGCACACCCACAGTTATTTTGAAATAGTTTGTTGTA
This sequence comes from Larix kaempferi, assembly GCA_027924585.1. Classification (NCBI taxonomy): domain Eukaryota; kingdom Viridiplantae; phylum Streptophyta; class Pinopsida; order Pinales; family Pinaceae; genus Larix; species Larix kaempferi. The sequence goes on from BSBM01000410.1 coordinate 16,489,746, forward strand.
ATATTTTGTACATGTACATAGTGCTGATATGCACTAAGGATGGTGCATAAATTAAGGAGGAGGGTATTGTAACACCTTGTTTTTTACCCCAAGATGTAAATATAATGTAATCATGAAAAGGATAGAATCCGGATTTTAATGGACACGGATGACCAAATGTTTTGTAAATATGTACATTGATTTTTAATATAAAAAAACCCTAACATTGACAAGTGACGAAGGACGAAGAAGAGATGTGGGGATATGATTCCGTAAGGGAGGGGGAGTGAGAGGAGATAAGGGGTATTGACCCTAGCTAATGTCCCTAGTCTTCATTAACCATTTTTACAAAAAAATATTTAACCATAGTTGTGTGTCACTTTAATTAATTATTGGATTAGTTATCGCATGTGAGATTAAAAAGAGGAAAGTGTTCACTTATAGGGAAGCCACAACCATGCATATATATTGTTAAAAACTCGTTGAGTTAGCATTCATTCATTCCATCATTCAAATAGAGAGATCACCCATGTTGTGGTATCTCTAGATGGTAAGCCAAATGAAGATTGGTATTTCATAATCTATCACTTGATCCCTAATAAATTGTTTCCCAAAGATTAGGGAACCTAGCATGTAGAGCAACATGCCTAGAGCCTTGTCATATAGACTTCTTGGTCGGCCAGTAATGGAGTGCCAAAATGGGAAGGGGACAACCTGAGGTATAGGCACAATGCATAGAAGGGAGTACCTCCTCTGATGTTGTGTAGGCTGATGGGGAATGAGTGAGGGGTTGAGGTCAGTTGTGGATGGGGTTACCCACACCACATGAGTAAAGGATAGGTTCCCTTGGGTGAGTGTGCTTGTAAATTGAAGAAGAAGAAGTGAAATTTTCCCCCTTGTGGGTTTATATCCCTAGCTAGGGGGTGGCATTTGTCAAAGAAAGAGAAGGATTGACATATTTCCTATGGTTGGGAGGAACATCCTTCGCTTTCAGCTGGTTGGAGGACACATATAAATATAAGTGCCAAATGAGTTTGAATGCCATGGAATATATTTTATGTTATGTGTTTGTTCAAATACTATTTTATGTGCATGAATTATTGAGCATGGTTTGAATGCATTCATTGTAGGAACAATTCAGTAAAATATAATGGGTATTTTGAATAATTTATAGTTATATTTATATGTATATTTCCATTGTAAAATAAATAGGTTATCTGTCAGTGGAATGGAAATCCAAATTTTGGAATCAAAAGAAAAATTTGTAAGTGGAATTAGTTGCCTCGTGGTCTCTCTAGAAAGAGGTTGCTCGATATGTGATATTAATCAAGTACTTCATTATGATTGTGGATGTAGGAAAAAGCAAAGAAGTGTAACAAGTGCATGCATGTGTTTGTGTCACGTGAGAAAATGAAGACACGTGGATGACCCAAATCCTTATCCTCCACTAATTCATGAAAAGAATATATCCCTATCCTCAACTAATTCATAAGGAGAGTATTATTTCACAAATGGTAAAGTGGGTGGACCAAAATATTTATGAGTTCAAGATGGTGATTTTATAAAAGAATTATGTAATAGATGAGAATCTCTATGTAATAAAAGACCATTTGGAGAAATATATAATAAGCAAGAGAAAGTGAGTTTGTTTATAATTATACCACATGATTGTGGAACACACCAATTGATGTGAGCTATCTTCAACTTATATTCTCTAAGATTATTATTATTTATATGAAAAACTATGTTTCAAAGTGGATGGCGATTGATATATTTTAATTATTATTTTTTTCTCAATTTCAAATGCAAAAAATTTCATGCATTTTTTATTTGATATATGCATATATTATATTTTGGTTAATTAATGATTCTCTTAATATTGTAATGGGAATAAGAGAAATATAATCATGCATTAAAATATTTTTAAAATCATAATGATCTTGAAGGAGTATCTTTAAAATGGTTTCATTCATTTCCAATTTGAATGAATAAAAATTATTAATAGTATATTTGGCATCTATACTTCAAACTATATTTTTAAACTTTTCAACCTATACTACATGTTATGTTCATCTTTCATCTTAGGGAATGGATTGTACACAAATATTCAAATGGGATACAAGCTAACTATTATGTTTATATCAATTTATTATTTTTAAAATTAAAAAGGATTTGGTTATTTGCAGGGAAATAATGTGAAGGAATGTCGGGCTTAATTTTCAAGGAGATTACATTTTTTCAAGTAATAGAGGACCACAAAATTCGAGACTAGTTAAACGTTATAAAAATCACAATTTTGAACATTTTAATATCCTAATTTATTGAACAATATTATAAATTTCAATATGATAATTTTATAAATTTCAATATGATAATTTTATAGCACTCGTCTACTCTCTAAGAGAAAAGATGTTATGGGTTTCGTCTATTCTCTTAGATAAACATTCGAGGTGGTTATTTTTATAACTACTATATTAAAATGTTTTGCAATTTCTCATATGTCAAAAGAAAAGCAGAGAAACGCAAGTTCTCATCCTAAAATTCATTATGATTTGTTCTTTCAATATAGATATATCATTATAGAATATATCACAACCTTCTTTAGAGTAGAGGAAAACGTGTACATTAAAAACAACAAATCCAAATGAATTTTAGGATGATAAGTTTTTGGGATGTTTGGTAAAATTGATCATTAGTTACCACGATTGGTGTTAGTTATTGATATATTCTTTAATTTTTATTTTATCTTAAAAATATATCACAAAAATATTAAATTAAAATATTTAGTTACTTCAAGATAGTTATATCATAAAACAATTAATCCAAAAGTATATTATATGGAAAATATGATTAAAATAATTAGTCTTTAATAATCAGTACATTTATTAATATTTTATGTATGTGACAATGTATTATATAGTTAATGGATTTTTTTATTATATATATTTGATTGTTTTTTATTAATTCAATAGTGCTTTCAATATTTTATGAAAGCTTTTATAACTATTGGTGTACATGTATTTGTATTTGTTAGTTTTTATTGAGTTGAAAGATTTTTATGTTAGAAATAAAGTGGGGTTTCTGAAAATAGAATAATGATAAATTCAGTTATAGAGTTGTGCTCAATATTAAATAGTTTGGGTAAGTTTTTTGAAACATTATATTTAATGGTAGTTATGATTCTAGAAACGCAATTCTTTGTGGAGAACTCCATGGAAAGTAGTATATGAGATGATGAAAAGATCTTTATAATTATAAAGGTTGGTAATTATGTTGTAACACAATTCTGTAGATGAATTCATGGAAAGTAATCTATGGGACAAATGAAGAGATATATATAATTACAATTACAAATATGTGAATCACGAGTACTTTCAGGTGATAATCCATTTTATAAAATTTTAATGTATGCATTTAATATGATTCCTAATTAAGTGAAAAAATGGGGTTTATAAAGTGTGAAACTCAGTTCTGGATGTGCCAATATCAAATTCCAAAATTGTGAAGTGATATTCCAAAAGTGATAATATATAATTCCAAAAGTGCAAAAATCAAATTTCTAAAGTGCCAATATTAGTTTTCAAAAGTGAAAAATCTGGTTTCGAAAGTGTGAATATTGGCTTTCAAAAGTGTAAAATCCAATTCCAAAAGTGCCAAAATCATATTAAATAGGTGAAAAAACAATATCCTAAAGTGCCAATATCAAATAAAAAAGTGTAGTTTTGGAACATGATATTGACACTTCTGGAACCTAATTTTGCACTTTAGAAACATGAATTTTGCACTTTAGAAGAGTTGTTTTTGGCCTATTTTTGAAGGGGCTAGGACTGGAATTAGTCCAATTTTAATTAAATAGGGGTTATCTCATCACAATAGTTAAATAGAAATACATAGCTAAGCCCAAGGATTTGGCAGAATAGAGGTTAAGAATATTTATCACTTTGGGAGGGAATCAATTACTAAAATCTAATGGTGAGTCATTTCTAGGGTTTGGATTTGGGACCAAGTCATGATACAAAAATATATCGATCCCTCTATACCATTGAACATTGTATTAGAATCCCATAAAATAATATACACAATGTGTATATTGTTTGGGAGGCTATTGTTCTAGCCTTTATTCTTGTAGGAAATTGGCTAGTTCTAAGAGTTGGGAATGGAGAGAAGGTAAGGATATGGGTTGACCGTAGGGTGGGTAGTGGATCATTTTTATAAATTACTTGATAATTTGATTTTATCTCTTCAAGGGAAGGGTATTTTCAATCTATCTCAAGAAGCATCTCCAAAACTCACAACAATTTGACAAGAAGAATGGAAGAAGGAAAATTCCTTGGGGTTAGTAGGAATTGGTGCTAAGTAGTGGGATGCTTCATAGCTAAACTAATAATGATTCATTGTTGTCTCAAGGAGTTGGAGTTTGAATTAGTATGGTTAGAGAATCCAATTTTAGGTTTTTGTACCCCTCGAAGTACACTATAAATAAATATAAATAAATGTTTGTAAATGATAGACCTGAATAAAACTAGTTTCAAATATGTTCATAATTAAGTTAATCTCTTAGAGTTAGTTTCCTCATGATCCCACTAAGAAATACACATCATGGGGATATTTCAATAAAGTTATTCAAGGGAATCCACCTATTATGGAGCAGGTGGCATATTCTTTATTGATGATTCCCATGTCTTTAATCTTAAGGCAGAGCTAGGAGAGTGCTTAAACAATTATTTTGAGCTTATAGTAAAAAATTATGTTTTGAGAAAGGGTTATCATTGTTACAAACCATCTTTAGTGACTTGTGAGTGTTCATAAAGTGGAAGAGAAGGGAATATAAAATGGGGAATATGGTTTTGAGTCTTATCTTTCATTAGATTAAGATACTGATTAGTGTTTTAATGCAATTTTTTTTCCATATCTACAGAGAACACAACTCTAAAGTTAATACACTCTCTAAAGAAAGTGTTTATTTGAATGCTAGTAATTTGATTATCTCAAAAGAAAGGGATGGTCATGTCAATCATGATATTACTTTTTCAATAATTTATTATGAGTCATCTAAGTAAATTTTTCATGATTTGTTATATTTTGATGGCCTTATGCAAGATGATAATCGTTCCATCCATTGTCTGGTATATCTATCTGGTGGTTTTCCAATAGACTAGTTTAGAATGTTTTTTTAGTCATCTAAGTAAATTTTTCATGATTTGTTATATCTGGTGGTTTTCCAATAGACTAGTTTAGAATGTTTTTAGTTTAGAATGTTTTTTTCCTAGATAATTTATAGGAAGGACTTATGATTTGTTTTTGTAATGGCTTTGATGTAATTCTTGAGTTATGTGATAATATAGGTATGTAAAAGGAAACTTTATAAACATTGAAAACACCAATTATGACTTTCCTTTTGAAAATACTCCTTTTTGGATAGGTCTTAGGGTATGTTGATCAAGAATTAATGTAGGCATTTCTAGAAATGATATATGCATATGCTCAATGTATTTTCTTTTCAAATCAAATAGAATATATGATTATTTTATGAGGAAAAAACATAAACTCATCTCAAAATTTGCATATGAGGTTCCGCCATAGAACACATTGTTGCAACTATTTCATCAATAACAAAAGAGTATGTATCATGCCACCTAGATGCATGAGTATCATAATGTACACATTATACATTCCAAACAATTAGATAGTTGGAAATAGTTTTGCACCTATGTCTACCAAATACTTGTCAATTGTAATTATATACATAATAATGAAAATATAAAATAAAATAAAATGGTACTAACTTTATCTAAGAAACTATCATGCATATAAACCTATGTCGGCCCATCACAACTATGCTTGCAATGAGGGCATCAATGATGAACGACTAATTTAGAACCATAAAGGACAACTTGGCCAAATGTCATGCAATGTCTAAAATCATTGGTGTGGATTGAAGGCCATGTTGGAATATTAAATTATATTCCTTAGAAGGTAATAATGTATGTGTATTATGTTGGAAGATATCCACAATCTTATGTAAAAGAGTAATACATTATATCCCATATTCATTATGGTAAAATATACTCTTGATATTCATTATTATATAAAGAGATGTTATTATGGAGAATTATATTATCCCACATGTAATATGTGAGAGTAATTCCTCCTCATCTCTTGGTATATAATAGAGTCAAGGGAGTCTCTCACATTATTCCTTCATGAATCATCCATTCATCCACTGTGATCACTAGTGTGGATCATATCATCATGATCTTTCTATATTGTATTGGGGTTATTGTCACTGCTCTCTTGTAAGCTTGAGGGAGATATTCTGGAGATAATAGAAGACTACCTTCCCGTGGACGTAGCCCAATTGGGTGAACCACGTATATCTGGTGTACTCTTTTCTTTTGTTCTCTTTTTTTGTACTTATTATTGATATGTTATTGTTTTGCATAGATAGGTAAGCTAGTTTAGTTAGATCCATATCTCTAACATGGTATCATAGCTTGTTGCTATGATCTAGCACCTTCTATTGCTTTCAAACAATATTTTATCATTTGGGCATTGATTATTTCTTGTAGATTTGCTTTCTATCTGGTAGCCATTAGGCATATCTTCAGATCTGGGCATATTTATGCAGTTTTTTATTTCTAACCCTAACCTTGTTGTGTAGATTTTTGCAGAATTTTTTCAAGGGTTTCTTAATGTTGTTTTTGTAGATCTATAAGATTTTCTGATTCTCCTCAAGGAGATCTATCTTCCAATTCTCAAAATGACAATTTTTGTCCAAGTTTGGTAGGATTTGTGCACGTTTCCATCTTTGACAGATTCGACACTGTTTTTGACCTCATAACTCGGTCAATTTTTATCGAAAGTTTTATTATAACCTGTTTTTGGAACTGGAAAAGTTGTTTTGGATCCACTTATATGAATAGAATAGGATTCTGGGCCTTCCGGTTGCCAAAACAGAAACTTTCGTCCAAGTTTGGTAGAATTTGTACAGGTTTTTGTCTTCGGCAGATTTGACACTGTTTTCGGTCTCATAACTCAGTCAATTTTTATCAGAATTTTTATTATAACATGTTTTTGGAACTGGAAAAGTTGTTCTAGATCCACCTATGGGGACAACAGAATTCTAGGCAAGTCTAGGCACTCAATCAAAGGGATGTAAGTAAACGTTTATCTTTCCTTTACTGTTTTTTTTATTTTGTTTTTTGCATATTCAGATCAGTATGGTAAAGTATTTTATTTTTTTGTTATTCATCTTTTGCATTTAGGTTTTGCTTATGTCATGTTTATTAAGAGATTATTTCTTGTTCTTGATATATATTTGTCTCACCTTTCTATATGGAAACATTGACATCTTTTAAGGGCATGAATCTCTAGTATATTGTCATGATGATAGCTATAAACCATCTAATACTTAATATAATAAACAAGATACTTAATAACTAATTTGTTCTTTTCTTTGTTTAATCATGTTGATTTATAATCATGTCATATTTATAAAAGCAATTTTATAAGAACAATCTCATATGTGTTATCTTGTGATCATTATTTGCTTTATTTATATGTTATTGTTGACCTTTGTGTAAAAGCAATTTCATTGTTTTTATAAGTAATATCTTTATGATCATTCTATGCTCTTGCTAATTAATTTCTTGAGTAAAGTCAATTTTTGAATCTATGTGATATCATAATTTTTTGGCTTGTCATAAGTTATTTAATTGGGATATAGTTTCTTTCTCATGTATTGCATAGATTGTATCTAGTTCCTGTGCTATTTGTCTCTAACATTCATATACGGAAGCATTGACATGTGTTGTTTGTCTCTAACATTCCTATATGGAAGCAATGACATTTCCAGGGTATCTCATCTCTTGCATATTTACATAGTGTTAACAAGAAATTAACCCACGATTAAGGCCTTTAGTGACTTGTCATTTCATAATTTTTTCTATGTGATATCATGAGTTGATCATAATTTTCTATATATTGATCATATTAAACATTTTGATTTATTTTCATATATATCATGTCATGTTTATTTCGATTATCTTTTACTCAATATTTATATGGCTTTGAGTAATCTTATAATCTTGAAATATTTGTCATGAGCACATTGTTCTTGTTGCAATATGATTTCTATTCTTATGAGTGCAGAGGTTATCTTGTTCCTACTTGTTTCTAACGTTCCTATATGAAAGCAATGACATGTGTTTCTTGTCTCTAACGTTCTTATATGGAAGCATTGACATTTTTAGGGCATTTATCTATTGCATATTAACATAATGCTAATAAGAAATGCACCTATGCTTCAGATTAGTTGCTTGATGACTAAATTTTCATATATTTAAGTGAAATCTTGGGCTTACTATTTATATGTTGTGGCTGACACTTAATGTGTAAAAGTAACTTCATTTTCCTTAAATGAGCAAGTTAATCTTTTATTTGATCATATTATGTTGTCATCTTTTTATATGATGTTTGCTAACCTTTGGTGTATAAGCATTTTCATTTATGTATGAGCACCTTTATTTTATGATCTTTATATGCTTTAATCTTGGAAGTTCTTGTGCAGATCAGTTTTATGTTTAGGCTTTCACCTTATTCCAAAAATATCGAAGAACCATATTCTACTGTTAAAGTCATGATGTTCATCTGTATGATATCATTTTCGATGTGTAGACCATTGGGGTCTTCTACAGATATTTCTATTGCACCTTGATTGGAAGAATGTCTGCTATCTACATGTGTATTGGCTATCTGGATATCTTTGTACTCTGTTGTGGTGTTCTTAGCCACATGTTTTGTTGTATAAGCCGTCAGAAGGTATTTGTACATTGGTGTGGATGTTCTATCAGAGTTCTCCAACTATCAGTTATGGTTGTGGTGATTTAGGTATCTTGTGGATCTAGTAGCCATGTTGGCTTCTCTTTAGATCTGGGCACCTTGTTGTTGGATTTTGTCATGTGTTCTCAACATCTATTGGATCTAGTAGCCATAAAGGCTTCTCTTTAGATCTGGGCATCTTTTTGTTGGTATTTCATCGTACAACCTAGTTCATGTACAATTTCATGGTTCAATGAGAAGCGTTGTTCTTCATCAATTTCCATCAGTCGAAGTGTTCTTCTTTTTGCAGTTTGGTTCTTCTGGAAGTTGTCATCAAGGGGGAGCAATAATGACTCCTTCCTTCCTTTGTTAGTAGGATTTTCACCCAGCCATTATTAAGGGGGAGTGTTGGAATATTTTATATTCCTTGGAAGGTAATAATGTCTTTGCATTATGTCAGAAGATATCCACGATCTTATGTAAAAGAGTAATACATTATATCCCATATTCATTATGGTAAAATATACTCTTGATATTCATTATTATATAAGGAGATGTTATTATGGAGAATTATATTATCCCACATGTAATATGTGAGAGTAATTCATCCTCATCTCTTGGTATATAATAGAGTCAAGGGAGTCTCTCACATTATTCATTCGTGAATCATCCATTCATCCACTATGATCACTAGTGTGGATCATATCATCATGATCTTTCTATATTGTATTGGGGTTATTGTCATTGCTCTCTTGTAAGCTTGAGGGAGATATTCTGGAGATAATAGAAGACTACCTTCCCGTGGACGTAGCCCAATTGGGTGAACCATGTATATTTGGTGTACCATTTTCTCCTGTTCTTTTTTTTTGTACTTATTGTTGATATGTTATTGTTTTGCATAGATAGGTAAGCTAGTTTAGTTAGATCCATATCTCTGACAGGCCCTACCCTTGGTGGTCTAACATTTCCCATAGATGGATCTTGACAAGATGTTATGAAAAATACATTATGTGTAAGTATATTATGTGTTAGGGTGGATATTGTATAACTAGTCACATGAATCTTGTCTCCAAGGTGAGGTGGTTTGGATGGACAAGGTTAGGAATAAACCTAGGAAGGCTTGATGCTCTCAATGAGTTATGCATATCCATTTATCAATCCTAAGAAAACACAAGACTGTCTCCCTAGATATCACCAATATCAAACTAATTGACACGCCGACCCAAAATAAACTTGGCCCATAATTTATGTAGAAAATAAAATGGAAAATCCTTGTTATTCCAAGGATTTGATCAAATACCATGAATCAATTATCCATCTAATTGTCTATGAATTATTAGAAAGTGCACCAATCCATGAAAAGATTCTTCTTTCTCGGATCAAAAGGTTAGTTGGTTCTAGGGTCAATAAAGAATTGGACAATCATCTCTTTCGTAGGATACAAATCTTCAACGTCTTCCTTACTTGTGTCAATTGAGTAGTATTCTCTCATCTTGACACTATATTCATATATATTGGATAATTGGCCATGAAAATGACAAATGAAAGAAACAATGGTCTCATGCAAAATGGCCAAGGAAACACACAATGACTTCGTAGTATTCCTAAGATCACCTATTCAACTTCTAATTTTATCTAAACATCGAATAACATCGAATAACTTCCATGTATGGTTCTCATAAAAATGGTTAGATGTTAAGGTTGAGTACGAATAACTTCCATATATGGGTCTCGTAAAAATGATTAGATGTTAAGGTTGAGTACTAGAGTTGGGTTTGAATCAAAGTTTTTCTCTAACCTAACAAGATAAATACTATATTTAAATAATAACCACAAAGTTTAGAAATGATTTAAATGTGTATAATTTAAAATATATAAATAAAATATATAAATATGGAATTTAGTATAAACCTATCTCAAAATGAGAACTCATCCATGAAATAGTATTAGTTAATGAAATGGACATCAGAATAATATGCCTTGCTGGAAAGCTTTTCAAAATCATTATTATTGTAATGTCCCACCACCATGTGGGTTATTGCAATGTCCCCACCACCATGTGGGTTCCTAGTGTGTTAAAAGAATGATATACAATGGGTTGTAATTGTACGAGGAGAATGACAATAATTTGACAATTGAATGGGTGGTAATTTCTCGGTGGCACACACATAATTTGACTTCATATCAACTCATTCCAAGTGGCAAACATTATCCATTGAAGAAATTTCCAAGGAAGCCAAATTGAATCATACTTATAATTGAACTCTTCATGATTCTAATCTACTTCCAAGATGGAAAGGACTTAAAAGTTAAAAGTACATCATGGAGTTGGTCTCCAAGATAATGTTTGCCATCAACATCGTCCTTTCATAATACTCGACAACCATGACCACCCAATCAAACATCAATCTCAATATTTGGGGCAGATACAACAACCATGTATTTTGTTATGATATGCATTTTTCATGAAAATATAAATAATTTCAACCACTTCTCAAATCACTCACAAAACCGACAATGGTATTCCCACGTTCATGATAAATGAAGCGTCATCAAAATTGTCCGGTCCTTCCTTTAAATGTAAATAAGGCCGACACGCGATACTTAGATATTGTTCCATGTATTATCTAGTAACTACATTTAATAATGCCCACCACTGAGAGATAGAGGTGGCCTAAAATCATAATACGATCGCAACCACTTTTTTATAAATTATCTAAGTAAAAATATATCCATAAAATAAATTATAAATATAATTACAAATCATATATGTGCATCATTATTCCAAACAACATCTACCAAACCAGGTAACTGAATAGTTCATATAAGTCAATCATTATTTCTTAGTGATGGATGACACTGTAGAGTCTCTATTAACCACCACATGGATTACCAATGTTGGTAATCCTTATTACCCTGATTGGATAAAGACCCTTTGGTCTCCTTGCAAACCCCATTGATTCCATCCCTCAATTACTCAAGAACTCTCAATTAGGTGGAGACTCCTTCTATCTACATCGTAACACATCACTAGGGCTAACAAAGCACTAAATATTATGATCATATTAGAAAAAATAGATACAAAATTCTATAGAAAGCGTAATGAAATTGCTAGAGGATTTTGGGACAAACACTACCATTGACGATGGTTTGATTTGAGAGAATCATGAGTCACATGTACTCGATAATGGTAAGAGTTCAAATTTTTTCCAAGATTGTCGATACCATTTTGTAGGTGGAGTTGATTATTACAAGAAGAATTGAAATAATTAGGATGTTCATAAGGCATACCTTGAGACATGGGGCCTAATCCTCCTTGACTTCTTTGGTTGATGACTCAAACTTTCTCCAGATTCTTTTGTGTCCCTTCATGCGGGCCGTTCAAATCGAATAATTGTGGCCATTCTCTGATGTCATGCATTTCCTTGCAAAGACTACAAACTTCTACATTGTTTAATGGGCATTCATTGCAAGCACGCTTTCTAGTGCACTTTGTATAGGAAATTGCCAAAGATTTTGCAATTTCATCTTGTTTCTTTTTTCTATCAAATGTATCAAATTGAATTGGTAGTGAATTCAATATATATGTCTTTATATCTTCCAACAAGTTACCAATCTCTACCTTTGTTAATCCAAATGTGGCTTTGAGAATTTGTGTAGTTTCCCATATTATGCCTTTTTTTTTCTAGGTATGACTCTAGATTAGTTTCATTTGGAGATATCCCCACATGCAATCAAGTTTAGGGATTCCATACACTTTGGCATCTCTTATTCCCCTCAAGATTACTACTTTAAGAGAATGTTATCTATTGTGAAATTGGTAGGTCTCTTAAAGCTAAAGTTAAACCTTTGAACATATCCCTCTAAGGGATCATCTTCTCCTCAATTCATTCAAAACATTTCATCCCTAGATTCTAGTTTATTGATATTTCATCATGAAAATATCCTTCATTATCTCCCATGTCTGGATACTATGTCCATTAAATCCCATGAACCACCTCAGAGTTTCTTTGTTCAATATAGAAGGAAACAATCTCAACTTCTATGCATCATTTTTATATTCATAAGTCCTAAAATGGAATTCAAATTTGAAAAGGAAAGTGTTTGGGTCATTAGTGACCATTCAATGTAAGTGTGGAAGAATAATTGGATTGATGTTATTCATTCTTACTTGCTCATATGCTTCTTCGATAGGAAACTCAAGCATTCCTTGTTCTTCTTCAGTTCTTTCTACTACCCTTCCTTTTTCTCTTTCTTCAACCATAATGAATAGGGATAGAAGTCCAAAATATAGGCTATAGAAGTTTCCCAAACCTCAAATTCCTCAACACTTTCTTCTAGTTCTTTCAAAGTTTGATCTTGGATTTCCATTTGAATAATAAACTCAAGACTCCCTTCTTATTTTTTCCTCATACTCCTTGTTTGTCATTCACTTTGGTTATAGAATGTTGGTAAAAATAGTCCTAATCTATCCTACAAAACATGCATTTTTCTCAAAAACTACCTACTGAATATAGAAAATAAAACCACTTTGCAAGAGGAAATTCTCAGGAACCTTGGTTCCTTCTCCCTTTTATAGTGGAATTCCTATTTAGTAATGCCTTCTTCCTTGAATATTACCTCGACACTACCTAACAACATCGCCAAAAAATGGCAAGATTAAGAATTGCATAAATAAAGGTTATTGAATCCCATAGAAACACATTTAAACTTTTAACTAGAGGAGATGTAGACTTATGAAGTGTTGTAAAAATTCAACCTTCAAGTGTAAAAGGGATCTATGTAATAGGTTATGTATTATGTTCTTTTAAATAATGGAAACAACATGAGTTATATGCATCCTCTCTACAACAAAGTTCTAGTATTCTTCAATAAAAGTCTTCCACACGTCAAATTCCTTTTGACTTATTGGTTGGTGCTACAAAATCCTACTACTCCTAGAAACTTAAACTATGCTACGAAAAGTAAAATGAAGTATTCAAAACTCAAAGCTACAAAAATAACTAAAAAGAAAATTCAATGCTTGGAAATAAATCTAATCTAGAGTGCACTAAGTTACAACGGTGACTCCTCTCCTATCCATAGGTTGATGGCATGCTGAAAAAAGGATAATCATAATGACATAAACATTACAGCTACAAAAATGAAAAAATAACACAATAAAATACATATCCAATGGAAATAAAAATAAAAGGGTGCATTCACCAACAACTTCTCCAAGTGATCCCTGCTTGAAGAGGATTGGAAAATACCTTCCTTTAAAACATAAACCATCTCATAATAACAACCTATTTATTTTATTATGGACTATAAAATTACAAACTCAAACCTATATCTCCCTAAACATAGTTGTATGCAAACTTCAAAACATGTTATTATCTACCCTAGCTCGAGTTGCAAATGAGCATATTTATACTAAAAATGTCCTTGGAATTCTATTGAGGAACTCCAAACTATGTACTAATAGTCTTACCATAAAATCACCAACTTCCTTTTCAACAATTATGGTAGCTTGTTAAGTAACTAGATTTTAGGGTGCACAATCCTCCTTTGGCATTAGAACATATGCTCTACTAGAGAATTCATGAAGTCCATCTTCCTTATGGTTGATTGATTCAATGAGTTGTTGTAGAGTGCAAAACCATGCCCCATCTTTTCAGATTGGAGCACTTTCAATGTGTGCTTCTATAGCTCCATCTATTTCTCTGTTTAGATCAGAGTCGCAAGTTGATCTTGCATACCTTAATTATATTCTAGTAGGTATGGTGTCTCCTTTTTGAATTGATGCATGTGTATGGGTTGTGGAATGGAAGGAATGTGGTTTCCCACTTGTCATCTCCCCTTGTTGTAACTGGGACAAGATCCAATGGTGGAACTAATTGTTGAAAAATCAATCCAAACAACTTTTTACAATAATAGAGGTCAAGGTTATGGAAAAAAAACTCACCATCACACACACCATTATTCCCTATACTCATTGACATAAAGAGAAACTTAAGCATATTCACATAACAACTCATAAAATACAACTACAATAAAAAAAAATGTAAGTAATTATTTAGCATCTTATCGTTGGCTACATGCCAGGTTAGCTAGTTCAATAAATATAACATTAATAATGGGAAAAACTTCAAGGTTTTGGGAGGGTAATTCACTATACAAGATGAACAAAATGGGCCAATTTAGGAGCCTACCATTTTTTGTTTTCTAAAAATACTAATACTAATAATTGATAATTATTTCTTAAATAATTTGTTATATAATAAAAATCTTTACAACATCAAAATCATGTAAAACTAATATCTATTTGAAAATTTAAACCCTCACAAATAAGTCACACTTCATCAATTGGATGTAACTTGAGTGATTGTGAGGAAAAGTTATTACTCGAACTACTTAAATCAAAATACCACATTGTGACATGTTTCCTCTTTGTGAATTGATTGTTAATGAGTTAGAAATAATATATTCATAAATTGTTATTCTCAAAATGAGGGAAAGTGCTTGAAAAATTTCTAAGATATATTACCTCAAAAAAAAAATTACAATCTAATTATAACTTAAATTCTATTTTGCAACATATTTCCTTAATAAATTATATATTGTTTATTTATGAAGTGTAACTTTTAAATTTAAAAAGAAATAATAATTAAAAAAAATTCCATGGAATACATTATTGGGAAGAAAAAAAATCCAATCATGACTTATTTTGTATATATGGTTGAATTTAATCTGTCATGTATTACTTGCGAAATAATTTGGACATCATAATGATATATGCCATGCTAAAGAGGTGAATTTTTTTCAAAATCTTTATTGTTTTAATGTCCCCACCCCATGTGGGTTCTTGGTTTGTTAAATGCATGACATAAAATGGGTGGTAATTGTAGGAGGAGAGTTACAATAATCTAACTCAATGACACTAGCGTAATTTGACTTCAAATCATATCAACTAACATCCAAGTGGTAAACATTATCCAAATGATAAATTTACATTATCCCAAAATGAATCATATTTCTAATTTCAACGTTTGCTTATGATATGAGGTTCATGTCCCATGTGTACACATCATGGGAATTATTTATTTTGAATTTATTATAAAGTATTCCAATATACCTCCAATATGGATAAGACTTAGCAATCCATCATGGAGTTGGCCACCGAGAAAATGTTTGCCATCATTATCAACAATGTCCTTTTGTAGTACTCTAACAAATATGATTATCCAATCAAATATCAATCACAATAATTGGATAAGATACAATAACCATTTATTTTGGTATGATATACATTTATCAATCAATCTCTCTCATATAAATATATATTTGTAAATTTAATTTTTTTTTAAAATATTAATTTTAAAGTGGTTTATATTTAACAACTAAATAAAATAAAAAATAAATAAATACTTATTAAATTTAATCCATGGTGAATAGCTTTGTTGGACTAGAGTGGTTTACAAAGTTTTAATTATATAGAAAGAGATTGTTTGATTTTGAAATTTGGAATTAAAGATGGGCAGATAAAAGTAATGGCCATTAAAGAGGGTATATGCGAGCTAGGTGTCTTTATGTGTATTTGGCAATTTTGAAATTTGATAATTGACCTTTTCTTTTCATTTACATGTATTTGATTAATGGGCTCAATGTGCAAACCCAAATCTTGATTTTTGATTGTCAATGGTTAATGAATGACTCTCTATATAAAGTTTTGGAATGTTATTTACAAAGAACTTGAATTCATCCTTAAGAAATCCATAGTCCACATTGTTTTCTCTTTTCTACGAAATCCACAATGCTTCCTCTGTCAATGAATAATGAATGAGACACCACATTTTTCTTAATATGGAAAGATCGAGCATGATATTTACACAACCCTTAGTTGCATTGTATGAAATACACATTTCTTTATCTTCCCATTGTTAATGATTGATGTTGCATATTTAATATGAGAAGATCATGTTATCTATATAAACACTACTTCCCTTTTCCCTCGAAATCCACATTGCTTGATTTGACCTACCAAATATGCATTTCTCCAATTGCACATGGTTGCTAAATATGTCCCCACATTTAATGGGGAAGATTGGGATACTATCCCAACCCTTAGATTGCATCCCATAAAATCCATATTGCTTACATTTTTGTGTGTTCCCTTTACAATGGTTTCTACTATCATTTTTTTCAGACAATTAATCCTAACTCACGACACTTAGAGGTAGATAAAAATGTCATATGCGTTGAAGTGTGCACTATTCATAATTTGCTTCCTATGCGATATGTGTCATGTACTTCCACTTTGTCAATGGTGCGAGGGTTATCGAGAATATTTAACTTTTATAGTGGTGCGATGAGAGATTTCTTGTGGAAGTCGTGATAGTCCAAAGATTTAAGGTAATGTAATAATAATCCATCTTGCTATTTAGAACTTTTTCAATTATGCTATTTGTCATCCCTCATTAGCTCTAAACCTTGTGATCATTGCAATGTATCATCGAATTCATTGTGAATTTGATTCGTGTCTGGATTGAAGACTATGTTAGGCTACAATATATGATCGTGTGGTCCCAAACTTTACCTCCCATGCGGTTTGTTATCATGTTGTTTCAAAGTTAAGCCCGGTCTGATATGTTGCATCATCTCGAACTTTACAATCTATGTGATATTATGTCAACTGGAATATACACTTTTCGTATCTTGTCCTGTTTTTTCACAAGAATAAGATGGTGAGCACTTTGGACATTTCCAAGGTAGTATGATTAACAACGGTATCCAAGGTAGTTCAATGAGGATGGGCTTCTTTTGGCTGTGGTTTTCTGAAAACCTTAGTAGGGTTTGAGACAAAGCATTTTGTAGTAGCCTTAGTCAAGTTAGCCTTCAGGTTTGGCCAATACCAAACAAGTAAAACAAGTGGGAACTATTTTATGCAAAAAAATCTTGGTTTTAGATTTTTTACTAGTGTTTTTTTTTGGATCTACACCTTCTGGCAATGTGGGGTTAATTTTTTCAAATAGAAAAAGTTGGTAGTAGGGTCAGAGTCCCTCTGACAAGTGGCATGAACTCTTTACGATCACCTATCACATCAAATGTTGGTTCTCCGGATTCAGGGTTTGTAGATTCAAAAGCTATTGAAAGGGAGAGCTTTTCCCCAAAAAAGCTATTCTCGGGTTTATGGATCAAAGCAAACCCTAGCCTCGTGTTGACTATGCATCAGTGTGATTTCCTCTTCATTCTACAAAAGCCTCTCAGGATTTAGATGCTGTGAACGATTTAGGTCAATCCATAGACATTTTTTTGGGGATTAATCACTCTCTCTTGTGCTCGACAGTAGGGGTTGATTTTACAATTGGGTCGAACCACAATCATCTGCACAAACCCTTATTTGTGGAACGCTTTAAATCTCGGCAGAAAATAAAGAGCAAAAAGGAAAAATCAGGGCGCTCTCGGTGCGTTCTTATCAAAGACATCACGTTTGATATGGTGCAATCCCTAATGAATAGAACTTTGATGGGGAAATTGAATTCATTAAACTTTAGGGAACAAAAATCCTGGAATTATTTGTCCCGACTCCAACCAATTCTAAAACCTTAAGTGATTATCACTATCAATCAATTGATTCCACTTCATACTCTCCATAGTCATGTAGTTGTTTATATAGTCTAACTACACCAACGATTCTAGTTAGCTCATAAAAGACTCATCGGTATGGGCATAGGTGACAATTGGCATAGGTGACAAGCGATTGAGTTTATCCATCACCACACTTAACACCCATTCTCACTAATTGAAAACTAATTAATATAGGATTGTTCCAGGTGTTAACTACAACCGAATTTGTTGGGAAACATAGAGATAGTTGAGTTTGTGATTTGTGAATCGACCAACAGGTGATGTTGTGGTTAACATGTAGTATTATGGGCCCACAATCTCAAGGGGACTTATCGGTCGAGGAGTCAACATTGCACAACAGAGGAAGGGTGTGGTTTAGGTGTGGCCAAAATTGCAATAACCATGGCGGAAAAAGTTTTATAAACATTCCATATGATTTCATTTAGTAAACTTCCACAATTTTCAAATGAAAAAATATAGAATGCAAACAATCCAAAAATTAATTATGATTTTGCCCAATGAGGAAATGTGGGATGCTTTTTAGGCTTATTGAAGGTCAAGTATTACCCATTGAGTACTAACAAGTTCGCTCAGAAAATGAATGACTAAAGGAGCTTTGAAAAGAACACTAGATATAAGATATAAGGACGAAAACATTCTCCAAACAATCCAAATGCTATCAAGGTTGTGTGGAATGCAACTCTATGTCACATGTTTGATATATCTACACTAGTACAAAATGAGAGATAAGTGGCCAGACGACCAAACAAATTGGTCACCATAGTTTTTTCAAGGGATAAATGACCAATTTGGCCACAGGATAAGAACTAAACTAAAAATGACCAAGGTAAATGACCAATTTGGTCATGATATAAAAACTAAACTAAAAATGACAACATAACAATTGGTCATTTTTAGTTGTGTCACTCCGACAATGGAAAATTACAATTTTGATAATGAATTTGTACAATTTACTAAATTTTAACACTGCAGACGGATTCAGAAACCCTTTTCTAGGGGGTAGGGGTCTCTGAATCCATCTGTAGTGTTAAAATTCAGTAAATAGCAAAACCCCTCATGTGTCATAGCTCAACATTAATGCATGAAGCATATTTGCACCGCTTACATGAACAACCTTATACGTAGTCTTTTGTTCTTGGAGTAGAAGCAATTTGCTTATAAGCTTTACATCCTTCCCAAAGTATCATAATCAATTTCCAATACATCTATGGTACAAGAATTAATAAAATCCATCCCAAGCTGAGATATCGCAAGTACCACATAACTAAACTAAAAATGACCACATAAAAATTGGTCATATATTTGGTCATTTTTAGTAGTGTCACTTTGACAATAGAAAATTACAATTTTGACAATGTATTTATACAATTTACTAAATTTTAACACTGCAGATGGATTTAGAGACCCCCAAATTTTAACACCGTAGGTGGATTTAGAGACCCATTTCTAGGGGGTCTTTGAATCCATCTACAATGTTAAAATTTAGTAAATTGTAGACCCCCTCATGTGTCACAACTCAACAGTTGATACCAAATTAGCTTACAAATTTTATATTTATATATAAAAAAAATTATTATTATTAGAAAAATCTATAATATGAAGCCCCATAACCATGTAATAGTTGTGAGCCACTAAATATTTTAATCATAATATATAGGTTTTATAACCCATATACCCCATCCCAATACTCATCATAGAGTTTCAAAGTTATGGCACCATTTCAAAACAATGCCCTTGTTTGCCATCTTCCACTTTAACCATGGCAACCTTACAAACATAGGTTTCAATAGTTTAAGGCCCAAATAAAAGGTGCACTATTTCAAAGAGTAACCAAAGTATACAAACCCATTTCTCCAAGGGATTGATGTGCAAATATTTGAATGACAAGAGTTTATATTTCAAAACATTAGGTTAAATCAAAACCCATTTTTTGCGCACAATGTGTGCCAACATAATTTTTGTTAAAATAAAAACCCATTTAATATTTTGAAACCTCGTGCCAATAATCAAAACACATATTATGTGGCATATTATGACTTTAAAAACCACATGAAAAAACTATGGTTTAATAATCCGCACATCAAATTTAAAATGCACATACATCGAACCTTGGCCCTCAGCGCTAAATCCCAAATACGTGACCATATAGAAATTGGACTTCGGCCTTTAAAAACTCGGTCCCTATCATTGTGTAGTGACCCATGTGACCACGATCAACAATGGAATTCAAACCCATGGGTTTGAATTGCAAAAATTGTACTTGATTTTAAACCATCCCATCAAAGTGAGTGAAGTGGTTGTAGTCTAATAGTGATATTATACTTTCAGTTATATGTAAAGTAGTTTTTATATGTCTTACAACCATACCAAGTTGAAGGAACAATTTATTGTTTGAATACATTTAATTATTTGGATAATTGATCAATATTTAATGAAAATTTTGAACCATTTACATTTTATTAAAATTGTTATTCCTCATTGTTAGGATTACCATTGTTTTTTTTTTTTGGAGTTTATTAATATTAATAGAAAAAATAAACCATATTTTGATAAAATAGTACCTATGTTACACGTATTACAAAACAATATATATTAATTTTTCACATTATTCATCTTTTAATATATTATGATTTCGTATTTTAAGTAATTTTAGATGACTAAATTATTTAACTTTTAAATTAATATCAATATAATTTTATCTATCATGTTATCAAAAAGATCAAATCTTTCAAGATACAAAACTTTCCTTAATTTTTTTTATTTTAATTTTTTTAATGATGATGATGATGATGATGATGGTTAACGTTCTCTAAGACCAAATTTGGTCTATCAGACCTTAAAATAATAAAAGATAAACAATAAGGGAATTAAATGGTTTGCTTTAAAGTTGTATTCCTATGCTCAAAAAACTTGGAGAGAAGATTTCCTAGCTCATTATAATTTTGGCAAGTTAGGAGGTTGGAAAGGTTTGTATTATCGCAAATATTATGAAATTGAGATCTAATGTGGGTGTAAGTGGGGCACTCTAAGAGAAAGTGATTTTCATCCCCAACACTCATAGACTTACAAAGACAAAAAATCATTTCCAACCACGGAGTTTTAGGGATTGACCAATGTCATGTTTCACTATGGAGCTCATGGGAGTTCGTTCTTACCTTGACCATATTAATTTTCTTCTTTGAGCTAGTTAATACTAAGAGATACTTCTGAACTTGCAAATTAGTTTTAATGACCTCTTTATAGTATCTTAATTGATTTCACCTCTAATTCTTTTTCACACCACATTTTCTCTTTAAACTTAGATGTAATATTATTTTTGACATTAGTGATGTTTTGCAAAGTGTCATTTTCTTCAATGCCCCAGTGATTTAACCAAACCGAGGTATCTTTACACTAGCCTTGCTTGAGGCATATGTGGTTTTGACTTGAATTTAAAGCAACTTTATGAAGTATCTCGTCTCCCATGTTGTCTATTTTTTGCTTGTACATCAGGTACCTAATCATAGACATACTCTCAATGGAGGAGAGACCTATTTCAATAAAAAAAATTATTATAAATTATTAACTCCATGCATTTCATATTTATATTTATATTTACTTAATATTATTATTTTTTATAATATTACATATCAACTCCATATTAAACATAAACATAATTACACA
Organism: Larix kaempferi; assembly: GCA_027924585.1. NCBI lineage: Eukaryota > Viridiplantae > Streptophyta > Pinopsida > Pinales > Pinaceae > Larix > Larix kaempferi. The sequence continues at coordinate 16,511,838 of BSBM01000410.1, forward strand.
TCTTTCTTATATTAAAATGTATAAAACACTATTATAATATTATATTAATATTATATTTACTTAATAATATATAATTTAAATAATATTTTTGTAATATAATTATATTCTTGAAATATTCAATATTTTCACATTTCAAATATTTTAAAAAGAGAATTACAATTAAAAATGTCACATTATAATATATTAGCCAATCCCATCATCCCGAGATATTTGATTAGTTTGTGTCACATTTCAATGATCAAAAACCAAATTTGTATGTGTTCTCTCTTCAAGCCCTCAGTTTTTGGAATTGTTCCATGTGACATGGTGCTTCAACTGACCAAGCAGTAGGTGCCACGGTAGAAATGGCCCTTAGCTCCGTGGGCTAGCATATGCCCTTTTTTTCCCTCGATGCTAGGCCTCGATATTATGCAACCTTGGAATTGGGTGCTTTGGCCTTTAAAGTTTCTTGGCCTACGCTCTCATGCTCGAGCCCATTGGCTCCATGGCACTTCAACAAAGGAAATCCCCAACACCCTTTGGCCTACCTCTCGGCCCTATGGAGTGCAACGTTTCCCAGTTCAATGTGTCTGCTATGGTTAGGGAGAGTCTGGTTAAACAGGATATGGATTTCCACATTCATTTGGATGATGTGGCCATCACCCACTTGTCCGATGGTGTTGAACTCTCAAGGGAAGTCGAACATAAACATGTGGCTTAGCAGGAGGCCAAGAGATCAAAATTTGTAGTTTCAAAGACCAAGTAGGAGAGGAGGGTTGTTGTTATACATACAGAGGGAGAGAGTGAAGCCACTAAGCTTATTTCATATGCAACTACCAAGACTGGGACCAGTGTCATCGAGCTCAGATGAATTGATTATTCCAAGGAAATCACTGCCACTCTGTCCAAGTCCCCCAATGTTTTTTACTTTCCCTCCATTAATAACATGATGTTGGGTTTGAATGCTTCCCATTAACAAGGTACCATCTGTCTTCAAAGCTCTAAAAACCCATGTATTGGAAGGGTTTGCAGTCTTTTTAAGATTATAGAGTCCAACTGATGGGGTTTTCCCATTCACCTCCTTCTAGTGGGAGTTTTTGATTGGGAAAGTGCCCTAGGTTGCCAAGACCATAAACCCTGAGCATTACTACCAAAAATCAAAGTCATATCATAGAAAATTATTTGCTTGAATGCATACAAATTTTGTACCCTGGTTCAAAAAAAAATCATAGTTGTTAGCTTGGATGCATATAACATTTAACCCTGAGTTTTTCCAGTGCAAAATCAAAATCATATCATAAAAAATAGTTTGTTTGAATGTTTAACTACACAATTCATACAAACACAGTTATTTTCATTTCCCTTTCCTTAGTGAATATTAATTAATTATGTATCTTTATGGAGCTGATGGTGTCTGCTGCCATGCGAAATTGTAAACATGATATAATATACATATGGATTGGATGATAAAGATGTTGAATCTTCTCTCAAGGAAGCATTTGAACCGGCAATATCTGCTAAACTTACATGGGAATTTGTTTTGGGGAACCATGACCAAGAATCAACACTAACATGAAAAAAAGTCATGAAACACATGGTCCCCATGGAGTACACTCTCTCCAGACTCAATCCTCACCTCCATGAAAAGAAGATCGATGGTTTTGGAAATTACAATATGGAAGTAAAGGGGATGAAAGGCACAAAGCTCGAGGGTAAAAGTGTTCTAAATTTATATTTTTTAGATGGTGGAGACTACTCAACGGATCCTAACATTAATGGATATGGTTGGATAAAACATTCTCAACAAGCTTGGTTTAAAGAGGCTTCTTCCAAATTGCAGGTAATTCAATTTATTCAAGTATTTATTTTAAATTTCAGATATTTTCGAGCAACTGAGTTTGGAATTTAAATGTAATTGTTCACCAAACCTGTTTTAAAGGGTAGCGATAGAAAAAAGTGTGTTTAAATGATAAAATACCACTAGATATGTGATAAAACTAGGACCTCGTCACTTTGATAATTTTTAATTTGGGCCTCTATTTTTCTTGAGATGTGTATATGCTCACAATAGTATTGAGGGAATTATTTTTAAGGAGCATACATATGTTCAATTATATGAGATAGACATAAGTTCAAGATGTTTAATGGTTTCAAATTTGTTATTAGCCTTTTTAAATTTCAAGTGCCATGGGATTCAAGAATCTAGAATGAAACTATGTATTGCTCCCCTCATACACACGTACATAAATATTATGTCTCAAACGGGAGGGACTAGGACAGAGTACCAACACCCATTAGTTTGTGCTAACCATATAGGCTACACAATTTACTCCTTCAACCCTAACTAGTCTTATTTGCATGCCACATGTGAATTTGAAACTGGAAACTATCATCATAATCTTAGGCTAGCTAGTGGATAGATGGGGAAGCAATTCCAATATTACCAAAAGATTTAAGACAAGTGCCACTTATCAAATGGTTCATTTCATGAAATTACATGATATTAAGTGTGAATTGTGCAACTTTTATGACCATGCTAATTGAGTGTTAATTTTTTCAATAGAAATCTCTTTTCCCTCTTCTTAGAGGAGGAATAGTCCACAATATTTGTATTGTGGGCATGAGTTCAAGTTCCCAAACCCCATAGATAAAAGGACTAAATAACTTATTTATTCATTGGTTTAAATTTTTTTTCATCTATTTTTTAATCTCAAATCAAGGATTCTGATCTTGACAATTTCCGATGATGCATGGAGAATATTAGTAGGGCATCTCAAATGATGCAATAGAGGCAGGACATTATTCCATATCATTATCAGAAAGCATAACCTTTTTCCTAATAAACCTTCAACAAACACAATTGCAATATGAAGTTTGAACACCCTAAATGAGACTTTTCCTAAAAATGTTACTTGTGAAAAAAGTGATTCAATTTTGGACTTTGAAAGCAAAACTATTTGTGAAGCATGTACATCATTAAAAAAATGGACTGTCAAATGTAAAAGGTTCTCTTAAATATTCATGATTTGCATCACATTTAACTATTGGTAGAATCAGACAAAATTTGTGAGTTTAAAAGTAAAACATGATATAACATTACAAAAAGTTCTTCCTTGCATGCAAATAGTCAATTTTTTTTTAAATTACTAATAGGGATGTCTATGAAATTCTAAACAATAAATGTTGATTCAACAACCCATAGTAAACAACAATTTTTTCTTCCTACTGGTGTGAAAATCCTCACAGCAAATCTAAGAGATGATGTATACCTCACAAGAAAGATTAAGATTAAGCAGGAAAATAGAAGAAGAGTGGTCAATGCAGTGTAAAGGAGCAACATAATTATGATACAGTAGAACTCAGATAGAAGCAAAATAACATCACACACTTCTTCATTAATCACAATATGGAAAAATAAATAATACAATGGTGAGGATTTGAATGCAAAGGTGGCAATTCGAATTATCCTTCATGGAGTGATCATCATATCAATGGAGTGTCATCAAAGCACAACTAGGAGTCTTGATCATCATCAGTGGAGTCATCAATGCACAAGTAACTATCAACCATGTGTCAAACTGAGTCTAACTGAGTGTGGTAGGTGTAACTGGCACATGGAGGCACTAACTGAATGAAGGAGGCTTAGTGGAGGGTGCATGAGGAGCTAAATGGAGTTAGAATAGGCAGTCTAGTCTCACTGTAGGTCCATCGGAGTGATACAGTCAGTTGAGGAGTCAGTCTAGCCTTAAATCAAGGAAAGATCTAAAGATAACTCAACTAACTAAAGTGCAACTGAGTGGTAGGTTAGAGAGGGGGCCTTTCACAAGTGGTAGGTGAAAGGAGGGCGCACTAAGCACTAGGAGGGATAAAAATGATAAGAAAGAAGCTACCGGGGCTAGCTAACTGAGGGCTAGGTGCCGGGACTGATGATTGGGATGCATGCAAAATCATGACTGCATGCAAAATGCATGCATGACTGAAAATGCAAAAATGGAAAATGTTGTTAGGACTAGGATGGAGTATAGGAATATCCCAACACCCCCTCTTAATCCATCCTGGGCTCTGGTAACTGAGACCAAAGGTCACCCAATACAATGAATAATAATAACAGTCAATAAACCGAGGAAATGGGGAAAAAACTCATGGGAAAATACCCCCCCTCAAAATAGACTGTAGGGCACACTAGAAATAAATGCTCCAAACTCAAGCAAGTTTGATGCTTGGTCATATGTCTGGAGGTATCTTCTTCTTGGGAAGAAGTGGTTCAAACTCAAAAAGCACGTGCTTGTACTTTCTCTTCAGATCGAATGTGATGAGAACAAATCCAAAAATATGAGGATGATCCTGGAACTTGTGATTCGAATCAGCTGAGGTAGGATCAAATCCATGAATGTGTAGATAGTCTTTTGTTTTCTCCTTCGAACCATCATAGGTGAGATTATGCCCAAAAGAACCATCACATGATAGTGAATGCTTTGAATCCAAATCAGATCCAAGACTTGAAGAATAGTTTCTTGAGATCTCCTTTGAACCATTAGAGGTGAGATCAAAACCATGATATGCATGAGAAATTATCCCAAGTAGGGATTGCTTGGATTTTAAATCAGCTCCAAGACTTAATGAATGGTTTCTTGAGATATCCTTTGAACTAGTAGAGGTGATATCAAAACCATAAAATGCATGAGAAATTATCTCAAGCGAATGGCAATGCCCTACATCTTCAATAAACTTCTGAGAGCATGTACAAATGATCATATAGTAGTACATAAGAGGTGAGTGATCAAGGAGAGCGAATGCATTACCTCCAGTTTCTGATTTGACCTCCAAAACATTCAATAGATCATGATGCGAACCAACAGACTCTTGTAAAAGAGAGGATTTAATAACCTTTGCAGTTTCTAGAGTGTGAGCTGGCACAAAATTCGAAATAGAAGAAATTTGGAGCATGAGTGTAGAATCTGCAAGTTCTTCTTCTTTGTGGACAACTTCAAGATGAGATATGTTTGATACTGATTCATGATCAAAGAGACCATCAAGGAGGGCGAATGAAATAGTGGGCTTGCTCTCGAAATGGTTTGGACCAATCCCTTCATTTTTTTTTCCAAATCTTTCATCCAGATGGGCTCATAGCTCTTTTGGAGATTCAGCAGAAAGGAAGTGGTGTACCATGCAACGAGACATAGCAAACATCATGGCTACAGAGGCTCTGTCACCTTCATTTAACCCGTCATTCTCTTCTTTAGAGGATTTTAACTCTCTTTCAAAACAATAATCAAAGAGACCATGTCTCTTCAAATGTGCTATCATCTGTGGTTTCCATTCATCATAGTTGAATGGAGAAAGAGGAGTCATTCCTTCCGAATTCATGGAAGCTGTTTCAGAAGACCTGCAAAAAACAATAGAAAATGCCTGCAACTGCTACTGTTGCAAAAGTACAGAAACTGCTGCACTCGAAATCTTGATAATAACCTGCAAAAAAAATATAAGGAATGGAGATAGACTAAACTCTCAACATGCTCTGATACCATGTGAAAATCCTCACATCAGATCTAAGAGCTGGTGTATACCTCACAAGAAAGATTAAGATTGAGCATGAAAATAGAAGAACAATGGTCAATGTAATGTAAAGGAGAAACATAATTATGATATAGTAGAACTTAGATAGAAGAAGAATAACATCACACACTTCTTCATTAACCACAATATGGACAAATAAATAATACAATGGTGAGGATTCGAATGCCAAGGTGGCAATTCGAATTATTCCTCATGGAGTGATCATCAGATCAGTGGAGTCGTCAATGCACAAGTAACTATCAACCAGGTGTCAAACTGAGTCTAACTTAGTGTGGTAGGTGTAACTGGCACATGTATGCACTAACTGAATGAAGGAGGCTCAGTGGAGGGCACATGAGGAGCTAACTAGAGTCAGAATAGGTAGTCTAGTCTCACTGGAGGTCAATCAGAGTGATATAGTCACTTGAGGAGTCAACCTAGCCTTACATCAAGGAAAGATCTAAAGATAACTCAACTAACTGAAGTGCAACTGAGTGGTAGGTGAGAGAGGGCGCCTTTCACAAGTGGTAGGTGAAAGGAGGGTGCACTAAGCACTAGGAGGGATAAAACTAATCAGAAAGAAGCTCCTGTGGCTAGCTAACTGAGGGCTAAGTGCTGGGACTGATGACTGGGATGCATATATGCATGCAAAGTCACGACTGCATGCAAAATGCATGCATGACTGAAAATCAAAAAATGGAAAACGAGGTTAGGACTAGGATTGAGTATAAGAATATCCCAACAACTGGTTGGAAACTATTAGGCTTTTTAGCAGTAATAGAAAATATATTGTACAAAATGACAACTATTAGAATTTTGAGCACTTCCTGGAGACTGAAACTGTTAGGATTTTGAGCACTACCTTCATACTGAAAAGGTGAACCAACATCGAGGCTTCCATGTAGATACTAGATTCTTCATGTACTAGTATTCATTCCAAGTGCCAAAGCACTATTCTCAACACTACTTCCAATATTGTTGGAATGAGCAGACCTAGATGTATTCTTACAGTTTTTCGCCTTAATATTAGCAGATGATACAGAGATTTAATTTGTCTTGTTACTAGGTATATTAAGTGATGGAAAAACATAGCTATTATTATTAGAAACTAAATATCCTAATCCAAGCTCATCAGGAAATTGATACGAACCGTTACACCAAAACCTCGAGATGTTAGTGAAGGCCGCCCACCAGGATCTTAACAGAAATTGTGCAGCTACATCAATAAATGAGAAAGACACACTACTTGTTGTCTTGGATGTAATCACCTGGTGAAATCTACTCCCAACTAACTCAATTGTGTGTGGAGGATGGCTCAATTGTGTTGATAAGCCATATATTTTATACAATGGCATTGACAAATTAAACATAGGACATGCCATTAATGGCATAGAGTGCAACTGAGGAGGCCTAGGAATATGACACTAATGGGTTTTCATTAGCAAATCTGCAGATGACTGTTGGATAAATTAGCATGCACCATATCCCATAATGTTGTCTAGAAATGGATAAATAACCTTGTATCCATGCTAGAAATGATTGTGTCCATGTAAGCACACACTCATGAAAAACATAATCATCACTTCTTATCCAAACACAACACTCTTAGATGGTATCAACATTGCCATTTCAATGAACAAATCAACAATCACCAACAAGAAGTATTTTCCTATGAAGGTCTAGACAATCCACAAAGGAAGCTCATCAACGCTCTTTGACATGTTCAATTTGACATTGGTAATGAGGTATATAAATTAACCCAAGCCATTATCATTTATATCTCAATTTTAACCTCGTTATCATTTATACTTATAGCCCCAAAGGGTCTACTTATACAATTTAAAACATTTAAAGTTAACCATGTCAAGGGTTAAATAACCATGTTGGTTAAATAAATAAAATCCATTACATAACTAATACTAGATAACTTAGGTTGCAAAATATATATCTTCCACCTACTACATAAATATTAAAAGGTTCCATTTGGCATGGTTGAAAGTGTCCAAATTGCATAGTGTCCTTCCTTTCACTTTATTGCATAGTATTCCCAAAAATGAAGGGGCCAACAATCCACAACCATACTCATTAAATCACGCTTGAGCCAAATCTGTTGCTCAAATGCATTTTGATATTTTGATTTCCCTTTAAATGAAGGGGCCAACTTGGGAACCAAGGTTAGGGAACAAATAAAAAAACCCTTAACACTACCCAACTATTTTTTCCATTTTACTATCACAATATGGAGGCATTAGCAAGAAAATTCCATGCCTTCTTGCTATTTGGATCAAGAGGTTTCATATGCACAAATTATTGTGGATCTAAATCAATAAAAATTTCTATCCTTTATAGCTTTGAGTAGGATTTTTGCATAGTTGACTAAAATTCTCTAAGAGTAGTCTTAACTATCACAAATACATCATATAACTCAGCTAACTTTTCATTAGTGGCTTGAATATATCTGAGCTTATAAATTTGCTCAGTAAGGTCAATGAACATGTTATCCTCACTATTGATGTGTTGTATTTTACCTCACAACTCCTTAATAGGATGATTGATTTTTTTTATAAGTCCCACCCAGTCTTGGATTGTAGTGTATACAAGATGGCTCTCAGTAGTATCTCTAAGCAGTTGATCTTGAACATTCTGTTCCTTAGTGACCAAGGGACTAATATTGTCCATAAGTTTCCACAACTACTAATTGTCCTAAGGGAACTCACTATCTAATTTAGTCTACATGGAAATAATCCATTGCTTGGACTACCTCCAACATGCATAAAAATGAACAAGCATTATGTAGGTGAAAATTTAGGATCAAAATTTAGGATATCTAAGTCCAACTCCTTTCACTTGGGATTAACCAGATATAATTTGTTCTCAACCAACTACCTCACATGTAGTTGGATGACTAGATCTAATATGAATTCAACAAGTTGGATTTACAACCACTAGTTGGTGTGTTGAATTTCATCATGATGTTGCTCAATGATGACAATTCTAGATACAACCTAATTAGTAGACAATCAATCCATCCACCACAAATCTATAAGAGTCCAACCTCTCAAACCAATAACTTACTCTAATTTTCCATCTTGAGAACCTCTAGATGGGCCCATATTTAATGGAACTTGTTGGAAATGAAATACCCAAACTATGATGGTTTATGTGATTCCAAACATTAGATTCCCTTATTGTTGGTTGGATTGTTGTAAGATTTTTTCTTATATGGATTCTGTAAAAAAATGAGTGATATTTTTATGGCCTTGAAAAATCTATAGCATGACTTGACTATACGATGGATCTTGCACCAACTGTTCCAACTATTCCTTGGATGAAATTTAATCTAATGAGGATCAATAGATATAGAGGTAGGTTCCTTTGAACGAGTCTCTACCTCTTTACCCTAAACTTATACTTTTTCAATCACCATATCCCCCAATTGTGGATCATCATCTAAGCACTGGACCAAAGAAAAAACATTTTTGGGCTTCTCGTATGATTTGGACCTTGCCAATACATATGCATTCTACAACCCACCATTATTCTCACATTCCATTTGTTTTGAAGTGGTATATATGTGCCCCCCCACCGCCCACATCACTAACTATTTCAATTGTTTCATTAGGAGGTAGTGATGTGGCTACATGCCTCACCTCATGATCTAATGGAACACCAAGAACATTTGTGATATGAGTTAGAGGTTCATGATCAATATGAACCATTGCGATACTTGGGGATTTCTTACTTTCATATTATTCAAAGTATTGTAAAGTTTCCTCAACAGAGGAAAACCCTTTCTTATTCATCAAAATGAACAATATTGAAATATAATGCCTCATTGTTGATACCCTTTAGTCAAGAAGACTTATGAACAAGATAAGTCACTAAAATATAAGGTACCAGAATAGTACCTAAAGACTCATAATGGATAATTTATGATAAAAAACATGGGACTTTCCTACCTAGAGGCTTAACCACTCTTTGTTTCTACAAAGTACTATCAGAATTGCTCACACTTGGGTGAGAAAGCCACACACTGCATTAATAGGTATATAACTTGTTGGTTTCTTGTTTTATATGTAATGTGAATCTCTCCTCTACCCCCCATTTATGTGTTACTTGAATTTCTTCCTGGTCATGTTGTTCACGTAATTGAATTGATATATGTGTATTCATGTTTATAGTATATAATGATGGAATTTGAATTCAATTCTTAGAATAGGATTCCCTTTACAATGATTTCTATTATCATTTTTTCAAACAATTGATCCTAACTCACAACACTTAGAGGTAGATAAAAATGTTATATGCGTTGAAGTATGCACTATTCATAATTTGCTTCGTATGCGATATGTGTCATGTACTTCCACTTTGTCAATGGTGCGAGGGTTATCGACAATATTTAAACTTTTAGAGTGGTGCAATGAGAGATTTCTTGTGGAAGTCGTGATAGTCCAAAGATTTAAGATAATGTAATAGTAATCCATCGTGCTATTTAGAAGTTTTTCAATTATGTTATATATCATCCCTCATTAGCTCTAAACCTTGTGATCATTGCAATGTATCATCGAATTCATTGTGAATTTGATTCGTGTGTGGATTGAAAACTATGTTAGGCTACAATATATGATCGTGTGGTCCCAAACTTTACCTCCCTTGTGGTTTGTTATCGTGTTGTTTCAAAGTTTAAGCCCTGTTTGATATGTTGCATCATCTCGAACTTTCCAATCTGTGTGATATTATGTCAATTGGAATATATACTTTTCGTATCTTTCCCTTGTATTTCACAAGAATAATATGTTGAGCACTTTGGACATTTCCAAGGTAGTATGATTAACAACCGTATCCAAGGTAGTTCAATGAGGATGGGTTTTATTTGGGTGTGGTTTTATGAAAACCTTAATAGGGTTTGAGACAAAGCATTTTGTAGTAGCCTTGGATTCAAGTTAGCCTTCGGGTTGGCCCAATACCAACCAAGTAAAAAAAGTGGGAACTATTTTATGCAAAAAAAATTCTTGGTTTCAAATTTTTTACTAGTGGTTTTTTTGGATCTACACCTTCTTGCAATGTGGGGTTAATTTTTTCAAATGGAAAAAGTTGATAGTAGGGTCGGAGTCCCTCTCACAGGTGGCAGGAACTCTTTACGATCACCTATCACATCAAATGTTGGTTCTCCGTATTTAGGGTTTGCAGATTCAAAAGCTATTGAAAGGGAGACCTTTTCTCCAAAAAATCTATTCTTGGGTTTACGGATCAAAGCAAACCCTAGCCTCGTGTTGACTATGCATCAGTGCGATTTTCTCTTAATTCTACAAAATCCTCTCAGGATTTAGATGTTGTGAACAATTTAGGTCAATCCATAGACAATGTTTTGGGGATTAATTACTCTCTCTTGTGCTCGACAGTAGGGGTTGATTTTACAATTGGGTCGAGCCACAATCATCTGCACAAACCCTTATCTATGGAACGCTTTAAATCTCGGTAGAAAATAAAGAGAGAAAAAGGTAAAATCAGGGCGCTCTCTATGTGTTCTTGGAAAATACATAACGTTTGATATGGTGCAATCCCTAATGAACAGAGCTTTGATGGGGAAATTCAAATTGATTAAACTTTCCAGAACGGAAATCCTGGAATTATTCATCTTGACTCCAACTAGTTCTAAAACCTTAAGCGGTTATCACTATCAATCAATTGATTCCACTTCATAATCACCATAGTCATGTAGTTTATATAGTCTAACTACACCAACGAAGGCATTTTTTAAGGATTCTAATATTATACTTAAGTTTAGTATCCTAGGCAATTATCTTGGATTGAAAAAAACATGTATATAGATAGGTAGGCGAATATTAAATATGAAACATACAATTTACTACTAAAACATGTAAATTTTGGTGAATATTATGATAAAAAAACATATTTTATGTATGTATAGGCGATATTAGAGACTAAAAATGACCAAATAATGAATTTATTTTTTGAAAAAAGCCCCCAAAATAGCCAATTGGCGAAATTTTGCCCCTAAAAATTACCCTGCCAACTATTCTAGCTAGCTCATAAAAGACTCATCAGTATGGGCATAGGTGACAAGCGATTGCATTTATCCATCACCACACTTAACACCCATTCTCACTAGTTGAAAACTAATTAACATAGGACTGTTCTAGGTGTTAACTACAACCGAACTTGTTGGGAAACATACCGATAATTGAGTTTGTGATTTGTGAATTGACCAACAGGTGATGTCGTGGTTAACATGCAGTGTTTTGGGCCTGGAATTGCAAGGGGAATTATCGGTTGAGGAGTCAACATTGCACAACAGAGGAAGGGTGTGGTTCAGGTTTGGCCAAAATTGCAATAACCATGGTGGAATTTTTTTTATAAACATTCCATATGATTTCACTTAGTAAACTTCCACAATTTTCTGACAAAATATTCAATGCAAACAATCCAAAAATTAATTATGATTCTGCCCAATGAGGAAATGTGGGATGCTTTTTAGCCTTACTGAAGGTCAAGTATTAGCCATTGAGTACTAACAAGTTGGATCATAAAATTAATGACTAAAGGAGCTTTGAAAAGAACACTAGATAATGAAAATCCTTCAAAAAAGTTTAAAATCCCACAAAAAACGGGTCAAAATCCCCCCCCAAAAAAAGAAAAAGAGGAAATAGTCAAAATAAAATTAAAAAAGAGGGAAACTATCAAATACCATTGGCCAATACTAGTGGTTTCCCAATACCATGGGTCAATACTCCACCACCCAAAATTGCTATAAAAAGGTGATGGAGATCCCCCATTACAGATCCATGATTCACTATTTCTACCCTTATGCTGCCAAAATTCCTATTGAACTCTAGCCTACTGTTGCTGTCGCAACCTTATCCCCAAAATTTTCTTAAAATTGTAGGTCCCCTCTTTCTATTTTTGATTTACTTTGAATTTTGGTTCAGCTTGATAAGTTTACTTTTGTCACTTCAAATTTTTTGAGAAATTTTTTTTTTCTAAGTTTTTGGTCGGAGCATTTTGCCGAGTTTTGGTTGGAGCAATTACTGAGTTTTTGGTCGGACCAAATTGTAAAGTTTTGGTCGGAGCAATTTCCTGATTTTTTGGTCGAAGCGAATTGCCGAGTTTTGGTCGGAGCAATTTCCTGAGTTTTTGGTCGGAATAATTTCCTGAGTTTTGGTGGGAGCAATTTGCCGAGTTTTTGGTCAAAGCAATTTCCTCAGTTTTTGGTCGGAGCAATTTGCTAAATTTTTGGTCAAAGCAACTTGCCGAGTTCTGCCGAAATGGTCGAAGCAATTTCCTAAGTTTTTGTCGGAGCAATTTCCTAAGTTTTTGGTCGGAGCAAATTGCCATGTTTTGGTCGGAGCAATTTCCTGAGTTTTTGGTCGGAGCAATTTCGTGAGTTTCTGGTCGGAGCAAATTGCTGAGTTTTGTTCGAAGCAATTTCCTAAGTTTTTTTTCAAAGCAATTTCCTGAGTTTTTGGTCGGAGCAAATTGCCGGGTTTTGGTCGGCTCAATTTTATGAGTTTTTGGTCGGAGCAATTTCCTAATTTTTTGGTCGGAGCAAATTGCCGAGTTTTGGTCAAGGAAATTTCCTGAGTTTTGGTTCAGAGCAATTTCCCGAGTTTCGCCGAAACGGTCGGAGCAATTTCCCTAGTTTTTCCGCCGAAATGGTCGGAGCAACTTGTCGAGTCACACTGAAGTGCTTCATCGAAGAATATGAAAGATGTCGATACGCTTCGACATGAAAATGAATTTGCTACGATACCTAAGGAGGAAGTAGTTAAAATATTTACGCCGGAACGGCCTTGACCAATTGATTCGAAGATATTTAAAGAGTTAAAACCTCGAATCTTTTAAGGGAAAATTCAGTTTGTGTACTTTTTTATCATTATTTGGCTCCTCTAAAATGATTGGTCTACAATAAAACGTAGATATAACTCTTCCAAAACAGAAATATGATTGGGATAATGAGACCATGTTTTAAATCAAAGACATTTTTTTTACCTTTCCTAGAGTGTTTCCACAGGAAAATCCAGTTACACTTTGGCTATTGCACACAAGTGCACATTTTGAAACACAACCAACATCCACCAGGCACCATAGAAGTAATGAATTTTTTGACTTCATTTTTATGTAAATAATATTGATAAGGGGTGTCTTTACACACTTCTCAAATTCATTGCTTTAAAATTCACGCACACATTGATTCACTGTCTCATTAGGATTCGGAAATGCAAATGGGGGCTACCAAGCGAAAACTCAAGATAGCTAAATCAGACTCTGACATAGGAGTTGTTGTAGACACTCCAATGGAGACTATATTTGAAGACACCAAAGCAGTAATGGAAGTCATCCCAGAATACAAATGGGGTGAACTATATCATCTCATCAGAGATCAGAATGTACTCGATGCATCCGTCCAAGAGATAATGGTGTATCAAAATATCAAGAAATCTGATCTCCACAGAGTTGTTTCCAGGTTCTAAAGTCATCGGATGGATTATACCTTTCATGGACGTTGGCACAAGGATTATCTCCAACACAGGAGGGGAAGGATTTGCTTCACTCCAACCGGGTCACATCGCTGCGGCACATAGATTACCATCTCCCAAAATCATGATGACGGAGGACCGAATCAGAGGTATGAATATAGACCACTTTGAATACACCAAGAAGATGATGATCCCAAGGAAGCAACTGAAGCAGAGAGCATGGGAGAACATGACAGCCACAAAGCCGCAGTAGAAGGAGTAATCAGTGTAGAGAAGGAATTATCCTATCATGAAGTGTCTTTGAAATTATTAGAACCTCTCCAATGCAATATCATATTCGAAGAGGAAGAATTATGGATAATTACCTCTCTAGTTTAGAGGGGCCGCCAGGAAATTATTTTTTTAATTGTAATTAATTACATTTCTTGTGCAAACACTAGAGGACGAATTGGGGGTAGTCCAAAGGTTGGGGGTAGTTGAAATGAATGATCATGTAAAGACAAAACCTATTGTAATATAAATATAGGGGAGGGATACTGAAAAAATGAATTTTTGCTGGTGAATTAGATGCTGGAGGCATTTTGTAAAAGAACTATTTCTTTGCTAATGAGAAAAGACTGGTTCGTTGGGGAAAATCTTGCACTAGTGTTTTCCTGGAATGTGTGATTGATGGAACAAAATTATTTATTTTCTGCTTATATCATACTGTGAGATCTTTCTAATTCTATTGAACTATTTCAATGATGTTGAATGGTTTCTTTATTTCATGCAAATGTTTATGTGTAGCAGAGTAATAAATTGCTTTAATTAATATCAGAGCCATATTTGATAATTTATGTTGTAAATGTGAATGTTTATGTTAATGGCTATCTGTTAGATTTATCTGAACATTTCAGCTTATTACTCTTAATTCAAATTTTCTCCCTGCATAGATAAATTAGATTAATATAGAATAGGATTAGTGAATTGATTGGGTAGAAGTGATCAGATGGAGGGAAGAACCTTCGCATCACTTGTTGAGGCTTCTACCTGTCAGTTCTAGGTTAAATGCATTTAGTTAGAAAGCACTTGCATCTCATATTTTAAAAATAAAATTACATAAACGGTGGACCAGGCCGCAACCGGTAAAACGCAAACAAACACACTTATGGTAGCCAAACCGTTAATTGGATGGATTACCCAAACCAAACGATGAGTGATCTAATTGGGATTATTTATCGGGGAGAATCCCTACTGTCGATGCTGGGATTTTTTCGGAATCAAAATATACCTATTTGAGCTTTTGTTGCCATTCAGTTGAGTCTTGGCCACCACTTGAGAATTCAGATAAGAGCAAGGAACCTTGGAGACCCGGAGCACTACTCTTTGTATAGCTGCGAGGGCCCCCATCTACTCACCTTCTGAGGTAAATTTTAATTGTAAACCATTATTTACAACATAATACAAAATACAAATCTTATTCATGGGTTCCTGTTTATATGTTATTTTATTGCCATGATCATTTAATTTACTTGTTTTTTCTTTTATTTTCATTTGCATCTTATTTATTTATGAGCTGCTACTAAGGGTTCCATAATCCTTAGTAGGTGCCATTTTGCACAGGCTGGTG
This sequence comes from Larix kaempferi, assembly GCA_027924585.1. NCBI lineage: Eukaryota > Viridiplantae > Streptophyta > Pinopsida > Pinales > Pinaceae > Larix > Larix kaempferi. The sequence continues at coordinate 16,527,480 of BSBM01000410.1, forward strand.
TGAATACACTATCTACAGTTTTTTCCAACTCTTACCAGGTCGATTCTCATCGATCTGTGGTTTGGTATGATCAGTAGTTATTTTTAGTTCTATACTTTATATTTTGCTTGCATTTTAGTTTTTTGGCCTAGCCTTGGACCTTGTACTTGCATATCTGGCCCTTTCCTTCACAGTACCCTTCATTATTTATGTTTTTACGACCCGACCCACAACTGTAGGTACATTTTCCGTGTTGCAAAGAATGACTTTTCGCCAGTAAATTGCGCCCCGAGCACGATTTTCTGCCTGAAACTCGTGCTACAGAGTGCGGATTTTAGACTGAAAATCGTGCCTCAAGCGTTCCTTTTGTCCTAAAATGCGCACGCTCCGTGCACTTCTGATCCTAAAAATCGTGCACTCCACGCGCTTCTGAGCCTAAAACTCGTGCCCCACTCATGTCTTTTCCGCCCAGACATGCGCCCTTTTCCTGATTTTTGTTTTTCTGTTACGGTGCGATTATTCTGCAGTATGCAGTGCCCATATTGCAACGTTTCCCCTTCATAGATGCACCTTGCACTTTTTGTTTCCTCTTTTCTTGACCCTGGATGCACCAACAATCCGATGTTTTCCTGCACCTATTTTCCATTGATATTTTTTCTACTGTTTTCTTGCTGTATCATTTGAGATATTTCAGTGTGCGTGCATCCTTAGTGCATTGCTATCTCTTGCATTATATTTCAGCAAGCTCATTTACTACATACATGTCATAGCAGTTAGTACTCTTATTTGAAAAAGCAAAAGAAAGAGTTTATTTTAGTCTCAGTTGTTTATTTCAGCATTTACTTTTAGCAATATTGGGTTTACACCACTTGTGCACCCACACACTCCCTATAATTCAAGTGAGACTAAAATTGGCTTAATTCAACACACATTAACCCCAGTTGGGGACCCAAAAATAAATTTGTAGCTAGGTAGGACATTAGGGATACGCATCCAAATAACACCCCCTTTTTCATACACATTTGAGACATAGTTGTTGGCCTTTAGGGATCCAAAATCCCCTATTATTTATTGGTACGGTTGAAACCGATTTGTTGGAGGACCTCTCCCTTAGGAGGGAAAGTGGAAAGATTGGTTCCAAAAGTTTGAGGAATACCAGTCTCCATTCTGTACTGAAGGAAACCGAATCGTTGTTCTCGTCGTGCATGCTAGCGCCCATACCGGGTGCAAGACGGCCAAAGAACTGAAGCTGTGGGACACCTTTCCGGACTTGCCATGAACATGGTAGCTTAGTTTCCATTCTTCTAGGACTCTTTTACCTAGAGTCCCTCTCGGTAGAGGGATATCCTTTATCCATTTGATTCTATATTCGTATTTACTGACTGCAGATTTCATCACCCTACAGGGGATACGATTTATGTGAGATTCCACATCTTTTAGATAGGTTTTTTCATGCTCATATACCCCTGTAGGGTAGTGAGTCTTTTTTCTTTCTAGGAGTGCTTCTTATTGGTATTCTGACCATTTTTATCGCCGCTCCACCTGTTGTAGAACGTTGTTGCAGTAAGTGTTTTTTGAGCTTGTTGTTGGCCTAAGTGTCATCTTGTTGTAAGCTCTCATTTTGCATGCACGTTTTCACTAGTATTTTTTAGTGTTTTTCTCCCATAGCTATTTAGCACTTTACACCTATCACAGTTGATTCACTGCGACGCTCTCGTTGCCTATGGGGGAAATCCCCACAGTGCGGTCCATTAGAACCCACTCGTCACGCTTCCTTGCAATGCACATATTCATCGCCGAATCTTCATACCGACACCCCTTATTACACCTCTAACTCTAAGTCATATTTACCCATATACATAGCTCCGTCTAGCCCCATGGTTGGCGTCAATCCCAACCCATTTTACGGCGGGATTATTGGCAGTAGACCACTTCAACATCCATCCCTACTATGCCATCCACATGACCTACGCCTAGAACTACAACTACTACCTCTATACCCATCAATGGCGGATCTATTCCGACCACCATCCCTTTAGAAACCAGCGATACCCTTGGGGGCATCGGCCCTTACTGGCGGTCTCTCAATCCCAATCATGACTCATGTCCATGCACCACCTTTTGGCGGAGGAGGTCCCACGATCACCACCATGGATAGCACGCAGGTCACTTCGACCATGTCACACCCATCTACAAGTTTTCCATTCATGGCTAGTCTCAACCTACTTGATATGGCCCGATTGATTAACTATATGATCCAACATGACCCTACATGGCCTCCCATTCCTACCAAAATCCCCTCGGATATTCTAAAGTTTGAGGCAAAGGGTGGTGGGGACCCCCACAACCATATCATGTCGTTCCACTTATGGTGTTACTCCAACTTCATTGTGGATGACTCAATTCGCTTATGCCTCTTACAACGAACACTCACTAGAGCTGCATCCAAGTGGTATATTGACCAGCCACATGGGACGCACCCCATGTTTGCTTCCCTTACTTCGAATTTCCTGCAATTCTTCCATCTCCCCATCCGTTATGATGCTAGTGTTGAGATACTCCTATCTTGTAGACAAAACAAGGATACCCACATCACTGACCATATCCATGAGTAGCATCGTCATCTTAGTTTATGCAAGATCAAATTAGATGACCGTATATTTTTAGATTGGTTCTTGAAGTCCCTCATCCCAGTTATCGCAATGGATGTGGCATATGAACTGCCCCAAACCGAAGAAGAATCAATACTGAAATCCCAAAAGTTTGACCTTATCTATGAACATTCGGGCTACCTTTACACCATTTTACCGGATGCTCCTCACGGTGATTCCTCCTAGAGGGACACGCCGGGGGAATCCCATGCTACTCATGGCATCACTAGACACGTTGCATCTACCAATCAGCATTATGTCCATATGACCTCCGCTCCCACCCCTGTTTATAATCCTACACCTAGTTCCGCATCACCCATCATGAATAGTAGTACCAGACTTTTACATGCCATGGCCCATTCTGGAGAAACACCTTCGTATGTTCCCATGGCCTAGGCTCCTCATATACATGGAATTTCTTGTCCGACACATTGCTATGGTCATACTCCGCCAGCATATTCCCCCCCTTCCGCATCACCTTCCTTCTACCCTCCACTGGCTGCATCCACACCCACGCAACCTCAAGTACTTCCACTTATTATCCACCATGGATGCCCTAACACCCACCCAACCACAAACCCCTCCCGTTCCCCAAGGGAAATTTTATGCCCAAAAAAACCAACCATAGAACCAACCCGACAAATGGAACCAACAAGGACAACAAAATAGGGGACGCATACGTAATCGAGGAAATAACCAGCCTCCCGATGGAGATGGTCCACCACCAAACCCTCCTAATAATAATGGAGCCGCACTGGCTAACCAAAATCCCGATCGACCACCTCGGAAAGGTAAAAACCCCAACTTACGTACAAACCACCCATGTTCAATTTGCAGGGTGTATAGCCATTACACGTACAATTTTCCCCATTTTGTGCGAGCACTCCAAATATGGAGTGAGGACGCTCAATGTCAAGGACATGCTGCACCCCCGGCACCACCAAACCCTCCACAACCCCAACCTATGGTGTTGCAAAACCCCCTACCTACGCAAGGGGTAGTATCCACCCAACCTTTGGCTCCCCCTTAAGGGGATACCGCACCACCACAACCAGTTACTTACGCTGATCCTGTTAGTCAACAAATTGACTTAGGTACTCACCACCTTTTAATGATGTCTTTAGCTGATATTAACCTTGAAACACGTTGTAACCAGTATGGTTCAACCAACGAGAAAATTCCAGCAGACAAGGCCACGACCACTCTTCCCATATCTTTTTCGTTATGTCTACCGCCACCACCACTCGAGGGGGCCCCCAAATCCCCTCGATTTCCTCTACGTCGCATCAATAACAACCCTAATGCTTGTGTTTCTCCCAACTATAATATCATGGATGAATTAGCCCAATATCCACTGCTATGTCCTCAGAATTTTTAAAGAACTTCCCAGCGCAATGAAAAACACTATTTTCTGTTGTTGGTGTGATCGACCCTTCGGACTCCCGACTGGTGTCATTTGACTTAGACCAATATGAACCCTGCATGCCTTCCACCGTAGTGTTTCAGGTCTCTGTTTTGATCCGGAACCTAGTTATCCATCGATGCAATCTCGACAAGGGTGCCTTTACATGCGTTATGTCTACATTTGTGTGGAAAAATCTAGGATCCCCTCCCCTATAACCATCCACAACTGCCCTATGAGCTTATGATGGCCACTCATCTCAGTTGCAAGGCCTTCTAGCTAATATTCCAGTCCAATTAGATGGAAAACTTGTTTGGATTGACATTGAAATCGTCAATGCACAACTCGACTACAACCTACTCCTAGGATGAAGCTACATGTACGCCATGAAGGTTTTTGCTTCATATGTGTTCCAGCTTATGATGTTCCCCCATGAGGGACGGGTTTTCAAAATAGACTAGGTCACTTACTATGACCCTAATGCGCCCGGTACACCCAAGAATGTCCTGCCCATAGTTGAACAACCGATATTTGGTGCGTCTACCCCTTTGACTTCCCCCATTGGGCCTTGAATTTATTCAGAGACGAAAATGATCTCCACCTTTCATTCCTTACCCCCTCCTCCTCCGTCTATTGAGATATCTGACTTGTGTACCATTTATTCAAGTCAATCGGTATCTAACCCTCAAACGCCACTTCAATCTCAACCGCCATCGATACCTATACATATTGGAGCCACACCAATCCACACAATCCCTTTCATGTTTCCACCTTCAGGGGTAGTAATTATGCCCATCATGGCCACACTGAATTTCCTTGGATTGACATTAAGACTTCCCGTGTGGTATTTAACTGCCACTAATCCCACTCCAATGCCACAAGTCATTCTTCAATCGGTCCAACCGATCACCACCGCCAATCATCTACCTCTCGGTGTTTTGACAACATATTCCTCAAACACCTTCCCTCAATCATCCAAGAATGCTGGGGGAAAATCCATGCAAAATCATGCTGCACCAAATGCGACTAAAACCGTGCACCCCCCGCTCCAGCCCACGCACCTTCCAAGTGTTCCTTGTGCGATGATTTGGGCCATGCAACCCATCATTGTCCGCAATTTCCCAACCTCCAAGAACATATGAAGGCATTGGATGATGACCCGAATATACCGGTTGTCGAACTACCAACCACCACCCCATCGCATAACATATCATTGTGCACCAACCACTCCTGCACCATATGCGGCGTCTACAAACATTACTCTCATCATTGTATCGAATTACCAGAGTATCCGTTGGTGCTTCAAGAAATGCATCAGTCTTATTTAGAATCATCCATTTCTACCATCGAGGAGATTCACCTGCCCGAATCTTCCTCCTCGGCAGGGGTCAACTCTATTTATCTGATTTCCACAAGTAGTGAACCAACCATTCCCCTGGCCTCTAGCTCTACCTCATCCGATATTTCCACACAATGTTTTCACAGTGACGATGAAATCCTTGAAGCCATAACCGCACCTGAATTCCCTTGGGATGACATGCATCATAGATCGTACTTCATTCTCGAGGAGTCCACTCCTGTGACAACCGATCAACTTTCGGTCGAGTCAAAAGACTTCATCCATAACCAAGTGGACTGGTTCAAGAGCCCCATCCCAGCTCCTGATGCCTTTGAAGAAGGTAACATGGATAACATTTCTCCCACCATCCAGGTCAATATTTCCGTCACAACCGATGTAGTGTAGAACATTACGTTAGGTGCCCCGTGTACTTCCGACGAAGTGGATTCCTATAAGAAGCTCTTCCAAGAGTTCCGTGATGTTTTTGCTTGGTCATATACTAAGATTCCTAGTCTTTATGCTACCATTGTTGAAGACCATATTTATACTTTTCCTGACATCCCTCCTCTCCACCAAAAACAGTGTCCCATTCACCCCTCGATGCTATCAGTAGTGAAGGCCGAAATTGAAAAATTGCATCAAGCTAGGTTCATTTACCCCATTGTTTACACCACATGGGTTTCCAATCCAGTTTCGGTTAACAAAAAATAGGGCACCCGTTGCATCTGTATCGATTTTCGTGATCTGAATTTAGCTTGTCTCAAAGACAACTTTCGTACGCCTTTCATCGATCAACTCTTCGATGCATGTGAAGGTCATTAGATTCTATCATTCATGGATGGTTTCTATGGCTACAACCAAATTCAAATTCGTAAAGAGGATCAGTATAAGACTGTCTTTACTACTCCATGGGGCACCTTTTCCTATCCGTCCTGCCATTTGGTCTTAAAAATTCTGGGGCCACATTTCAGCGGACCATGACCTTTTGTTTTCACGACTTGATTCATGTTATCCTTGTATACTTGGATGACCTCACCGCTCGATCCAAGAAATGATCCAACCACCTGGACGATCTCCGACAAGTCTTTTTGCATTTTCAAAAATATAACATTCGCTCGAACCCCCTCAAGTGTGTTTTTTGCGTTCCTGTCGGCCGGTTATTGGGTTTTATTGTTTCCTAGAAATGTATCATTGTCGACCCCTTGAAGGTTCAATCCATTCTTGATCTCCCATCCCCACTTAGATTACGCCAATTACAAATCCTTCAAGGAAAATCCAATTTTCTCCATTGCTTCGTTCCTAAATATTCTACGAAATTTCATGGATTCCTTCACCTGCTTCGGACCCATGTTCCCTTCACTTGGGAAGAACAGGAACAATTGGATTTTGAAGCATTAAAACAAGCCTTGACTTACACTTCCTTGATTTCACCTCCTGATTTCTCAAAGGATTTCATCCTTTATGTTTTGACACCCGCATATGCCGTTTCCAGCGTATTAGTCCAGGAAGATAGTGCATGTCAATAATGTGTCATATATAATGTGAGTCAAACGTTATCTAGTCCACCACTACACTACCCCCATGAGGAGAAGTTGTCCCTAGCCTTTGTCTTCTCTGTTTAGAAGGTACGCCACCACATTCTTCTTAGTCAAACTACAGTTGTGGAAGACTCCAACCCCATGGTCTATCTCTTGATTCATCACCTCCTTCAAGGCCGCATGTCTAAATGGATCATCGTCCTTCAATAATATGACCTCACATTTGTTACAACTGAGAGTACCATTGGCACATCTCATGACCAAATTACCCTCTTCGTCGACATCACCTTCGATAATCACTACCTTACCCGACGAACACTTGTTCACCATTTTGTTGGATGATCCATGCTATGGAGACATCCTTGTATACCTACGAACATAGAAGTTTCGACCCCACATCAGTCGCGATGATCGACGTCACATACGCCATCGCGCTTCATGATACCTCCTTCTTGGCGATGTCCTTTATTGACGCAGTTTCGACACCATTCTACGTCGATGCCTCACACATGACAAGGTTGAACAAGTTTTGAATGATTTTCATAGCGGAGCTTGTGGTGGCCACTTCTATGGAATGGAAACTTCCCAAAAGGTCATCCGTGCTAGGAATTTATGGCCCACCCTTTTCACTGATTTCATTACAACAGTCAAACATTGCCGAAATTTCAAACTCTTTGCACCCAAAGCTAGGACCCCTCCTACCCCTCTCCATCCAGTAGTCACCATAGGACCTTTTTGTAAATGGGCCATTGATTTTATGGAGTGCAACCCCCCCTCGAACCTCGTCTAGTGGTCGTAAGTACATCATTGTGGCTATCGATTATTTCACTAAATGGGTTGAGGCCATGCCCACATTTAACTTCCAGGACGAGATCACGACAGGTTTCTTTTTTAACCATATCATTACTCGGTTAGGGGTCTATAAAAAACTAGTATCCGACCATGGAAAACATTTCTAAGACACCGTTTGGAAAGAGTTTTCCACCTTCCTGAAGTTTGAACACTAGTGCACCTCATCCTACTACCCTCAGGGGAACGACCAAGTTGAGGCTATAAATAAGATTCTAAAGACAATCCTTCAACGAATAGTGAACAAGCACAAGTCAAATTGGCACCATATGCTTTTTCCTACACTTTGGCATTACCACACTTCTACTAAGACTTCCATGGGTTTTATCCCTTTTCACTTGGTTCACGACGTAGAGTCTTTTCTCCCTATTGAGTGTCAAATCCCCGCATTACACATTGTAGTTGACCTTCTCCCATACACCTCAACTCTTGATAAATGCTTACTCTTGTTGGAACAGGCGAACGAAGACCGACGGGTGGCCTTACAAATAATCGAGGCTGCCAAACATCGCTCCAAATCCCATTATGACAAGCGTGTCCATCTCTACACCTTCCAAGAAGGCGACCTAGTGCTCGTTTATGACCAAGACCATGACAAGCATGGAAAATGAAAGTTTGAATACATGTGGCAAGGCCCCTACATTTTCCAAACCTGTCTCAGCAAGGGGGCATACATCCTCACCAATTCTGAAGGACACTCTTTGACCAACCCTCTCAACGGATTTGATCTCAAACGATTTTTCCTTTAAATTTTCTTGGACCCAATAGTCTGTGTTGCATAGTTTTATTTCTTTTTTGTTTTCCACTGTTTTCATTTTGAACCTTACAGTTTGCTTCCATGCGTGACCACAGATGGATCATGTTCCCCCGCTCTATGTCATTTTCATCGACGGCGCAAGTAGATGGTCTCTGAACGTCGCCTCAATAGCTTGGGTATTTTACTCCCCCTCATGTGAGTTGATCCATCTTGGCGGAGTGTGTATCAACGCTACCACCAATAACTACTGCCCTCATGTTGGGAATTAGTCACCTTTGTATTTTTCTTGACTCCTAGCGTCTTGTTACCCAGCTTAATAAATTTTACCAGGTACATAATCCTTTTATTTTTAGAAAATTATTGCGCACTAAATAATTGATTTGACAGTTCGATTTCATTACATTCACCCATGTCGCACGAGGTCAAAATGGTGTTGCAAACCAAATGGCTAACAATATTCTAGAATGGCACATAAATCACAACATATAGGAAGTAAACCATACAAATGCATCATCATATCATTCACATGCACATATACATCATATAGGCATACAACATCATAAAAAAATGATCATAATCATAATAAACTACATCCACATGCATATATATATCATCAAAATGTCATAGTGTTTATATCATAACATCAACATCACTGCATCGAGGAGCCCCAACAGCTTCCTCATCATAAAAATAATCATTGAATACAAAAATTATGTATTCTCATCGCATTAGGGGGTAGTTCCATCAACTTCCTAGTCATGTGAGTCATCTCCATCGTCCTCGTCCTCCTCATCCTCTTCCTCTTCCACGTCCTCGTCCTCATATGACTCAGTCTCCTCATCCTCCTCCTCCTCCTCTTCGGAATCATAAGGGGCATCACCCCGTGCCATGTCCCTCACTGCCTCAGTTGCATAGCAATCTGTCGCATCATTGGTCTCCACTCTCGTGGAGCGTTGTAGCAAATGTTGATCAACTCCTGGTCCAAATGCTTCCATCCATCATCCACCACTCCATCTATTAGGCAATTAATCCCCACATGTAGAGACTCCAAATTCGTCGAATCACTCCATTGACGATGATTCCCATGACTGGGAGGATCCAATCCCTCCACTCGACCGCTCCACGACCGGTACCCTACCGAAGACCTCAATCCCACATCTACACACATAAGAACATCATCAGTATCGGTATCATAACAAGCCTCTAGCTATCAAATATGCTATAAAGTGTAAACAACATGATACTGCAAAGTAAGTAGAACCATACCATCTAGTCCCCATTCCTGGTTGGGTGGTCGTGGTAGCTCTTCATCCCCCCTGTAGTCCATCCTACATACAGGAATTCCTAGATCACCACTGGAATCTGCCACCACTGTGCAAACAACTCTCAAGTAAAGAACTAACTCACCAGTCCCCCACCACCATGAGTCATCATCTCACCCCATCGCCACATCCTTGGCTCGGTGGGCCCATCGTCGCGTACTTCCCTGTGCGTTTGTAGCATCGGAACTCGCTCAAAGAAGAATGAGCATATGAATGAAGGGAAACAAAACTCCCCTCTAGTACAACTCACCTTGTTCATCTCTCGCCGAACCACTGTCAGATACATCTGCCCCCAACCAAAGTATGTCCCTGTTATAGCCTGCTCTACTAACATCATCTGACCTCCCGAGACCTAGTGGTGCACCTTCAACCCTAGTATCCGCACTACCAAATACCGCTATGGCTTGCATCTCCAAACTCTCTATGTCGCAGATCAGTATAGCATTGTCATGCACATAGGTTGTTGCATAATAATGTCGCTCCAGTAGATCCTTCATCAAGACATCATTGGGCTTCCTCGATTGTGTGTCTGCAATCACACCTAACCATGGGATCATTGTTATAAAGTACACATTCGTCAATGAAATCTTTATCCGCTCGCCCTGTATCACAAATTCCCCCACATCGGCATCCAAAAACTCTACCAACTTGTTCAACAATTGTTTTGGAGAAAACTCACTATGGCTTGGGGTAGACCACAACAGACAGCTGACTACCAGAAATTAACTCAATTCTCAATGCTATCCTATATAAATGACAATGCTAAGATAATGAAGAATATAACCAACCACGATCCAAACGTTTGATGTAGATCCCCGTTGGAGCTTTCAATCCGTGCACTTGAATCTGCAAATTAGTCTTGACAACCAATATACAACAAGTACATATAATATATAAACGACATTAACATCATCAATAGCAACGGTCCACGATATTATAAGTAAATGCAACCCAATGTAGAATAAACAACATTCACAACATTAATGGATGAGAATATGAGTATTTCTATTAATAAACAAGAAGAAGTACAATGTGATACGACCTCTTGCCGACAACCAATTTAAACCAAGATCTGGGTCAATCCACTTGTGCCTCCACCACTTCAATCCTCCATGGAATGGCAAACTCAAACTATGGTAGGAGTTTGGAAGGTGAACATAAGGGTTCACAACTACAAGGATCAATGAGTGTAGACTCAAGATAGGGGAAAAATCCACTAGAGTTATCTTGCTCTTCTTTCTCCTCCCATCCATAAGTCATATGTGCTCAATATATAGTCCTCCCAAAGGTAGGTGAAAGGACACATCGAGACATTTCGGGGCAAATGGAGGACAAAAGGTCAACCTATGACCGCTTTTTGGGAGTAAAAAGTAATAAACTAGTGATTTTTACCATTTTATATGCTACCTGTGGGCTATAGTGATGCAACTCACGGGTACGCCCACTATAATGATGGAGCAAGCGTACAAGGGAAAAAATAGGGAAAAATAGTGTCTGAAGGATATAAAATGGATCTGAGTCAGTGAAATGGATCCTATAGGCCAAAGAGTGCTGATGCTCACAAGGTGGAAAATTACGTTGTAATAGATGCCCCCTAATGTGTGAGGTCAGAGACTGATGCTACGATGGCCGAAATACATTATAAAAAGATCGCAAAAGTGGAGTGATGGAGACACAAGTGGAAGGAGCATCTCACTCGTCATAATACAATAGTAGCCCTGAATACATGTCGATAGTACAACAATCTGATACAATGGCCATGAATAGGCAGTACATAGTGAATACATGTCATAAGTGATCATAGCCATGATCCCTCTGCAGTAAGATATGGTCTCCTGCTGAAAAGGAAACAACTAGTGCAAACTGGAGGTACAAACTGCTGATATCTGAGAGGTGATATCTCAGATGTAAAGTCACCTTCATAAGTAGCATACTGAATGCCACTATCGCCTGGGGTCTTCTACACAATTCTTCGACGGTGCAAGTCCCATCAAGTGAATAAAGGAGTTGAGGTTGAACCTGATATGACATCGTCTGATTACCGGTCAATGATGTATACCATTAACAGACGCGAGATAACCCACCAATAATGAAAATGGGCATCAAGGCACAGAGCACAATCATCGAAGTGTGAATAGATGAGTTGAGGTCGAAGACTAGGATGAATCCATCGATCAGGGGACATTGATGTATTCCCAAAACTGTCAATGGTGAGAGAACTTGCCACTAATGACTGCAAGCCTCAAGGTACTCAACCGAACTCTAAGCCTCAAGTTCAGGAATAAATGGGTTGAAGTCGATGGAACGAGACTCACTGGAAGGAGGGCATTAACGCATCCCCCATCAACCAGCACAAGGTACCAGCTATGGTGAAAGATTTGGAAGATCTCAGGTGAAACAGACTGACTCAATGAGGATGGCCGACATGCAATAGTCAAGAGATATGAGGAGTGGCCGACTCTGGTTTCAGGACTTCCTTTGAACAAGATCATGAGCAGATGCATAGACTCAGGAAGCATAGACTCAATATAAACTGTGCGATGCAGGAGGCACCACAAAGGGATCCATAATGACTGGAAGCTTAACCAATCGGTGGAGTAAACTGAGAAACGAGTACAGCTCCTAAGGTCCAACTATAGTCCCGACTCATAATGTATGGAGTGGAATGAATGCTCTGTTCAAACACGACACAATAGCTTCCAACAAGAAGTAGTAACCATAATCCCGTCCGGATTTTTGGAATATTTGATTTTTTTGGTCTTTTCATATTTGGAAAAGCTTGAAAAAGAATAAAATTGCTTATAGTACAACAAGTGAGGGAACGAGTGTCAAATAGCAAGCAGACTAGTCCCAAGTAGTGGAACATACCTATGATCAATGCAAGGAAGTGCATGCGGGATATGGACACTCGGGGGTGTGTTCCCTCAGGGTCAAAAGGTCATCAAGTTGTGAAGGACAAATGGAAGCTCTGCGAGGCTTGACAGGGAAAAGTGCTCAGGCACCAAGCTAATCAACTGAGTAAGCGGGAGCCGACACAAGGCTCAAGCAGCAAGCAGGATGATGCAATGCAATCACAACATGATATAATTGAGGGTAGTCCTTATGGGAGATGGCTAGCATAAGACAAAGTAGAGTATGAGTCTTTATCGCAACGTCATGGCATAACTACAAAGGACTCCCAATCCTAAGGACAAACAATGGCATGGACACCAAAATGCAAAAGGGGGTTCTATCTAGGGTACCCATGTTCGGAAAGACCCTACCACCACATAATGACACTTCTATAATAGTGTGAAGGTTCCGTGTCAGTTAAGAAGCGGGGTCGCACCTAGGGTTTATGAAAGTGGTCAAAAGGTCAAATGCATAATGCATGTGAAAATGACATCTAACCTATATGCCAGATGTGAAACGTTCAGAAACAACTTTCTCCAAATAAATCTGGTTAAAAACGCTACTCCATGACATTGTATTAGTCCACAAAAACATTAAATGGCGAAAACTATAGACAAGTGGGTCTTGAAAATTATAAATAGTAACAAAAATTTACAATTTACAATTCATTTTTACGATTCACCCATTTGGAGTTTTGTGGTTAGTTTTCACCTCAAAGTTCAGCTGCTGATTCCGGGAGCTATAGGCGTCCGATCATCTTACCGTCAGGAGCAGGTTGGTAATCTCATCCCCACCTTCCATTTCAATGTTTTTATTTCAAATTTTATTGGTTAAAATTTTTGATTGGCCATGCCCTACATGGTTACGGCGCTACCCATGGGCTATAACTATGCGGGTCGCAGGTAGGGAAGGGTACGCGCAGTCAATGCACATGTTGACTGCGAGTACCTACCTCTATGAGCACAACTGTCCATGGGTACGGCCGTGAAGCTAGTTTTTAAGCAAAAATGACTAAATCTTTGGGTTTTTCTCTTTCCAGGATGGTTCTAGAGTGGAGAGAGAGAGAACATGACCTAGTGGATGAGGCCATTCGTAACGATCTACATGCACAGCAAGCGCTACAAGCCTGTGGTTTATACAAATTTTGGAGCATAGGGGGTTTGAGGGCCCAAAACCTATTGCTCCACCGTTTGATAGACTATTGGGATTTTGATGCACAGAACTTCAACCTTGACGGGAAAATACTTACACTGGAAGTGGAAGATATCTACTTCATTACAGGTTTGTCCTGCCGAGGTGAGGTGGCAAGCCTTTGGTCTCAAACTGTGGGTGGTGGGATCACCATCCCCGACTACATAGAGAGGTATTGTGTTCCGAATACTCGGGCAGTGGGGAGTCAGGTGCCCATCCGAGCCATAGTCAACCTGAGCATGAATGTTGTCGTGGAAAATTTAGTGTAGATTACTGGTTCAAAAGCTCTGCACCAGGCATCCAGGCCAGTTATGTTCTACGCATCACAGTGTATGCAACCTATGATATTTGACTGGTGTACTACGCTACTAGGGTCCATGAAGACCGAGCTGACAGAGTGCAAGCAGGGGGATGAGAAAATTTTTGGATATGGCAGTATTTTGTGCAGCTTCTTCTTCGAGCGGGTTCCGGGGCTCAGTCCGAGGGTTGAGGTCCCTCCTCATAGTCTCCACGACCCATCCATGACCCGGTGGGCTGAGGTCTTGACGCGACAGGGTGGTGGCCGTTAGGCATCACCATATACAGAGGAGTTCTTTCACTGGTGAGATCGACAGGTCATAGTGATAGACGACTACCCCTATGCAGGGATAGACTTCTGGCAGGATCGAGACATGCCGCTCCCACTAGATGCAGCATTCGGAGACATCGGTGCGTACTCATTTAGGTTTTTTGTGTATTAAATTTGTATGGATTTTATTATAGATGTAAATGCAAAAATATTTTTGGGGGTAGTATCATGTATTAAGGTTTGACTGTTTGCTCACAGACAAGGGCCCAATGAGACCCGATGGTTTTCCGAGACATCGTCACCGTGGCAGGGGTGATGAGATGGTAGGTGCTGCAGCAGAGGAGACCCTACAGACTCTGTGGTCCAACATATCACGGATGACTGCCAGGGTACCACAGGCAGAGGTGGTGCAGCTACTAGAGGCTATGCAGCACCAGGTAGTGGGGGTGTCGGGTAACTAGGTACGACTACTGGAGTGGATAGCAAATGCAGTACAGTACTTCTATGAGACACATCTTGTCGGGGCATCGGCTAGGCCTCCTCGTAGGGAGTAGATATCTTAGGATCTCATTTTTGTATCGATATGTATATTTTTTAGGGCTACGGACTCTAGTTTTGTGTCATGACACTACCATTTTATTATTTATAAAAACTTTGGTTCTCCGGTTCTACTATATGTGTGTATGTACAAATGTGTGAATGTCTTCTTTTATTTGTGTGCGTCATTGTAAATGTGACAAATTCCAATCTAAAACATAGTTAGTGTATGCATCAGATATATGATTAACACTTCTTGGAACATGAATGTAGGTAATTGAAACAAAATGTCGTTCCAAGAGTCTTACCCTTAGGAATTTCTGTAGTAGCGTAGGATCTAGCACACGGTACTGCCCATTCAGTTGAGACACAACTAGTTGTGAATCTAGGAGGACTTCTAAAGACTGGATACCATGTGAAATAGAATCCCGAAGTAGTTCAATGACGACACTATACTCAACCACATTGTTAAATGTAGGACCGAGACAAGCACCTCCTGAGGACACAACTAGGTGGTCAGGTGAGAAAATAACCCAGGAAGCAGAAGCAGGCTGCTGCCTATGACGGCTAGAACCATCCACGAATCCTAAGAACGTAGAAAACTTTGTTGACATCTGCCAATTAAACGGAAGCTAATTAACAGACCCGAAAACCAAGAATAAGCTAAACTATGTACATAAGTAACTATACAGTAGTATACAAAAGTATTAGCCTGAACCAGAGGTTCAAGAGTAATACTGCTTGAGGTAGTGCCATTTCTAGGCTCCTTCAAGATAGTCCCCTCACGGTCTTCTAATTCATAGGCTGCTTTTTCCAGGACACACCTCACTATGTAAGGACCGTGCCACATGGGGTTGAACTTGCCTGCCCCCAGGGGTTCTTTAGCTTGGTCACATAAGAGGACCAAGTCACCTTCAGCATATTGCTGGGGACGGACAAACCTATCGTACTAAACCTTAACACGACCTTTGTTGGCATCTATAACCACGGTGGCATCTCGATGCTGCTCGTCAAGCTACTCAAGGTGGATTAAATGTTGCTCAAGACCCGTCGTATCAGGGAGGAGCTCTATGGCCAGTTTAAGTGAAGGGATTTCACATTCAATCGGTAAAAGTGACTCCACACCATGTACTAACTAAAATGGTGAGAACCCAGTGACAGTCTTGACTGCGGTTCGATACACCCACAAAGCAGGATATAACATGATGTGCCAGTTGTTCTTGCTTTGTTGGATGGTACGCTGGAGAATGGTATTCAAAGACTTATTAACTGCTTCAACTTGACCATTCGCTTCGGGATAATAAGAAGATGAGTGCTCTTGATGAAACCCAAGCTTGAGAGACAAATCCTCCATCATCTTGTTTTGAAAGTGACTGCCATGGTCAGTGACAATCTCTTTCAGAATACTGAATCGAGTGATAACTTGATTGAACAAGAAATGGGCTGCTGTAGCACCATTGTATTTTACGGTAGGCATGGCCTCGTCCCATTTGGAAAAGTAGTCCATGGCCACTATGATATGGTGATGCCCCCCAGCCGAAGCTGGTTTGCAATCCATGAAATCCACCCCCCACTTGGTGAAGGGACCGACGGTGACGACCGGATGAAGGGACGTTGGATGCGAGCGTATATTCTGAGAAAACACCTGGCAAGGGTGGCATCTCTTCACAGGGTTAATACAATCTTTAAATATTGAAGGCCAAAAGTAACCAGCTCGCATAATACCTTGGGTTGTAGCAAGCCCGAATAAGTGACCACCACATGCCCCTGCATGGAAATCATTAAGCACCCCCTCCGCTTCTTCATGAGTTAAGCAACAACGGAGAATATAATCATTTCCTCGGCAATACAAAGTGTCACCGATGATAGTATAATATTTAGCGTGATGTTTCACACGCTGTCGCTTATCTCATGAATAATGCGGAGGAAAATTCAAAGTTTGGAGATAAACAATGACATCCCCATACCAAGGGTCCTAGGACGAGATAAGAAATAATTGCTCATCCACAACGGAATCTTCATGAATGACATCCTCATAAAGTCTCAGAAGGTCCGACATAAGCTCAGCAAACACCAACGATTTCACCAATTTCACCGAAGAAAAATCAAGATCGAACTCCTGAAGGATCGCAATCCATTTATTGTACTTCCCCCCTATAAAACGTCGTGATAGCACGAACTGAAACGGATTGATATGCACGACAACTGTGGTTGTTCTAAGAAAAATGTAATGTCGTAACCGCTGGACTGCATGGACAGTCGCAAGCACCAGCTTTTCCACGTGAATATATCTCAGTTCAACGTCTACTAGATTTTGACTAAGGTAATAGATGACATGCTCGACAAGCGCATCATCAACCTGAACCAAGACCATTCCAATCGTCTCTTGAGACGTGGCTACATACAGGATAAAATGTCGTGCGAAGTCTGGTGGACTAAGCATAGGGGCCGATACCAAAGCTTTCTTAAGGGCGTCAAAAGACTGCTGGGCTCGCTCATCCTAGATAAAGGGTGTGTCTTTCTTCAATAAGCACGCGAAACCTTTGGCAAGATTAGCGTACTTGACTATGAAATTGTGTAGAAAAGTGGCTCTCCCTTGGAGGCTCTGAAGTTGTAACAAGTTGCGCAGAGGAGGAAACCGAAGTATTGCCTCAAATTTAAGAAGATCGACTCTAATACCCTCTTTCGAAACTATGAATCCCAGAAGGCGACTAGTCCTTACAGCAAAGATGCATTTGTTAGGATTCAATCGAATCTTGTATCGTATACATCGTTCAAGAATCATGCGGAGGTGCTTGGGGTGGTCCACTCTCTTTCAAGAATGGTCGGCAAGATCA
Source organism: Larix kaempferi (assembly GCA_027924585.1). NCBI lineage: Eukaryota > Viridiplantae > Streptophyta > Pinopsida > Pinales > Pinaceae > Larix > Larix kaempferi. The sequence continues at coordinate 16,545,342 of BSBM01000410.1, forward strand.
TCCAAGAAAACCTCCATAATCTTTTTAAGATTGTGAAAGGCGTAGGTCATGGCATGCTGAAACGTAACTCTGACATTTTTAAGGCTGAAGGGCATTTTTTTATATGCAAACTTTCCCCAAGGACAAATGAAAGTTGTCTTATGTTGGTCCTCGGGTTTGATTTGAATCTGGTTATACCCTGAAAAGCCATCCATGAATGAAAAAATATCACTTCCCGCACAAGCATCCAAGATCTGATCGATGAATGGCATGGGGAAGTTGTCTTTCAGACATGCACGGTTCAAATCTCTAAAATCAGTGCATACGCGGATCGTTCCCTGCTTCTTATCCATAGGAATGGGGTTTGACACCCATTCGGTAAGGGGAACGGGGTAGATGAAACCAGCTTTGAGCAGTTTCTCCACCTCTACCTTGATAGCGGCTGCCTTCCTAGGGTTCACGGCAAGTAAGCATTGTCGAACCGGTTTAGCATTGGGATATGTTCTAATCTCATGTTCGACAATGTGGGGGTCTATTCCTGGAATCTACTCATATGACCAAGCGAAATCTTCCCGGAGTTCTGTAAACAATTCAGTGTAAATAGCAACCTCCTCAGGAGTGCAATCGTCACCGATGTAAACATTCTCGACCTTTCCAGGAGTACGAGAGATGTTGATTGACATAGTTAAGGAAATATTATCCATATTCCCCTCTGCAAAAATATCATGCAACCCTTAAAGAGCCACAGGGTGACCAACCATCTATGCTAAATTCATCCTAAACTCTTCTTGTTCGGTGAGCTCGAGGTTGGGAAGGAAATCAGAGCGATGGTGCATATTGTCCCAAGGCCTCTCACTACCACACATGGCCTCCATAAAAGCTTCATCATAAGGCCAAGTATCATTAAGGCAGTCATGTGAACAAGACGAGTTGGCTTCCCAAACTGGCAGCGTAACGCGATCTTCCTTGACTGTCTGAGAAGAAGAGTGATCTGGTTCTGCAGTGGCTTGTTGAATATGTTGGTAGGCAAGCGCAACTACAGACAGTGGCATAGAAATCTTGACGTGCGTAATGTCTCCAGACGTGGAACTCGTGGATGGTAAAGTCCATGGATCATTAAAATAGGAATTTCGGAATGGCACATTATGAGAAGGAGGAGACGCATCGTCGGAAATGGTTCCAATAAAATTCACAGGTGTAGGAAAATCATAAGTTCCCATGAATGAAGGGTACATACCAACACCCATGTTCCCAGTTGCTGTTAAATTTTGAGCATTAATTCACAATACTCTTGGATCTTTACTGAGAGAATAACATATACAGTATATCAATGCATAACAATCACAATAAGCATGACAAGCATCACAAGAATCAAAAGCATGAGAGACAAGAGACACAGAGTTTCCGTGGGGAAAACCCTAAGGTGAAAAACCCCACAACTTCCTCAGAGATAGAGAGAGCAATGGCTCAACCAAAGTACAACCAAAATACACTTGAGATAGTCTCCTAGTAGCAGATGATCCTCCTCCTCACTAGTGCGCCACTTTCTGAGTGAGAGAGATATGACTTTCCGAATGATCCAAATAGAGATCTCCTGATCTCTATTTACACTTAACATGTTTGCCCAGTGACCTTATGGGGCCGACTTGTCTATCTAGATACATCCACAATATAATATATATTTTACGGCCGACCCCACACATGGTGGTCTAATAACCCATCGGCAAGTACACACACTTGCGACACTTGTCAATCCACATGACGATACTTCCTTATAGAGGAATAACACATCTCTTATAAGGGTACAATAAATATATATAAAATACACAGATGAAATACATTCCGAAGTTACATATACATCAACAGTTGCCGGCTGAGAATCAGTAACCTGCGGGACTATGGATCCCGTGGATGCTGTGGAAGGGGGATGAATGAAATCCAACTGATCGATGGTCACAATCTTGCCTTTGTGAGGAAAGAAGATAACTCTGAATACAGTAGACGCGACAGCCTTCATAGCATACATCCAATTCCGACCCAGTAAAAGGTTGTAGTTGATGGGCGCATCAACCACCTCGACTTCCATAGGCACAGATTTACCTCCAAAGCAGACAACAAGGGAAGGGATAATTCCATGCGGCGTAAATGACCGACCATCGAATGCAGTGAGCATGGTTCTAGACGTGAGTAGAGGAGGAGAGCCAAGAGCTTTCCAACAAGTTAATGACATTACCGACGTGGAAGCACCTTCGTCAACCATTGTACGTTTGATAAAATTCTGAAGGCACGCCACCTGGATTTGAAAAGCCACGTGTTAAGGTAAGCGAGGTTGAACATCAGTAGTGTCAAACTTGATAACACTAGGACTTCCCCCATCCTAAACTCCTAATGCACTCAAAAGGGCATACTTTTGAGAAGGACAGGCCTGCAAAACTTCAAGAGCTGACATGGCACATGGAGTTTGGCCCAAATCTTCCACGATGTAGTAGTTATGGGCGGCTCGAGCATTGGGATTATGTGTAGAGCGATTAAGAACACCTTTCGATATTCTCAGCATATTAGAGGGCTTCTCGATATGCAAGGAATTGTTAGGAGGAGGGGGAGGCTCACTCCCCCTATTAGGTTGTGGTGCACCATAATCGCATTGACGAGTAGCAACACTAACCTCCGATTGAACCATATTCACACATCCATAACCACTAGTATTGGAAGAAGACGTTTCCATTTCAGTAGGTCCATAACCAGTGGTGGGAGCATGCGAAGCCATGCTTTGATGATGAGGAAGGGTATCCTTTAACACAATTGGGCTTTGTGCCAAATGCTTCGATGCTTCTTCAATTCAAGGACATAAGTGAGTAAGATGATCTTCCCCATAGAGCTTGCAAAGAAACTTCACCTTATGCCTAGGTTTACGGTCCTCACCAGCATTTCCGCCTTCCCTAGGAGGTTTGGCATTCTCCTTATGAGGGGTATCACGATTTCTATTATTGTTATTCCCCTTTTTCTTACCACTAGGTTGCTAGTTACCTAATTGGTTCGTCGATTGCACACTGTGTACATCAGACGACGGGGTGGAAGTGGACAAGGTGTGAACCTGTCCGGGAGTAGACTGGTTTAGCGACAAATTTTCCATTTGATTAGCCACCATATCTATAGGGTGAGTGCTTGCGGATCCTACAATGCCATCGGCATGCGGTCCAGGAATTGACTTGGGCTCATGTCGTGTTCATGGTGCGTTAGGAATGATGTCATACAAAATGCCATACTGAGAATATAGTAAATCCAACTGCTGGACTTTTAAGATGGCTTGTTCCTCAGTCACAATGTTGGACATCGAAACATACTTAGCAATGTATGGGAGTAAAGACTTGAGGAACCATTCCAACAAAAATTCTGGAGGAATGTTGGCTTTCACTAATCTCTTCCACCGACGCCACTCTTGAACGTGGTCAGAAATATGTGTGGCCTTATTCTGATGGAAGGTAGACAGAAGTTCAGTACCAGTATCATAGCGAACCGGCAACTGGAAATGGTCCAATAAAATCAAAGCAATCTCATTGAAACCCCTATAAGTGTTCCCAGGCAACTCAACATACCACTTCGCAGCTTCCCCCATGAGGGTGCGTTGAAATAGTCATAATCTAACGGAATCGTGATTCAACGAGTTGGAGGAGCACCAAAGGTGAAACGTTGTGACATGATCACTTGGGTCCTCACCACCTTTCCCCTCAAACTTAGGAATGTCTGAAGGGAGCTTGGTAGGGACCGGGGGCCAATTGGGGTCGTGACACACTAGATCATTCATGAGCTTCGAAAGATCCGGAAGATTCAAACGTGCAAGGAACGGGAGCTGTGGCTGGAAAGCTTGATTATAGGCTCCTGTAAAAGGCTGGTTGAACGAAACTGATTATAAGGTGGACCAAAAAGCTTGACCATGAGCATTAAACTACTGATAATGAGGACCTGACGGACCATAAGTGTAATGTCTCTTGTTAGGAATTTTATTAAAATGGCAATTTTCCACTTTTTTTTCCCTAGTTCGACCTTTGACTAGTTTTGATCTCTAGGTCCCAAACTTGCCCCAAATGATCCCAAATATTCTGAGAAGGTATATGAATGATATTAGAACATAAATATGTGTTTCAGGGATTCCTTTGGACCTTTAAAATAGTTCTGCAAATCCTCTTTCAATTCTGGTCAATGTAGGTAACTTTACTAGTGATTTCCCTTTGACTAGTATTGGTCTCTAGGTCTCAAATTGACTTCAAATGCCTTCAAATATTTGAGGAAGGTGTATGAATGATATTAGGACTTGAATATGATGTTCAGGGATGACATATGGCCACCAAAATACCTCTATAAACTCTCTTAAGATTCTGGACCAAGTATGCAATTTTACTAGTAATTTGGGGTTCAAATTCCCCTGGGGTAAGTACTGAAAATGGATTCCCAAATGCCTCCAAAGCCACTCAAATTTATGAACAGAGGTAGGGAATGTATTAAGTATGTTATTAAGGTCTCATGTGCACCATTAATTTATTATTATATCTGTTCCAACCCTCTCCCATTTAACTGCAAAAATCACCAATTCGATCCTTGGGGAAATGGCACTATTTCTTCTCCCAATGTACTTAAACTGAGTAAAAATACTTCAAAAGCCCAAGTAAAGTAAATTAAACTTGTAAAATACATCCATGGCAGTCCATTAATCACAAATACATCAGATATTCATCCATTCATTCGAAATCATCAGCATTACATTGATTCACAACAAGGTAGTGGGGAAATGGCACTGCTCTTTCATTAAAATTGAGATTTATACATTTCTACTTGGAATTTCGACCTGAAAATTTATGGAGATGAATAAAATAGTATTTAATTCATATTAAAAAATAAATGGGGCATTAAAATCTCCCCTAAAGAGTACAATAGCTCACCAAAAACGCCCTCCCTCAAGGATCAAGAATATGCCATCAAAATTGGAAATGGTTGAAGGAGTGAGCTGCAATAGAAGAAACCATGAGCTGACCTGTAGCTTACACCTGCAAATAAATACTCCATTAAATCTCCAAATGAAAGGTCTGAATGGCCTTTCCAATTACCAACTTGGATGGGAATCTTTCACCCTTGAAATTGGCTAAGGCAAGAAACTAGTCATCCACTAGCTCTCCCTCTTCACAAATGCATTTGCAAATTCTACAAATGATCAAAAGCTAGTTTCATTATTTTTTATTGACATTTATAAAGTTCTAATGTCCTCCATGGGTCAAATTCCTCCCAAGAGACTCATGCCAACTCAAGTTGGGAAGAGATTCCAAATAATGCCTCTTGTACAACAATTCCTAGTCTCCCACTTCCACCAAATCACATGTGGAAGCATCTTAGTTTCCCTAACACCCTTGAGCGCCCTATTGGAGTCTATTTTTAGCCCTGACATGTCATATATGTCATATGTCAGCCTTCAGGTCTGATTTGTGTCATAGGTGTCATAGCATCTTCATCATTGTTGTCATAGAGCTAGGGAATCTAGCCCAAGTGTCTCACTAGCTCCAAATTGCCTCTTCCTCTTCCATGGGAGTTACTATTCCTCTATATTTCACCCTTGGATGAGTCATTCCATGAATAATACCTTTGGACTCCCCCAAGTATGTTACCATTCACCTTGAATTCGAATTGGTGAGAGAATGATGCCAAGTGTAGTGGGGAAATCTTGCCATATGTGGGTCCCACTTCCTCCATGTGTCTTCATGATCAAATGCCACTCTGATTTTCACTTGTATATATTTATTTAGCTTCTTTATTAAATATTTATTCCATTCTAATGTTCAAACATCATTTATTATCCCCCTTATTCCAAATTCCAAAGCTTCCACCCCAAACCTAGGAAACTAGTAATTTTCCTCCTTGGCAATTATTTGACCCTTGACATCAATTTTACAAACTCTAATGAATATGGCCAATGTGATTAGGCCATTGTGACCCAATTCCAAATTTGGGACATGACAATAAGCTTGACCATGTCCATAAGGTTGGTAACCTCCTCCGACCTGACCCGTATGAGAGTAAGCAGGTATATAGGTATTTTGGGCACCATATTGAGGTGGGTTGTACTGGTGGCCAGCACTAACTATGTTGTAGTAAGGGTTGCCACCATAAGTATGGGGCATATTCCTACTATTCGTAGCGGGAACCGAGTTGTAATGACCATAATGGTGAGGTATGTTCCCACCCCCATCATTTGGATTAGCGTGAGCAGTCGTTTGGTGACCATAAGCATGAGATGTATTCCCAACTCCAACATGGGTGTTACTAGTAGCAGGAATGGTGACGTTATGACCATGAGGATAAGATATATTCCCACCTCCTACATTAGTATTACTAGTAGTGGCATTGGACGCAAAAGTATGTGGTATATGTCCACTCCCGTGGTTAGGAGGAGCATTAACATTCGCGAAAGTGGTCCTGGGTTGACGGGTAGCGACATGTGTATTAGGTGGTGGATGGAGAGTCGTGTTGTGGACAGTGTTCCTATTAGGTTGGGTATCCCTAGGAGGCGGTCGTCTTCCAACATTAGCATTGTTAGGAGGAATATGACCAGTCCCCATACTATGTGTGTGAGTGGACAACCAAACGTAAAAGAAGGATCAACTGTGGTGTAATTTGACATACCATATGAGAATGCGGTAGTGTTGACCGTAGGGCCTGAATCATCATGGACCTCTGGCATCCCGTATAAATAATTATGTGGAAACGAAGGATCGAACGGGTCGTCCTCGGGTGGATCTGGACCAAACAAACTAGGTTGGGTCTCAGGTGGATCACCCCCCCACGCCTCATGAGGAGTAGGGGTGTCTGAAGTGTGCTCAACTCTACCTGAAGGACTCGTAGGGATTTCTCCTGTGTCATAGTGTGCAGCAGTCATGGTGTCTAGGACATAAGTCTCGTAAGAATCCAAAGACTCGGAGGGAGCCCGCCGGCATCCTCTAGCAACGTGGTGTGAAAGTTCGACAGGATGCAAACCATCCAACCGACAGGATCGGCGGAGAGTTAGACTCCATGCCACGATATCTCCAGAGAGAATATAAAATCAAAACGTCCCCATAAGGCCAACTATCGATCAAAAACAGTAAATCAAAAGCACACACCTAGAGAAACTATAGCCAAGAGTAGACAAACAGAGTGGCTAAATGAGCTCCCAACACTAGAGCCAGTATGTCTCACCTAGGAGAGGCTTGAGACTCCCAAACTACAGATGGAGGTAACAGAATCAATTATAGAGACACCCAAGCTTCACTGCGTGCAAAGGGTCGTAACCCTCGACAACAAACAACTATGTTGTCCAATCCCTATCTGACTCAGGACACAAACAACATAACCACTGCAAGTGCCCTATGCGATACCTAGGTAAGGAAACTATGGTCATCGCAATATAACCAATGCTTAGGGGGACAGTCGTAGGTGGGATCCGTCGTATGGGAAGGGTAGCTGAGCCCGAAACTCAATGAGGGTCAAATCCCCCAAGAGTCCCCAGATATGAACAAATCCTGGAAATATCTCCCACGTTCAGCCGGTATCAGAGGGATATCTCCTCAACCAACCTCCCATGGCCTCGTGCTTAACTCTGGTTTGAGTAGAGCTTCCTGAGAACACCGATGTATACCATGGATTCCTCCACTCCCTGGTCAGACACCTAATGTTTCGTCTAGTAGTATTGGATTGTTAACTCACAATGATCTATTCCAAGACTCTAAACCTATGCTAGTTGGTGTACCCTATAAATAAAATCGGTCTAATCAATTTTAAGATTAAGCATTAATTTTAATGGTTGTGATTACTCAAGGGATATGGTCGTGAAACTAGTGATGTGTATGACTCAATAATATGCAAAATCGTCAAATCCTAGACTCATCTATCCAATAAAAACAATGCCACTAGCATGCAAAATCAATCCAACTGTTTCGAAATAAAAATGCAATCCTTTCATATTTTTGATGCACAAGCAGAACCTAAATGAAGGCAGCAAGCACTCAATGCAAGATGTAGTACATTAAAGCAATTTTTTTTTTTTGTATTTTCTCTTATAAGCAAAAGGAAAATGCAAAACTATATGTATTTTTTTTTGTATTTTTCAATATAAGGAAATGAAAAATGCAAGCAAAATCCTACTATCTAGTCACTAATATGCCAAGGAGATCACTAAGACAACCCAGCAGATACCAAACAGTAAGACTCAGCCAAAGGAATGAGCTCAAAAGGAAAAAAACCAACAAGGCTAAATCCAAAGATGGGTAAAAAACCAACAAGGCTAAATCCAAAGATGGGTAAAAAACCAACAAGGCTCAACCAAGAGAAAAGAAGAGTTTTGGTCACAACCAAGGCATGGAACAGTCAAGAAACAAGCCAACAATGACTCAGGATCATCCAAAGGCAACCCAACAACAACCAAAAGTCATAAATCAACCAAAGTCGGAGTTGTACACTACTGTCAAAGGAAAACCTGCGGGTACCCGCGAGCAGTAGAGTAAACAGAGGCGGGTGTACACGGGCAGAGCTAAGCTCACCCGCAGGTAAGGAAAGACAAATGGGAAAATAAAGAGTCCAATGGCTCAGAAAAAACCAGTTTCTATAGTGTATCTCAACGTCCAATCAGTGACACAAAGTTTTGACAAACATCAACTCTAATTAAGGACTAATGCTCAAAAATCCACAAAAAATGGATGTTTTCCCCAGCGGAGTCGCCATTTCTATTTTGGAGAAAACTCACTATGGCTTGGGGTAGACCACAATAGACAGCTGACTACCAGAAATTAACTCAATTCTCAATGTTATGCTATATAAATGACAATGCTAAGATAATGAAGAATATAACCAACCTCGATCTAAACGTTTGATGTAGATCCCCGTCGGAGCTTTCAATCCGTGCACTTGAATCTGAAAATTAGTCTTGACAGCCAATATACAACAAGTACATATAATATATAAACGGCATTAACATCATCAATAGAAATGGTCCACGATATTATGAGTAAATGCAACCCAATGTAGAACAAACAACATTCACAACATTAATGGACGAGAATATGAGTATTTCTATTAATAAACAAGAAGAAGTACAATGTGATACGACCTCTTGCTAGCAACCAATCTGAACCAAGATATGGGTCAATCCACTTGTGCCTCCACCACTTCAATTCTCCATGGAATGGAAAACTCAAACTATGGTAGGAGTTTGGAAGGTGAACATAAGGGTTCACAACTACCGTAGGATCAATGAGTGTAGACTCAAGATAGGGAAAAAATCCACTAGAGTTCTCTTGCTCTTCTTTCTCCTCCCATCCATAAGCCATATGTGCTCAATATATAGTCCTCCCAAAGGTAGGTGAAAGGACACATCGAGGCGTTTCGGGGCAAATGGAGGGCCAAAGGTCACCCTATGACCGATGTTTGGGAGTAAAAAGTAATAAACTAGTGATTTTTACCAGTTTACATGCTACCCGCAGGCTATAGTGATGCACCTCACGGGTATGCCCACTGTAATGATGTAGCAATCGTACAAGGGGAAAAATAGGGAAAAATAGTGTCTGAAGGATATAAAATGGATCTGAGTCAGTGAAATGGATCCTATAGGCCAAAGAGTGTTGATGCTCACAAGGTGGAAAATTACGTTGTAACAACAATATCTTTGTTGAACGCATTGGGGGCACCCTAGAAAACTTCAGCAACCCACACCGGGCCAAAGTATCATGAACATCATCATCATCATCCATAATGTCATCCAGCAGCCTCCCAAGATCTCGCTCTCGCTAGCTCACCCTCGACATCCTACTCACACATGACAAAATCCCCAATCAATATTATTCAAACAACAACCTTTCTCCCTAGGGCCGTGACACCAATCTTGGGAAAAAATCATGATCCAAATCATTCCTTTTTCCCCATAGACGAGATTTGGAGCATGCTTTTCTCATCTAAATGTGTGCTCCTTGAGCACGTCTGTTGGGCCCATAGCTGCTCTTGGAGCACGCTTTTCTCAGCAAAAGCCGCACTCCAGAGTGTGGCTATTAGGCTCACAATAGCACTCTACACGCGTGACTATCTGGCTCATAGCCACGCTGGGGTGCATTTTTTCCCTTGAAAAGCATGCTCCAACGCAGTTGTGCCCTAACCAAGCTTGCTAGGGCTCCCCAAAGGACCAAATCCAATGAAATAAGCATGAAAAATGTCAAAAATAGCTTCAAGGCTGACCTGCAAGTCACAAAGGTCGATTTTGCCGGACAGATTGAGAGAAATCAGAATTTCCTCTTTTGGGCCCATCCACACTCCTCCCAATTTGCACAATGAAAATGACATGTGGAGGTGGGCTCCCTTTCTATTTATATCCATTTTCCACCCCTTTTTTCTTCAACTGTTCTGGAGTCATCTGACCTCCGTTTTCAATGCCATTTGCACTACCGGATTCAGAATTTTGTGCCTGGATGATGCTTGAGATCATTTCTCTCTCTTAATCACTTATTTTTTGGGTAATTTTCACCCCCCCTTCACCTCGATTTGTATGCCATCAGGTACGTAGGAATTTTTCACCCCACTTTGACCATTTTGTTTATCGAAACCTATTCATGATCCCTCTGCTCCCTCCATACTACAGTTATTGCATTATTTTTCCACCATTCATCTACCTGCAAGGAGGCCCATCAGTGTTCCCCCCTCACCTTATTTCTTGGTTCTCATACTTGCACCTTGTTTGAACACTTCCTCCTTGATTGGCTTTTTCCTCTGTTCAGTATACTATTACCCCTTTTTTGGGTCGAACAACTCCTTTACAAAAAAGGCCCTTCGGGATTTTATGTTAAGCTCTTTTCTGAATCCTTAAAGAATGAAAAGATGGCCGAGTAATATTTCTTCCTTTCATGCTCGTTAAAGTATTTGAAAGGGAATCTATCTGGTATAAGTTTAACTCTTTTCTGGACCTTCTAGACTAATTATAAAAAAGGAATACTTTAGTCACATCAGCTAGAAGAGTTCTCCATTACATACTTTTATGCTTTTTTGGGCCTTGGGGACTAACACATGAAAAAGAACCCCCTCAGAGTCTTCTTATTGCTTTCAGACTCTCTAAAATTGAAAGTGACCACGAACATTCACCATCCTGGGATTGTATAAATGCACATGATGGTACCTTGTCATTATTTCAGAGTCTTCTTATCGCTTTCAGACTCCTTAAAATTGAAAGCACCCATGAGCATGCACCGTCCTGGGCTCATACAAATCCACACGATGGTATCCTTTAACGCACACTTTTATCCCTTCTTCGAGCTCCTTAAAAAATGAAGAAGGCCCAAACGGTGCCTCTCGACACCCTGACAGATCACATCTAGTACTACCATTATGGAAGAACCTCCAACATGGTCTCCTTTGTTCATGGTATTTTGTGATGCGTCACCCTTGGAGTCTCTTGAGTTCTGTTCTCACTCATCAGTTTCCCCCCTCAGTCTCCCCCATTGCATCCATAGTACTTGATCCCTTAAGGTATGATCCCCTTCCCCGAGTTCAGTTTCATATGCCTCCTGGTCAGCCTTTCCTTCATACTCTGAACAAAGGAATTTTGAGTCTTGTCACTCTCTGACCCCATATCCCCTCACAGTGTCTCAGTTACACATCTAGTACCATCACATCTTGGTTTTACACCTCACACTCCTATCAAGGAAACATCATTGCCTTAGTAGTTGTAGGTCTCCCTCTTTCGATGCTGGAAAATCTATTCCAGAGGATAGAACTAGAGGTCCTTGTATCTTGGAATCATATCCATCAGTGGTTAGTGCCTATGTACCATCTGAGAGGATTCCTTAGTGCCTCTTAGAATGGTCGTTTCTCACGTGCTTGACTTCAACTCCATTATCGCATCGTTGAGACTCATACAGGGTATTGCTACCTTTAGTTATTAGTTGAAGACCCCAGATGTCCCCTTACTCTAGCACATTGGAGAGTCTATTCGGAACCCCCCATTTGTATTTTCCCATGGATATCCGGGCTGCATTGGAGAGAGTGTTCGGAAGCCTTTCAACTATATGCTTCCTAGAGTATCCAGTTCAGATACAATTATGTGTACCTTTGAGATACCGGCTCTCATTCGTTGAGTCCATACAGTTGTTGGACACTTTTAGATCCAATAGAGAATCAATTGATATAGTACCGCATTCAGGACGGATTCCACTGTTTCCATGTATCATTTCTTCAGATCAGTCATGGTTGGCCCATGAGTATGTCCCAGATTTGTGTCCCCTCTAGGGCATTATGATGTACATAACATTTCTCTATGTATTGTTCAGGTCCCATTTGGGATTCACCATTTTTTTTATATCTTGATACGAGCATGGGTATGCTCGCCTCGTCCATATATTTGAGATTATGTTCCTCATCCATTATTGAGGTGATGTAGTTCCAGTTTTATCCCCTGCAGTTTGTATGAAGCACATGTTCTAGTATCCAACCATTTTCTGCTCTCTTCCATCACATTGCTCACACCCCTGGAAAAATTTTGAACCTATGATTTCTATCGGCCATATGATGAGCTCCTGCGCTCACACACCAGGGGGCAATCTGTTAACACCTAAAAATTGTTCACCTAGCTCATCACCCTAGTCACATAACCCATTTATCCATTTTTCCTACATTTTTGGCCTCCAAAAACCTAAAAATCCCTAAATTGGTAACCAAATGGGAAAAAATCATTATTTCTCTTATCAATTAATGAAAATACTTCAAAAAATGTTAAAATCCCACAAAAACGGGTCAAAATCCCCAAAAAAGAAAAATAAAAAGGGGAAATAGTCAAAATAAAATTTAAAAAGAGGGAAACTATCAAATACCACTAACCAATACTAGTCATTTCCCAATACCATGGGTCAATACTCCACCACCCAAAATTGCTATAAAAAGGTGATGGAGGCCGCCCATTACAGATCAACGATTCACTCTTTCTACCCTTATGCTGCCAAAATTCCTATTGAAATCTAGCCTACCTCTTTGAGCTTTTGTTGCTATTTAGTTGAGACTTGGCCACCACTTGATCATTCAGAGAAGAGAAAGGAACCTTGGAGACCCAGAGCACTACTCTTCGTACAGCTGCGAGGGCCCCCATCTACTGACCTTCTGAGGTAAATTTTGATTGTAAGCCATTATTTACAACATAATACAAAATACAAATCTTATTCATGGGTTCCTGTTTATCTGTTATTTTATTGCTTTAATCAATTCACTTACTTCTTGTTTCTTTTATTTTCATTTACATCTTATTTATTTACGAGCTGCTAAACCCTTAGTAGGTTCCCTTTTGCAAAGAATGGTGTTAAAACACTAGCTACAGTCGGGAAGAAGATATCAATGATATGTACACTGACTCCTTACTTTTACTTAATAACACTTAATAATAATTAGCCGTGTGCTAATAGTTAGAACATAGGAGCTTCTTATTGCCTTGCGGTGACTTATAGCTTCTTCGACATCCCTATATAGGACTAACCACTCTCAACACTTATAAACTTAAGTAACCCTCTAGTGAACATCCTAGTTCACTTCTTTTTAAGTGAACATGGCACCGAGATGACACTCGTCATCAAACTCATGGCTTCCCAACCATTAAAATTCTCCCCCTAGTGGATTCGTGCCCCTATCGTTTAGTTGGTCAATCGTTTCAGTCTCCTAAGTCCACAAATTTAAATTACAACCTAGGAATATCAATAAAAATACTCATAGAGTTTATTGGCATGTCCTTGGCCTTGAGATCCTCACTAGGAACTGATACATTGTACATTTACATTTTCACTTCTGTTACAGAAAGAGTGGGGGTCCAGAGAGAATATTACATATCTAGTAACAATTACTTTTGGAAATGAAATTTAATCAACATTTATGTGTTAATTCATTACTTGCATTAGTTAGCAGCGTCGAAAAATTGAAACTACAACATACTTTTCTAACCAATCAATATTTTTGAAGAAATAGGAAAGGATAAACACTTGTACCGACCTGATTATTTTTTTGAGAATTGTCGATGGTTGTCGAACATTGTCATAGTCCCATTGCAAGTCCACGCTATTATTTCCAACGTTGGATGTCCACTGGAAACCACCCTACCACTCCCAAATGGTATTGTTCTTTCCTTGGGACCCTCGAGCCGCAACGAGGATGAATGCAAGAAATCACTAGCGTAGTCAAGTTACATATATTACTACCAAGAGGATCCCATCCTCATTTGTACAATGAGGAACCAAACTCTCAATAGCCACCTTTTCGCTCCAACATAATCTATGCCATCAAACAATAGGGTAAAAATATGAGAGCCACATGCACTCTCCTTCTCTTTATATCTTTTCAAAACCCCCATGCATCTCATTCATGCCTAATTCATAATTTTCCATTTATTTTTTCCATTATTATTTACCCCCCCAAGTGTCACTTTTTCTATTTTTTGTGTGCATGTTATTAACTTTTTGAGATAGTTTAATTTATTTCTTTTCATTATTCACAATTACTTCTTATTTGCATTTAATAAATTATTTTCTCCTAACTTTTTGTGTGAGCATGGTGCTTACTAACCTTTGGAATAATTTAATTCTTTTTAAAATACTCATTCTTACCCTCCCATAGTGTTTTTATTATTGTTCTTGCATCATGTTGTTCCGAGCCTATCAAGGGTGACATGTTGCCTCCATGCCCTTCATATTTCCCTCTCCCATGGTGGGGACTAGTGTGACAATTAAGACCTCATTAACTCAATTCATTTGACCCAGCTAAGAGACTCATGGTTCCTACGAATAAGGCTGAGTCCTTATTGTGGTCCCCCTATTATAATCCTCATGAGTGATTGAGTCTATGACGTAGCCTCACGGAATCATGCATCTAAAGAGAAAAATATTCTCTCTATTTTTCCCAACTCGTCACATGGAGTAATCGCTAGTCTTACCACCTTTATTCCCATTCATCCCCATTACCTGATGTGGACCGATTGGAAATCGTGATCCTGTACGTGCATGTGAAACGCTATGTGCATCAAATATTTTAAAGAAAAATCATAATATATAAATTTATATCAAGTTAACATCACCTACCATGGATACCCGACTCAATTCAGAGTCTATGCAGTATCGACACAAACTTGCATCGCATGTACCTATATTTCCCTATCACACTTAGAAACCCACCAAAGTACATGATATTCATAACTCTATTTGTATTCATTTAATCATCATTTCATAATTTCATAGCATCATAAACATTTGATCATCATCGAATCATATTTTCACAATTTCATGGTGTCATAGATGACATTGATCTCATAATAGATAGCCTTTTTAACATTTAACATAATCATCAAAGTACTAGTTTCCACACAAGCCATGTCATTCGAAACTCAATTCCCTCAAAAATTAAAAATACATAATAATCCAAGTCTAAATCCACACATAAACGGCTCATTTGAAATCGAATGCCCTCAAATAATAATGTCGCAATAATAATCAAAGTTGAAAGTAAAAGCGGGGAATTACATGTAGATATAAGCACTTTAATAAGTCATTGTATCATCTAGAGGATATACAAGTTCTATAAAAACATTATCACAAGAAAAAAATAAAAAAATGTAATAATTTCATTTAAAAACCATTTTCAATATTATTATACCTTATAACTTCAAAGATAATATTCGTTAATTTTAGAATGAAATAATTTAAAAACATTTTCAACATAAACATAACATCTCATGTCCAACTTAAACAATCTTAACCTTAATGAAAAAAATTGTAAACATAATGAATTGATATAAAAACCTTTTCAAGATAAACATAAAATGCAATGTATAATTTCAATCAAGAGGTTGTGCATGTGCTATTCCTGTCAAAATCCTTAAAATAACTAAGTCCAGAAATAATTTGGTAGTAAGTTGAAGCTACAATGATATTATATATGATTTTATGTGTTGCCTACCCTAGTTGTAGAGAGATCTAAAGATCCAACTATTTGATTAAAGGTTTATTCGATCATTCCTCATCCTCTCCATATACAACATATATGCTTGAAATAGATTCAATAGACACCTCCCTATACTCCCACACAACAAAAATACTCTGATTGAAGAGGTTTCAACCAACCATTCTTTGAGATCCAATTTAACGTGTTTGTGAACATAAAAAATGGTTATTTGACCCTGTTATCGGTCAAATTAGCACTTCTCCGTCCATGATCACATCTCCTTGTCGATCACATAAAAGGACACTATGGATGGAAGAGCTCACTCGACCTTGGATGATTTGGAGCTGAATCCTTACTCCTTCAACTTAAAACCTTATTTTTCTGACACCTTCACCATAAATCCGCGACTCTTATACTTGACACATCGCGAGTCACTTGCGGGTCTCTATACTGACAACCCGCGGGTATGAATTAAAAGATGCACCCGTGAGTTCTTGAGCCCATATGATGCGAGTCACTCACAAGTTGCTAGATTTCATAGTCGCAGGTGTCTTAAGGAAAGTTTGAAAAATATATTAAAAACACGAATTGGGATTAGGACTTAGGTATTCCAACTTCCCCAACTTCCCAATTCAACTTCCTTTCGAAACCAACCCTCCTTTCCTTGCCATAAATGCAAGAGGATGCCATGAGAAAGGGGTCAATTTAGTGAGAGATATTGTTATGCTGAATAAATTCCAAGTCTATAGAGAGGAGCAGGAGCCTAGGGCCTAGTCATGAAGGTGCTTGATGCAGAGTGAGGTATAACATTTGTACTTACTACATTCTTTTGACAATAAAAGATTGAGATAATCTTCCTTTCCCAATAAAGTGTTAATCTCTATTGCGTTTTGATTATAATTTGATGTTATTGCATTCATTAATATCAATATTTATTTATAGTCAAACTGGTTTGAGGAAGGTCTGTGTGTTTTGTAGGTTTGTTGTTGTGGAGATCTAGAGAAAAGGTTGGATCGACCATCATAAACAAGGTACATTTTATCTGAACCTTGATCTTATTTATTTACAGTAATGTATGAAGAGCCATATGTATCTATCTTTCAACCCCTTGTATGTTGGTATTATCTATCCCCTACTATAAGGTAAATAACCTAACAACAGAACTGGTGACTCTACTAGGGACACCTTGTTTTTCTTCTTTGGGGATCTTTGGTTTCTTCAGTTTCATAACTTCTCCAATCTCTTTTGAGGTATTTAGGGTTTCTTTTTAATATACCTTTGTGTTGGCTTAGTCCAGTATGGTTTGCAAAGTTCCTTTTCTTGTTTTATCAGTACCTACCCGCATGTTTCCTGTATACACAGGCGCGCACTTTCTGTTGTACTCGCGAGTTGCAGGCTCTTCTACCTGCGCACATTCAGTTGCACCCATGTGATGTTTGCTTAGAGAGCCGTGAGTTTGATTTATAATATTTGAACCTCTACTTTAGGGTTTGATCTTGGGTTTTTGGTCTAATCTTTGATTTTACTTTGCTTTGTGACATTTGCTAGACATTTATGTGTCTCTTCTGGGTCTGTTCATAGCCTTTCTAGAGGCCTCTTGATGTTCTTAGATTGATTTTAGTTTCTTTTGGTTTCCATTCTTTCCTCTTTAAGACTTTTTGAATCCCACCCATGACTTGTCAGTATATAAAGTCGCGCACATTTTTACCTAGCCGTAAGTTTCTTTTATAGGTACCCGCAGGTGCACCGCGAGTTGTTGCATTGAACAGTCGTGAGTATTTCCTAAGTTTTTCCTTTTTAATTAGGGTTTGACCTCAGTAGGGTTTCTATGTGGATTTGAAATTTCTTGTTAGTTTGGATACCTCCTAGATATTCTCTAGGGTGCTCTGAATCTGTTTTGAACCTCTTTAATAACTTCTCTTTGAGTTATTGTGTTTGTAGAGTTTCCCTAGCTTGCTAGCCCACCTTCTGTTTGGAGGGTGCTTCTTTCTTTTATTTTTTGATGTGCAGGAACAGTCTGGTTTGTGCATAAAGATCGTTATGTTTTCCATTTTACACATGAGTTTTTCCTTTTAGCATCTTGTTCCAAAATTTTAGTTACTTCTGTGAAGCAACTTTCTTGGGTTAAGTCTTTGTCGATCTTGCTTTAGGTCTATTTGTTTTAAGCCTTGGGACATATTTCTTTACTCACGCAGATTGATAAGTCTTGTTAGTTCATTATTTTCATTTTCATTTCTTTCATATCTAGAGAAAAAGATCAAATTTGAAAAAACAAAAGAACTTCTTTTACAAGATTTGTCATTTTATTTTTTCGAAGTAGGGTAGTTGTATTTCTATTAACTTTGAAAACAAAACAAAAAAAGAAGAAGAAAATTTCTATGCTTAGATTTGCTTACATTTATGTTTTGAAAGAACAAACGAAAAGAAAAATTGTGAAGTTTCATTTTTTATATGCACTTTGCTTATAGTTGTAACCATGCCACACACTACACTACACCTTGAGTAAGCAACAACCCATAAAAAGAACTTAATTTAAAATTTATTAGTAACGTTTCTTTTTTAGGGTTACACGACATCAACTAGCTTACGCTAGGATTTCAAAATAGATCACACTTAAACTTTCTGAAATCGTTTAAACTCTCAAATCGTAGTGCACACTATCTTCTAGAAAATCCATTCTTATGGTTGTGTTCCAGGAAGCTCCACTCAAACCGGAGTTAAGCACGAGGTCGTGTGAGACTGGAATTGTTGGGGATACCCGCCTACTTTCCTTTCGAGAATACACCAGGGATGATTCACGTACAGGGGTCCATTAGTGCCTTGTGCATTCTAGGATTTCGAGCTTAGCTACCCTGCCCATGCATTTTGGCTGGACCTGCAACTATCCCCCCGGGCATTTATGCATTTGTGGTATCCTTAGAATCTTGAATTTAGGGCTCTACACAGGTATAGTGGAAGGCTATTTCCACTGCACCTAGGATAGACACGGAAGGTAACCCTCTACAGTAATCTAGGGAGGGCGGTTTGGTGATTCAAACACTTGCACCCATAGGACCTGTATTGGACGTCGTGTAACTGACCTTCGATATTCTACTATTTTTCTGGGCCCTCATCATCCCAGAATAACTCTTGAGAATGTTATATTTGTTTTCTTGGTCTTGATTACTGTAGGACATTTTTTAGTGGTATGTTGTTTGCTTCTTAGTTGTTAGTGGCCACTAGGTTTCTACACTTAGTTTATTTTTATAATTGTGGAGGACAAACCTCTTCATAGGCCACGAAGGTTGCAAAACCTTCCCCCACACACAGTGGAACCTCCACCGCCACCTCAACGCTGGAGGATTGATTCCCATGGTTCATATGAACTTACGGGCATAACAGAACCACCCAAAGAACCACACCTCATAACTGAGTATCAACGGGTTCATAATACTGTTGAGGTTGAAGACATAACCACTCAATATTTTAACACACCCTTCAACCCTCCTTTCACAGGACCTAACGATCCTGTACTTGAAAGTGTAGTTTCTCTAGGTCAACCAGAGTTTAGTTCATATCAGTTTACACCTGGTTTCTTCATGGCTAACACAGGAGACGAGTCAGGATTTCCTCATACTCCTACTTCAGCCATTGTATCGAAAGGATTCTCTCCTTCACTTGCACACACATCGGTACCTAGCTCTTTGCAAGCCACCTATGCATCAATCCCTCAATTCAGCTTCAATACTTGATCCTTAGGTATGTCAGGCTCTTCATCTTCAACATCAACTATTCCTTTTGGTTCCACTATTGGATCGTCCAACATCCCTTTTTCAGGGATACCTTTTGTACCGTTTACATCGTCTCCCTTTATACAACAGTCTTAGGGTAATCTGCAGTCTTCGCTGTTCTGTCACAGTTTTCCTTGGTTTGGAGGACACATAGATCCTTCCACACCCTTTGTGGGATCGATGCCCATTTCGTCTGTTACATCTATACCTAGGTTTAACCCCTTCACAGGTTTTATTGTGCATTCATCGAATGTACAAACATCCAATGTACCTGTATGGAGTACTCCCTGTTTATTGTTTGGTGGAGGGGGTGGTAAATGTTTTAACCCACATTACGGATGGGCTAACACCCAACCGCAATGGATGAACACCCAAGGAAGAAACCCTTTAGAATTTGGCTAGAGCAGCTTCACTAATTCTTTCACTTCACAACCGATGGCTGGGGGCAACCCCAACCAACAATATAGGAACCAGGTTTCAGGAGGTTCCCCCTACCAGGATCCTGTTAATCAAATGCCATCGTTTCGACCTCGTTTTCCCTTTCTGGAAACTCTAAACATGCCATATCTTTCAAAATTGACTAATGATCTAGTGCACCATAATCCAACATGGCCACCAGTTCCAACCAAGTTTCCTTCCGACATCCCAAAGTTTGAAGGTAATACTGGAGAAGATCCTGGTGATCATGTCACTACCTTTCATATTTGGTGTTCTTCCAACTCTTTGAATGATGATTCCATTAGGTTGAGGATCTTTCAAAGGACCTTGACTAGTGTCGCGGCTAAGTGGTACATTGAACTACCTGCCGTAGCTTATGACAACTTTTGGGATTTGGAAATAGTCTTTTTGAACCACTTTCAACTTCCTGTCCGGTATGATGCCAGCATAGACCTTTTGTTGAATTTCAGGCAGAATAAGGCCACTCACTTATCTGATCACATTCAAGAGTGGTGAAGGAGAAAGAGGCTCATAAAAGTTGAAATTCCCCTAGAGTTTCTATTAGAGTGGTACTTGAAATCACTCCTTCCTTATATCTCTAAGGATGTAGCCACTTCTGGGGTGTCTTCTGAGGAGGAAGCCATCCTTAGGACCCAGCAACTTGATTTGGTATATGCTCAATCTGGGATCCTGTATGTTATTAGATGTGAGGCACCGAGATCTAATATTGATCTGGGTAAACCTAATCCTGGACCGCATGCCAATGGCATCGTCGGTTCAGTAGACTCAGCAACACTCGAATCTTTGACCAAGCAAGTTCATGCTTTATCTGTAAAGAAGTCTACTGTAGATAAAACTCCTGTTGCAGCCTGCCCTTCTACAACAAGTGCAGACTAATCAAAAGGGTCCTCGGCAACCCAACAATAAAAAGAAGGGCAAGAAAGGGGAGGGGAACCATCCAAATCCCAAAAACACTGAAAATACTGAGGAGGGAAAGAAGGATAAAAATAAATTCAAGTTCCCTTGCAAGTTATGTAAGGATGACCACCTTACCCACCAGTTCCCTCTTATGGAAGAAGCCTAGAATCTCCTCCGTGAGAAGAAACCAGTTATCCTGAAGGACCCATTCCCTCATGGACAAGGCTCAGCTTCTGGAAACTCTAGTGCTGGGGGCACAGCTCATGTCTTGTCAGTCGATCAATCATTTATAAACATGGTTAACTCATATTTTCTTTTGCAAACCAGATCCAGGAATTATTCCCTAGGATCGCAGGAGAAAGATAAGGAAGTTCCTGAAACATCTACATCTCTTCACATTGAGAGACCGGTAGATCCTTTGTTGAATATCTCGAAAGGTGTCTTCAAAAGTGCTATGCACAACCCTAATGCATGGGCTTCTCCTAACTAATCTGTCGTAGAGGATCTGGCCCAAACACCCTATTCTATGTCCACACTAGAAGTCCTACAGAGCTGCCCGTTACAACGAAATGCACTTCGAGCGATAATAGGGAGCATGGACTCATCTAGTATGCTTGCTCAGTCTGATATGTCTAATATCAAACCTCGGTTATTGTATCACGTAGCCCTCTAAATTTAAGTAGTCCATGGTCCCAAAACCATTGAACGAACAGTTGTAGATGAGGGTGCATCTACGTGTGTAATGTCAATATCCTGCTGGAAGGCCCTTGGCTTGCCTGAGTTAGCCCCTTCTAATACACTACTTACTTCTTTCGACGGAAGATCATTCCATCCGCATGGAGTCTTATCTGATTTTGAGATTCAACTTGTGGGTAAGTCAGTGTTTGTGGAGGTTTAAGTATTGGACGCTCCCCTTGACTACAATTTGTTGTTAGGAAGGAGCTAGACGTATGCAATGCAAGTTGTCCCATCGTCCGTTTTCCAAGTACTCATGTTACTGCATGAAGGAAATATCATCACATTTGATCAGCTTTCATTTAATCGGAAAAACAACAACGCTTCATCGGATTCAACAATCCCTTTGATTGATTAGTCTCACCCACCCAGCGAGAGTTTGGGAGTAGGCATGTATTCATCACTGATGGGCACATTCAACCTACCTGCTCCTGTAAACTATATTGGTTCTGTGATTACTTCTGACATTTTGTCTCGGGAAGTCTTCACCGTCAGTCGAACAACTGATCCTTGGATTCTTCCCACTCAGCAAGAACCTACTATGCCCTTAGTCGCGGCTTTATGATGAAGGTGTCAGAAAAATAAGGTTTTAAGTTGAAGGAGTAAGGATTCAGCTCCAAATAATCCAAGTTCAAGTGAGCTCTTCCATCAATAGTGTCCTTTTGTGTGATCGACAAGGCGATGTCATCACGGATGGAGAAATGCTAATTTGACCGATAATAGACCCTTCCATGATATCCTCCATGACATGAATTCTATGCTTGAGAGCTTGTCGACCAACCCTTACCCAAGAACCCTACAAATATTAATATAATTTCTTATCAAGGTTTGATCAACACCTCTCTGTGACCATGTTATTCCATGATAAAAAATTATAATCAAGAAAGGGTTAGCTGACACTTCCTAGGGATACCCATCAATGTGAACATTATGTTTCAAAAAGGATTAACCAATTTTTCGCTATGATCCTAGGATTGACAAGCCCTTCATTGGGAACCTATGTGAAGCCAATACAATGCTTGGAAAAGGGTTAAATGACTCTTCCCATGGCTCTCCCTCAATGAGATTCAATACTATTCCTAAGAAGGGGTCGATTGACCCTTGCTGGTGATCCACTATAATGAAAATACTATGCTCAAGGATCTAGTAAGATTATTATGTAAAAGAGGATCCCCTAGATTGCTTATTCATGTGATGAAATAGAGGAGAATAATGATCAATAAATTATCAAAGATCATTGATCTGTGCAACTTGACATTTTTCACCTACAATTAATAGATAATATTTAAAAAAACAATTGACATAAAAACATTTTTATATTAGTAAACATAAATATATTTCATAAAATGCTATAATATGCAACATAAAGTTTATATGAGTTTGGAAAGGAATAATCATGGAAAATTTTCAGTCAAGCCTTCCATGTGATCTCCACCATAGTATTATCATGCAAGGGAAGGCTCAATCGACCCCTCAATGTTAATCCATAGATGACAATACTATGCTTGGAAAGGATCATCTCAAAATGTTACATGCACTTTATGGACATGAATTTTATGTTGTAACAAGGGTTGTCCAACACATATCCTAGTTGTCTTAGTAGAAATTGTCGTTCTTGAGAAAGAATCAGTCAATTCTTACTTTGTTACCATTACTACAAAAAAATTCAAGAGGAATGTTCAGCCAACACTTCCATTGGATGCCACTTAAATCATATACCATCATTGATATAGGGTAGTTTGAATCTTCTCCATTCCCCTTCACCATCAGAATACCATATTTGAAGGATACCTCTCTACTACATCCACCATAAGAGTACTATTAAAATGGTAGGGATGGAGGACCCTTCCCTGGGATCCAAATTATTTGAATTTTTTATCATGAGAAGGTATGGCCAACCATCCAATCAGACAACCAACAATCAAGAATTTCACCCTTCTGGAAGGGTCAGGTGTCAATTATCCACAATTAACCCTATGAGAATAATATGCTTCAAAAAGAGTCAGTTGATCCTAGAGGCATATCTTATGAAAAGAATACATCGTTGAGTTTCTTTGACTGGATCTTCTTGATGATCTCGTCCATGAGAATAGTATGTTGAGAAAAATGATGGTCGTCCCTTCAATGGGATTCCTTTATGGATTTTATTTTAGAATATGTAGGCCATCCCTTTAGTTATATTAAAAAATAAATGAACACCATCCTTGAGGAAGTGTGTCACGTACCCACCCATTTAACCAATGCAAGGCAGGGTACATGATGCCAAATTCAGGGCTTTCCCATGATCTCAGCCCATTAGTTAGATTCATATAAATAACTTATGAATGTGCAGATGTAAACAAATCAATTATGATGCACATCGGAATTAAAACATCCACACACATTACTCATGCATACAACATATCAACAGTGATTGAATTAATATAATGCAGAAGTAAATATAGAGGCATAAAAACACTTATCTTCATTTTTCAACTGCGCAAGCAACTAGCTATGTCGCTGCAACGTTCCACCCAACCATAGGCTCTTCGACAGCTTATACTAAGTCCGTCCGAAGGCCACCCCCGAGTTGGGCATGATTCCTTCAAGAAAAAGGGGACATTCACTCGATACCAACTGTCACAATCAATTAATCATTCCATCTGAGCCAAGCCAGTCCATAGCTGGGTTATCAGGCTACAATTGAACCTTGGATTATCACACTTAAGCTCAAGCCCAAGCCATGGATACCCATACCCATACCCAACATACTCTTCTCTCACACAGTAAGCACAACAGGGGCATGGATACACATTTTAGACAGTGGGGTTTACAATTAAGATGGCCATGGGTTTTTTCAAAACGTTCCCAACCAAAAACGGATTTGTAGGATGGGCAAAACAACCACAGGGGGAAAAACGATTTCTCCCCAAATATCTCAGCCTTCAACATCCCAACACGGTCTCTATTGAACCCCTCCTTCGATTTCCCTTCTTCCCCATTGGTATACATCACAAAAACGCCCTTCTCTGCTGGGAGAATGAAGAAAAGCGCAACCCACATGCCTGGAAAAACGCCCAGGTAGTTCTAACTCGTGAGGGAGGAAAAGGGATGGTTGCCTAATGGCTTAGGGAGCAATTTCATGGCTCTACTCTTGCCCAAGGAGACCAACACGTTTTTCCATGAAGGGTGGATTTCCCATACCCGATTTTGGACAGCCATACCTCTCCATTCCCAAGGCATTAACTACCCCAACCAACTCTTGGGAGAAATCAATGGTTGGGTACAAAAGTCAACATGGGTAGTTGAGGGTTTGATGGTTCTCTCATTGACACTTGGCTTGACTCTAGTGGCTCAAGGGTTTGAATGTTTTCCCTCCCAATTCCTTGTGAAATCATGCCCCCATCTCTTTGTTGCATTGCATAGCTAGTTGTGGGTATTTTTTATTAGAATGCATATTACATGATATTTGAATTTCCAATGTGCATTGCTAGCACGCAACCATATGCATCACTAAATCGATGGCGGGGCCTTGGCCTTGAGCTCCTCGCCATGATTTCATAACAATATTACATCAATTTCATTTGAATGTAATGGGGTCAATAATGGGGACGTTACAAAGTGTTGGATGACCCTTCGTAGTTATTCCCCTACATGGAAATACTATGATGGAGGAAATGAAAAATGATATTCAACACTATTTCCCTCCATGAACATACTTCTATGGAGGTAGTGATAACCGACCCTTCACAAAGATTTTGATTATGCATAAACTTTGATAGAGGAAGGCTCATTTGACCCTCCACCATGATGCATCTCCATTAGAATAAATCATGTATGGAAATTTTGGGTTCCTCACAAGAAGGATCCATGGAAGTTTCTACTTGAGGTGGACGTGTGATTTTGGCTAAATCTATATTAGTATCTTGTGCATAAATGTCTTGAAGTGAATCAAAGTGGGCTACGAATTTTTTTGTTATTTACATTTTTCCCTTTGAAACACCCTTCATCAAAATTATAGCAATGTTTAAGGAAATGTAATTCTATTACTTCTTCAGAGGTCAACATGTGAACTCTTAAGGGTTGAGAGAGGGAGGGGGTTGTTGTAGATGACAAAGTGGGTTGAGGAAAGGGAATAAATGGGAACATTCTTTGTTTGTGCACTGGCCACAACCTATGCTTCTCTAGATTATTAAGAGGCATTTCCCTAAGTATTTGGGTGAGCCATCGAGACATGTGCCCCATTATCTTCTTTCATAATACTTATAAAGCATTCTTCAAAAAATTAATATATCATTCCCTCATGTCAATTTCAAATTAATTTAAGGTTGCTATAAAATATTCCTCTATGTCATTTTGTCACAACTTGGTCAAGTGACCCAAATAATGAGTGCTTATTTGAAAATAAGCATAGATGGATTTCAATAAATGACTCCAAGAAACATATCCCACATAATATTTTGTATTCCATTGCAAGAATTTAGCTTGTTATATATCCAAGTATAATATACCCACTGTAATTTTAATTGAATCATTAGAAATACCTTGGAGGCATTCCATCTTGATTCTCGTTTCCTAAGAAAATGGATTTAAAGGGATAACTACACTATGAAATCATTAATGAACCGATTTAGGTCAATTATATACAACGTTATGATTTGGAATTCAAGTTGGAAGGGAACCAATAAATTTCTTGGGGGTGAATATGAGTACATAGATTTTGAGAACTGCCATTTTAGTATGTTCACGTCTCTCTTGTTAATTATCAGGTATTTGACAAGCCACCATGGTTATCATAATGGTTATTATAGATCACTCCCATAATGGTTATAATAGTTTAGTCTTATAATGATTACTACAGATGATGAAGGATTAATGAAGGAGGAATTTATACTCAAATCAATATCTTTCCGCGAACCCTTTATTTTTCTGCAACCCCTAAAACATAATTGAAACATCACTTAGATAACAAACACAAACCAAAGACAACCCATAAGGAATGATCCCATTATAATAATATAATATTCTACACCTCACATATATAACAACTTTGAGTCAAATATGTCCCATAATGAATGACACAAAAAAATCAATAGTTAGGAACCCCAATCATCATCATTGTCATTTGCCATCAAATAGTTAGGAATCGTAGTAATAACCATAATAATCATTCATCATTAACCTAGAATATGTTAGATTAATTATGAACACATGTAAGAACACATAACCAAATACCTAACCAGTATAAACTCCTATGGAAAGCATCAAACAAATTAGTAAATCAGTAAGAAACAAGAGAACAAAAAGGAGATAGTGTTTACATGATAAAACCCCAAGGTGGGAAAATTCCCTTGAAAGTTGATCTTCAATTCTTCAAGTAAAATCTACAATCCTACAATAGTTGGAGCACTCCACATATGAACATATCACACACTAAGCCAATGATCTTGCTTTAGGTCTATTATATATGCTATACATGGATAGGATAACATCACTCAAAATGAATATGGGATAAACTCACTTTATAATCTAGTGAGTTGTTAAAGAATACTGTAATACCCCCAATTTTGACTTGGAATGTATTTAATCAAAATGATGTAAATGATGTAAATATGCTAGTATGGATTCCTAGTGTGGAGCTCAAGGCCAAGGCCCAACTAGTGAATGGCTAGGTATGAATGACATATATATTTTTATTTGGACCATATTATTGGCTTATAATGCCAATTCGAAATGTATGTAACTATTATGTTGAAAATTAATAAAATAGTCTAAGATGGCTTGTAAAGAGCACTAGAGGGGCTATGATTCCACCAGATGGGAAGAGGAAAGGGGGCATATGGGGAAACGAAATCCTATGTTGCCATCTGTCAACCTTAGAACTCATCCAAAATATGCCATGTGCCTTAAATGTGCCAATTACCTTCTTTTGACTATTAAACCCAATTATTGAATGCATATGTGAGGTTGGTGGGAAACACCACTTCATGTAGTTATTTAAGCATGGGGGTTGTGATAGTTATATCATCTATCAACAGTCCTATTTATTCTATGGTCAGAAGCTATGTTAGTTTTCTTTTCACCCTTACCTCATACCCTTGAAGTCAAAACTCTTTTGATCATTCTCCCATGCATGTTCCTACACTATGTAGAGTTTTCCATTGTTGTTCATGTCCATTACTAGACCATGTTTAACCTATAAATTCGAATTTGAAGACACGATTGCATTTTTGGAAGGGAAAATAGATGGTTGTAGGTGAGAATGGAGGTTTGGAAAGATAGGAACCATTACCCATTGATTTATGCTACTTTTGGATGCTTGAGAATCCATGGATTAACATTACAGGAGGTTCTCCATTAGCATACAGCAGGTTGGACTCTTATTGCACACACTCGTAAGCACTATAAGGGTTGGATTTCCTGAGGGAACTATGGATCAGTGAAGGGAAATTGCTTCCTTGTGTTGTGTGGGGTGGTTGGAAGGAGTGTCATGGCTGTGATGGCTTAGTGAGACCCTTGTAGAGCTCTAGTTGAGATTTTTGGCTAAGAATAGTGAGCAGAATGGGTTGTGGGCTGAGAGATAAAAGTCTGTAGGTGTTTCCTTCGCGTTGGTGGCCTCATAGCCCATGTTGGGGGTGTCCTATAAACAGAAACATTATATGTTGGATAGATTTCCTACGGCTGGGTGGAAAATCGCTCCTACACATCCAGTTGCTTGGATCTTCTTTTTGTAAATATAAGTATTCTTATGTATTTGATGTGCAATGATTTTTTATTATATTCATGTGATAATTATGCTTGTAAGTTGCATGTTATGTGCGTTTGGATCAATTTTATTTCTACTGTGTGTTTTTATTTCCATGTTTGCACATGCATTTTAGTTGTAAATTTGTAATTATGGTTATGGGGAAATTTTTTGAGGCCCTAGTTTAGTTAAAGTCTCCTCCTGCTAGCCGGATTGAGGGATGGGGATGTTAAAGAGTGGTATCAGAGCTTCTGGTTACAATACTGGAGCTATATGGGCCGAAAAAACACAATTATAAGAAAACCAATGAGGTTGCAGGTGAAATATTTTTGTAAAGGTCGTATTCTATTAAGTGACAGATAAGGGCCAAAGTTAAATTGGGGATAATTCCCTTGTGCCTCAAATTTTTAATTTAATTTTGGTAAAATTCAAATGGACCCCACCCATGCCATGCGGATGGGTGGTGTGGAGGAAGGCATGATATGGACCAACCACATTAGACCCACGTGCAGAAGGATTCCCAGGATGGAGTGTGTAGGCAGGTGAGGATCTAATTTTCGAGCGCTGCGGTGGACCAACAGTTGCAGTTTATAGTGCATGAACCTATTATGCGTTGGTTAATAGTGGGAAGATGAATATTTGACCGATGGATGAAAGGAAAGATCGACGGTTGGGGATCACCACGCCCTGGGAAAGTGAGTGCTGGTTAGAAAGAGGCAAGCGGAGATTTGGTCGTCAGATCATATCAATGATCAACGGCACAGGCTCATCGCACGTCGATAAAGTGATTGATGGTTAATTCAGTACGATGGGTGCGTTGTGACAAAAACAACCAAGGACACGTGGCCTCTTTTTATTGAACGCGCCTCCCCAATATATTTTTTCCAAAACTACTTCATGGGGGCACATTACTTCTTGTGGTAAATGGGAAAACTACCAATGCGCTCCCGCTCAAGGTGGGATGGTATGATGGTGTGGAGGCCTAGTGGCGGGGAGAAGGTGACATGGAATCATCATAGGGTGATAGGTAGGTCTATATGACACCTCAATATGGATGTATTAGGCCACGTAAGGACCCTTCCACATCATCAAAAATTATATTTCTCTTATGCACCAGATTGCACGAAATTGGATCAATTACAAAAAAAAACAAGGGGCCCTCAAACCACCCTACAGTGGCACGGGGAAGCCGTAAGGAGGGAGGGCCCCTTTAACCCCATTTTTATTTTATTTAATCCACAAAGTTGGAATTGGAGTTTAGAAACAGCCATTAGAGTAGCATAAAATTGGTCATATTTTGGACTATGAGGGTGGATGCTACAGGACTGCATAATTTTTCGAAGTCTGGAAGAAGTAGAAAAATACAAAAGCAGTCAATTCCATAAGTTTATAGAAGGTGATTGGAGCATCAGATCAAATAACCAAAAATTGTTTAGTAATCTTGGCTAAAAACTGTTGAATTTGGGCCAAATTGACAATTCCCAAGGACTATAACTTTGTCCTCAGGAATCAGAATTGAGCTTGCTTATAGTCATTGGAAATATTGTCCAAAGGGGAAAATTTTTATAGGGTCAAATTATGAATTGGTGATTCATATGTTTCTATAATTTCATCAGAAAAGTTCCTATAGCCATAATCGAAAAAGAATGTCAATATATGTGATTTCCATAATACATGAAAATTGATTTTTATTTTGTAATAAATCTAACAAATGTTTTTATATCAACACTTTTGCATATCCATAATCATATCAGTGACTATTAAAGCATTAGCAGTGAGTATAATGCAGTTGGGATATCTTTTGTCTTGGTTGGGAAAACAAGGTCATCATCATGGATTATGCACATGATCCTTATGAAGTTGAATCAAATGCAATGGGAGTGAATATTCAAATTGAGAATGAAGAGATAGAATCCAATGGTAGGAGAAACCAAGTGACTCCCCTAGACATTGCAGAAACCATGAGGAGCCTAAGGGTGGAGCTACAAAGTTATAGAGCAGACAATGAGAGGATGATTAGAGCTCAAGAAGAGTAGAAGCAATTGAATGCATCTATGCTCCAAATCCTGACAGAAATTCAGAGGAATATTAACTATGGACATCATTCTGAAAATAAGGAAAAGAGTGGGAATAGATCAAGAAGGAATTCTCACAAGAGGTCCCACAGTTCAAGAAGTATTTCTAGAGGCATGTCATATACTCTAGAAATATATTCTAGTGAATCATCTAACTCTAAGGATTCCACTGAAGGATCAAGCTCTTCATCTCACAGGAATAAGAGGAAGAGGTCTTCAAAGAACAAATCACATGAAGAATTTAGGAAGGCCAAACCTACCACATTTGATGGTGAGATAAAATATGGTCAATAACTTGAGGCTTGGCTTCTTGGGATGAGGAAGTATTTCCAAGTCCAAGACTACTATAAAAATATGAAAGCAAGACTGGTTATCTTCAATTTGAATGGGAGAGCATCTATATGGTGGGATCACCTTAGGAAAGTGAAGAGGATCAATGAAAGGAAGATAGTGTGGAAGCAATTCAAGAAATACTTCAAGAAAAATTACCTCTCTAATACGTATTATGATGGAAAAATTAAATAATGTTTGAAGAACCTACAACAATTAATTGATGAAAAGCACAATATATGAGATCACAAAATATTTTATTGATCGCAAGCCACTTCGAGGGGGCAACCTCCTTTGAGCAAGCTCAATGCAAATAACTTCACGGTACGTTCATTAGCCTCAACACACACTTATATACTAAGTCTATACCCAATACTATGGGTCAATACCATGGGACATATAATACTACAGGACGACTTACAAAGCATATGCGTCCAATACTATGAGTCAATACCATGGGCTAATACAAACTAGGGATCAACAAATACTACAAGACAACTTACAAAGCATATGCGTCCAACAACAATATACTAACAATGTAAAGAGAAGGGTTGACACGGGTTCCTAACATCCCCTCTCCCTTAGAAAAAGATTTGTCCTCAAATATTTAGATGTGGAAATTGATGCGGAATCTGAAGGAGTGGTTCCCTTGTAGCATCCTCGGGTTGCATTATGTTCCATTGAATTAATACCTCTATGATAGATTGAGAGAGAAGCTGATGCATTTTGAGTTTCAGGGAGGATTGCTTGGAAGGCTGTAGACGAAGAAGAACCATACAGCTACGTGAAAAGTGCGCTCAGAACGGTGTTGATCGGCTTGTTGTTTCAGTCGAGTTCTTGCCATGTGAAGATTGCCCCGCGGAATGAGAATAATATGATCGTGGTTTAGAAGAACCGAGTCAATTTCCTGAACTGGGGAACTGCTGAGGGTGTATGGAAGAAGAACTGGCGGTGCATGTCCATAGATCACTTCATATGGTGTCATTTTAGATGTGGTATTGTGCCACCGGAGCGCTTCAAGGAAATCCATAGAAATAGCTTTCGAAATATGTGTAGGGATGGGAAAGGGTTCAAGTAGTCTTGAAAGGAGTGTCGTTTCACCCTTGTTGACCTAGAAAGTATCACAGTCATCCACCAGTTGTTGAATTGTCATTTTCAGTCCCTGCCAAAAGAAGTTACATTGTTCCTAGTCATACGTTTTGAGGAACCCAGAGTGCCCTGCTGATGGAGAAGCATGGATTTCATAGAAGAGATAGCCCTGTTGAACAGATTGCAACCAATTTGGAACAAGCAGGGAAATAGTTGTAAGAGAAACTGGGTCATCAAATGTGCGAGAAGGAGCATATGCCACCATATTTTCCTTACCCTTCTTATAAGTGATCGCATAGGCTTAACCCATGAATTGGATAACCCATTTTAGGTGTGCTGGGGAGGAGACCCGTTGTTCCAGGAAATTTTCTAGACTCTGGAGATCAGTCTTGATGCAGAAATAATTCCCTAATAGGTATGGCTTCCACTTTTGTACTGCATGCAAAATAGCCATCATTTCCTTCTGAGATGTAGATGCGGCTAAATTCTTACCATAAAGGTCTCTTGAAGGCGACAATCCCACTGGTTCGGAAAAGACACCTGCATATCTATCCAAGGAAGCAGTGGAGACCGTTGATGCATGCATCTGAATGGAGTGGAGCTGAGCGATGACACCATGTGAATTATTCTTAAGGATCTTTTCCAAGCGATGTGAACTGATGATGCAGAGAGACCCTGGTTGTAAGCCTATAAATTTTTGTTGTTTCCCATTGACTAAAAACTGCATCCAAAGTTTAGCAAAATCCCATCAGATGGGGCCAAGAGTGCGTAACCATTGAACTCCCAAAACCACATCACATACACCTAAGGACAAGGAAAACATGTCAGAGCATAGGTTATAATCGTCCAGAGAGATATGCACATTATGACACTTCCCCTTGCAAGGTAAGGTGCCCCCATTGGCAATCATGACTTCAAAGTTGGAGCAAGGATGGACAAAACAATCAGCCTGTTTGGCGATCCGATGGTCAATGAAATTATGAGCGCTACTAGAATCAATGAGTATTATAAGAGGGATCTTCTTGAAGTAACCCCTGACCTGCATTGTTTAGGGGTTGGTGATTCCGGCTAAAGCCTGGAGAGATACCTCTGGCTGGTCGTCCTAAGATGGAGGGTCCATAGGCAGCTCCTGAATGTCGACCTGATCATCTATTGTATCTGGAGCTTCTTCACCAATTTCAGAGGTAGGCAAAGAATCCACATCCAAGAGATAGAGCATTTTCTCAACACATCGATGTCCCCGAGTGAATTTCTCATCACAATTATAACAAATCCCATTTTCTCTGTGTGCCTACATCTCTGTTTCAGACAAATGCTTGATAGGAGTTGGTCGAGGAGGTGGCAGGATGGGAGGTCGTTGAGAACCCCTATTTCTGAAGGGAACAAAAGTGGGTTTGGAGCATTGTTGGGATGCAATCTTGTCTTCTCCCAACTTAGCCAACCTAAGGGATTCCATCATTGTGTTGGGACATAAAATTTTGACCTCTGAGCGGATTTCATCCTTAAGACCACTGATAAAAAAACTCCTGTAGAATTCATCAAACAATCCTGCTGTGTGATTGGCTAGTTTCTCAAATTTTGTCTGATACTCTCTCGTAGTGCCAAATTGACAAAGTTTAGTGAGTGCTCCTTTGAAGTCATCAAAATCACTAGGACCAAATTGTTGCAAAATAAGTTGGCAAAAATCTATCCATTTTGGCTCGTCATGAGCCTTGATGTACCAATGGTACCATTGAAGAGCTTCCTGTTCCAAATGAAAGGATGCAAGTGGATTTTTGTTGACATCAAAAGTATTATGCAAACTGAAATATTATTCTACTCGATAGATCCATCAAGTCGGATCAGTACCATTGAAGCAAGGAAAATCAAGCTTAGGACCACGAAATTGCTGGAAGAAGAGAACCCATTGTCTGAAGAAGACTCTGACTGTCGTTTATTGTTCATGGCTGAATGCTCAAGATGGAGGCCGAGAAATTTTTCATCCAGGTCCTGGATTTTGGTTTTGAGGGCCACAAGTTCTTCCTCCATGGTTTTTGTTCTTGCACAGGTGACAATGATAACAAGGGTTTTTTTTTTTTGAGTGGGTAGATAAACAAAAACATAAGCTATTTTAGTAAAGGAAAATTTGGATTTGGGAAAAAATTTGATGCGTAATTTGGGATAGGGTCCTTAGGAATGAAATGTGTAGAATGCAGGGGTGTCAAGGAAGTTTCAAGGGAAACGAAGTTAAAACGAGGGAGATATGGTGGAAAAAATGTAGAAGGGATTGGAAACAAATGGATCTGCAATGACGCGGAAGAGATCGGAAACAGATGGATCTGCAATGGCGTGGCAGTGATCGACAACAGATGGATCTGCAACGGCGTGACAGTGATTGACAATAGATGGATCTGCAATAGCACGACAGTGATCGGAAACAAATGGATATGCAATGGCGCTGAAGGGATCAGCAATAGATGGAGATGAAACGACGTAGAAGTGATCAGAAACAGATGGATCTGCAATGACACTGAAGGGATCGACAATAGATGGAGATGAAACGGTACGAAAGTGATCGAAAACAGTTTTGGACAGAGGAAATCTGCGATTTATCAACTGAAAATATATATGGACCCCGGTATGCTCAGCTTCGTAACAGTTCAGGGGATTCACTCAGCCACCAATGCTATCTGACGGCTTTCATTTTGGGGCAGTACCCCTCACTCCACGGCTCAGTTAAAACTGATAACCGCTTTTCCACAAACGACAGCTCTTGGTTTATCTCACTGGTGGGAACTAGTCAATCAGGTAGGGGTCGTTTCCCTTTTCGCTGGCAGGTCCTCTCAATGGGCCAGCTACTTTGGTGTTTTTGTGGTACTCCTCACAATTAGGTATTATGCCCAAGCACTTCCTAGAGTTAAGCGGATAAGGATTATTCCCAGATCCGAACCTGCAACAAATGCGAAAAAAAAATTAGCAGAAATTTCACCCAGCGAGCCCAAGAAAGTGCTCTGATACTACATGTGAGGAACCTGCAACAATTAATTGATAAAAAGCACAATATATGAGATAACATAATATTTTATTGATCACAGGCCACTTAGAGGGGGAAACCTCCTTTGAGCAAGCTCAATACAAATAACTTCATGGTACCTTCATTAGCCTCAACACACACTTATATAATATGTCTATGCCCAATACTATGGGTCAATACCATGGGACATATAATATTATGGGATGACTTGCAAAGCATATGCGTCCAATACTATGGGTCAATACCATGGGATAATACAAACTATGGATCAAGAAATACTACGGGATGACTTACAAAGCATATGTGTGCAACAACAATATACAAACAAAGTAAAGAGAAGGGTTGACACGGGTTCCTAACATAGTGTTGAAAGGAAGATAGTGTGGAAGAAATTCAATAAATACTTCAAGAAAAAGTGCCTCTCTAATAGGTATTATGATAGAAAAATTAAAGAATTCCGTGAGATTAAATTGGGACAAATGACTATGGATGAATATGCAAATAAATTCTTGGAGCTGCTGAGATATGTCAAGTATATCAGAGATGATAAAGTCAAAATTATGCATTTGCTAAGTGGGTTGCCTCAGAATTACAAAGATAGAATTGAGTTTGATGAGCCTCAAACTCTAGATGAGACCATAAGAAAGGCCAAGTATTGTTATGATCAAGCCAAAAGAAAGTCATATTTCCATAAAGCATGGAAGGAAAAGAAGAATGCGAAGTTTGAGCAAAGGAAGAAGGGGTTCAATCCTCCTCATTTCAAAAATCAGCCAAGAAATCCACCACGAGTTGTGACAAATCCAACTAAGATGATGGGAGAAAATCCAAGAGAACCACTTCAATGTTGGGGATGCAGAGAGGACCATTGCTTAGAAATTGTCCACATCGGAATGGGAGTGCAAAGAAAATTCACAACATTCAGGAGGCTAAAATTGTGGGTCAAGTGACAAGGACTATCCCTAGGATTTATGCAGCACTAGAATACTTCCAAGCAGATCATCAATCAATTGTGGTTGATATTGAAGGTAAGATTGTTAAGCAATCTATTTCTATTTTGATTGACCCTCGATATACCCACAGTTATATCAGTCCTAAAATTGTTGAGATTTTTTCTTTTAATAAAACCAATCATAGTAAATCATGGTTGGTTCAACTATCCACAGGAACCAAGAGAAAAGTTAGCGAAATGGTGGATAAATGTCCACTGGAAATGGGTGGACTATCCACTTGTGTAGATATGAATATTTTACCACTTGGTTCATATGAAATTCTCATTGGAATGGACTGGTTGGAAGAACATAGATTTAAACTTGATCGCTACAATAAGAGTTTAGACTACATTGATGATGAAGGAAACCCAAGGGTTGTGAAAGGAATTCCAATGAAAAAATTTGTTAGGCATATTTCAGCCATGCAACTGAAGAATTTTTGTGGGAAAGGTTGTCAATTGTATGCATCCCATATATTAGACAAATCAAAAACTGAAATTCCAAAATTGGAGGACTATCATGTGCTACAAGAATTCAAGGATGTGTTTCCCAAGAAATTGCCAGGACTTCCCCCAAATAGGGACATTGATTTCACAATTGATCTTATGATGGGAGCTCTACTAGTGTCTAAGACACCTTACAGAATGAGTACACCATAATTATTAGAGTTGAAAATGCAATTGCAATAATTATTGGAAAATAAATACATAAGGCCAAGTGTGTCTCCATGGGGATCACTTGTACAATTTATAAAGAAGAAAGATGGTACACTCAGGCTATGTATTGATTACAAGCATTCGAATAAGGTGACAGTGAAAAACAAGTACCCATTACCTCGAATTGATTATCTTTTTAGTCAAATGAGAGAGGCAAAGGTATTTTCAAAGATAGACTAAAGGGTTGGTTACCATCAAGTAAGGATCAAGGAAGAAGACATTCACAGGACGACCTTTAGAACAAGGTATGGACACTATGAACTTGTAGTGATGCCATTTGGTCTCACTAATGCATCGGCTACCTTCACGTGTCTCATGAATAAAATTTTCCACAAATAATTGGACAAGTTTGTTCTTGTTTTCCTAGATGACATTCTTATTTACTCTAAGAATGAAAAAGAACATGAGGAGCATTTAAGAATGGATTTGCAATTGTTAAGGAGCATAATTTGTATGCAAAGCTAAGAAAATGTGACTTTTATAAAAATAAAATTCATTATTTGGGTCACATTATTTCAGAATAATGAATATCAGTGAATCCGGAAAAGATTGAAGCCATTATGAATTGGCCAACTCCAAAGAATGTGACAGATGTGAGATATTTTATGGGTATTGTTTGTTAATATAGAAGATTCATTGAAGGATTGTCCAAGGTTGCACACCCAATTACTTCTTTGCAAAAGAAGGGAACAAAATTTCAATGGACCCAAAAATGTGAATAAATCTTCCATCTATTGAAGAAGCTTCTCACAAGTTCTCCAATTTTGAAAATTGCAGACCCAGAAAAAGAATTTGTGGTTTGTACATATGCATGTAAACAAGGACTTGGAGGAGTTCTTATGCAAGAAAATCATGTGGTGTGTTATGATTCTAGAAAATTGAAGAAGCGTGAAAATAATTATTCCATACATGATCTAGAACTTACAGCCATAGTTCATGCTTTAAAAATGTGGGGACAATATTTAATGGACAGAAAATTTGAGTTGAAGAAAAACCATTGTGGTCTGAAATATTTATTTGAGAAGCCAACATTGAATGCAAGGCAAGCTAGGTGGCTGGAATTTTTATGTGAGTTTGATTTTGATATCAAACACATAAAAGAAAAGGAGAATAAATTGGTTGATGCACTCAACAGAAAGTTGCATGAAAATGAATGTGGAAACCATCACAACTTGCCAAACATATTTAAGACAACAAATTGTTAATTCCCTTGCTGAATATGACTTTTATGTGCAAATAAAAGAAAAATTACAGCAACCTAATTTTGAAAAGAGATATGAAGGGTATCATTTGGAAGAAGATGGACTCCTTATTTATAAAAACAAAGTTTATATTCCAAATGTGGCAGACTTGAGGAAAAATGTTATGGATGAAATCCATACAATTTCATATTCTACTCACCCGGGATATTAGAAAACAATTGCTACAATCATGAAGTAATATTTTTTGTCGGGCGTGAAAAAGGATATTGGTGAGTATATATGTAAATGCATGAAGTCTCAGCAAGTTAAAGTTGAGCATCAACACCCAGCAGGTTTGTTGCATCCTTTTCCAATTCTAGAATGGAAATGGAAAGTAATTTCCATGGATTTTATTATAGGTTTGCTAATGACTGTGAAACAACATGATTCCATCATGGTTGTGGTGGATAAATTATCAAAATCAGCACACTTTATTCCATTCAAATCCACATATAAAGCAGATGCCATTGCAAGGATTTTCATGAAGGAAATTTTCAGATTACATGGATTTCCTAAGGCAATAATTTCAGACAGAGATACCAAATTTACTTCAAATTTTTGGAAAAGTATTTTTTTAGACTTGGGAACACAGTTGAACTTTAACACTACCTATCATCCACAAATAGATGGCCAAACTAAAAGAGTAAATCATATTTTTGAAGACATGCTTTGGATGTATGTGATGGACAAACCATCCAAGTGGGAAGATTATCTACACTTGGTAGAGTTTGCATATAACAATGGGTAGCAAGCTTCGTTGGGCATGAGTCCATTTGAAGTTTTATATGGCAGAAAGCGCAGGACACCAGTGACATGGGTTAATCCAATGAACATAATTATAATTGGGCCATAATTGCTTAAGGAAATGGAACAAGAGGTTGCAAAAATTAGGAAGAATTTATAGGCAGCCCAAGATAGGCAGAAAAGCTATGGAGATAAGAATAAAATGCATAGAGAATTCAGTGTTGGGGATAATGTTTACCTTAGAGTGAGGCGAAGGAAGAGTTCCTTGAATATTGGAAGTTGTGCCAAGATATATCCAAGATATTGTGGGCCATTTAAAGTGCTTGAAGGAATATGGTCATTTGCATATAGAATTGCATTGCCTACTAACACTAGATCTCATAATGTTTTTCATGTTTCTTTGCTTAAGAAATATGTACATGATCCTAACCATGCGATTGATTGGGATGTGATTCGGGTGGAACCCGAGGGAGAGTTCCAAACCAAGCCACTCTACGTCCTAGACAAGAATGTAACATTACTGTAGAACCGAGCCATCGCATACGTAAAGGTTCAATGGACGCACTTCGGCCTCAATGAGGCTATGTGTGAGTTGGAGGATGCCATGAAGGAGGAATACCCATTTTTGTTATGATTTTGAGAAAACACCGAGAACGGTTTTATTCCAAGGGGGGGGGATTGTAATACCCCCAATTTTGACTTGGAATGTATTTAATAAAAATTATGTAAATGTTGTAAATATGCTAGTATGGATTCCTAGTGTGGAGCTCAATGCTAAGGCCTAACTAATGAATGGTTAGGCATGAATGATGTATATATTTTTATTTGGACCATATGATTGGATTATCATGCCAATTCGCAATGTATGTAACTATTATTTTGAAAATTAATAAAATGGTCCAAGATGACTGTGTAAAGAGAACTAGAGGGGCTATGATTCCACTAGAGGGGAAGAGGAAAGGGGGCCTATGGGGAACCAAATTCTATGTTTCCATGTCTCAACCTTAGAACTCATCCAAATTATACCGTGTGTCTTAAATGAGCCAATTACCTTCTTTTGACTATTAAACCCAATCATTGAATGCATACGTGAGGTTGGTGAGAAAAGTCACTTCATGTAGTTATTGAAGCATGGGGGTTCTGACAGATATGTCAACTGACAATAGTCCTATTTCTTCTATGGTCAGAAGCTATGTCAGCCTTTTTTTCACCCTTAGCCCATACACTTGGATTCAACACTCTTTTGATCATTCTCTCAATTGCATGTTCCTACACTACATAGAGTTTTCCATTGTTGCTCATGTCTATTACCAAGCTGTTTTTAACCTAAAAATTAAAATTTGAAGACACAACCGCATTTTTGCAAGGGAAAATAGATGGTTGTAGGTGAGCATGGAGGTTGGGAAA
Source organism: Larix kaempferi (assembly GCA_027924585.1). Lineage (NCBI taxonomy): Eukaryota > Viridiplantae > Streptophyta > Pinopsida > Pinales > Pinaceae > Larix > Larix kaempferi. Next base: position 16,585,476 of record BSBM01000410.1, read on the forward strand.
ACTAGGAACCTTTACCCATTGAGTTCTGCTACTTTTGGATGCTTGAGAAGTCATGGATTAACAATAGGTTGCACTCTTACTACACACACTGGTAAGCACTGTAAGGGTTGGATTTCCTGAGGGAACTATGTATCAGTGAATGGAAATTCCTTCCTTGTGTTGTGTGGGGAAGTTGGAAGGAGTGTCATGGTTGTTAACACCCAAAAAATTCTCACTAGCTCATCTCCCTAGCTACATGACCCATTTGTCCATTTTTCCCACCATTTGGCCTCCAGAACCTCAAAAGACCTTCAAATGGTCACCAAAAAGGCCAAAATTAATCTTTTTACCCTCAAAAAAATTAAATTTCCTCAAAAAATGCAAAAAACCCTCCAAAAGGGCCCGAAATTCCCAAAAATTAAATAAAAAGGGAATAAAATTAAAATATTAATTCAAAAAATTATAAAGAGGGAAAAAGAAGGGAAGAAACCCTAAACCATGTGGTACCAAATATAATGGGTCAATACTTCACCACTAAAAAACCTATAAATAGGTGATGGAGGCTCCCTATTTTTCATCCACAATCCATATTACCTTCATGCTGCCCAAATCACTCCCGAAACCCTAAGTCCTCCATTTGTGCTAAGATTCACCATTTGAGTGAGCCATTTGGCCAATCCCCATTGCATTTGGAGAATAGAAGGACACATTGGAGCTTTGGATCAACTCGTCCCTACGGCTACACAAGCTCTACCAACCTCACCATTGAGGTAAAATCTTATGCAAAACTCCATTTTCAGGTTAATGAAAAGATATGGTTCTCTTCTATATTTGTTTTCCATAAGAAATCAATGAATGTTTATTATTTACCATGTTTTACTACAGATTTACTTTTTAAGCACCCATGCACATGTTAGATTAGTTTTTATTGTTTACACTAGGTTTTTACTGTTTTCTTGAACTGCTACTAAGGAGTCCATTCTCCTTAGTAGGTGCTCATTAGCACAAGCTAGGGTGAAAACCCTAGCTACAGTTTTGGCGACTCCATTAGCTTGAATCTCTGATTAAATTTCTTTTAAGTTTTTGTTTTAGTTGGTATTTTTACAAGAAATCCCAAGCCCTTTGTTGTTCCTACAAAACCTGCAGTCCCCATTTTGTTCGGGTACTGTATTCGGCAGCCATTTTTCGTGCCGTAAAACCCTGTTTTTCACCCCATAGTCGCGTTCCGGATCGCGGCTGTACGGCCCTAACCCATGACCCAGATTGTAGGTTCCCGACCTCTTCCCGCTGCCTCGACCGCGTCATTTGATCTTCCTGATGCGGCCCTGACCACTGAACCCTACCGCATTATAGACTCCCAGATCGCGTTGTTTGTCCCCTGTCCAACGGCCCATGCCGCAAAAACCCGGCTGCTTCACGCGGCCCCTGCATTCCAAACCAGTCCCTCTGGCCGCACTCATCGTTCGACTTCTCGCAGCACCGCTTGGAGCCCTCGTTTCCCTTCTCGCGGCCCCATTCGCAAAACCCAACCCCCCTACATGCGTCCCTAGCCACTTTGCTTGTCCTAGTTACCGCAGACCTAACCGCATCTCCCCGAGCCGAAGCTGCTTTCCTGGCCGCCGAACCTAGAGCTGAAGCTGCATTCCTGGCCGCAGACCCCAGAGCCAAAGTCACGGTCCAGACTGCAGATCGCAGAGCTTAACCCGTGATCCGATTCGCATCCTCCAGCCTCATAGCCTCGACCCAAGCTACAGGAACCAACACAACAGCCGAGCCCTAGATCGTAGGTTTTGGCCTGAAACCCGCGATCGACTTTCTGTGTGTTTTTACCCTTTTTCTGCCCAGATTTTTCTGCATATTTGCTGCACCTTAACAGCCCCCTATTTTACCTGCAGCCCAAGTTACTCATTGAGTTTTTCTGTTATTTGCTTCACTATACCACTTTACATATTTTCAGCACTTACATTGAAAAGAAATTTTTAGCATTAACAGTTAAATTCTAGCACTTGCAGTTTAATTTCAGTATTTACATGTTTTAGATAGTTGCCCAAGCATGGCATTTTGTTGGGTACATCATCTCACTTACACAGACTTTGTCACCTTAATTCAAGTGAGCCATAAAAATTACTTAACACAACCAACTTTTCACCCCACTTGGGGAACACGAAATAACATTGTAGTTAGGTAGGACAGGGGGCATGGGCATCCAAATAACACCCCTCGTTCATTTACACTTGAGACATAGAAGTTGTCCTTTAGGGTATTACTTATTGGTACGGTTATACACCAATTTGTTGGAAAATTCCTCTCCCTTAGGAGGGAAATTCATGAGACTGGTTCCGGAAGACTACGTGGAATGCCGCACTCCACCTAGTTCCAAAGGACACCTACTCGTGGTCCTCATTGCATTTCCATATTTGGGGTGTAGCAACCAAAGGACTGACACGGTGAACGCTTTTTCTGGATGTGCCATGAGTGGGGTAGCCTAGTTGCCATTCTCTAGGATTCTTTTACTCGGAGTCCCTCTCGGTAGGGGGATATCCTTATCCATTTGGTTCTACTTTTCATATTGTCTGACTTGGATTTCATCACCTTACAGAGGATACGTCTGGTTTGAGCCAGCATACCTTTTAGTTAGGAGTTTGCATGCTCCCTTACCTCCCCTTGGTTTAGCGAGTACACCATTTTTTCTTTATTAGGATTCGTTTTCTTGTTGGTATTCTGATTGCCTTTTCTTGTTGCTCCACTTACCGTAGCACAGTTGTTACAGTGAGCATTTTGAGCTTGTTGTTGGCTTGAGTGCCATATGTTTTGTGCTCTCCTTCTGCATGCACAGTTGCTTTAGGATTTTTGAGGTTTTTCCACTCGCCACAACCCACCCGTTTTACTATCCGTCTGTCACCATTGAGTCCTCGAGACATTCTCTACGCTTCCGGGGTGAGCCCCCACAACATGGTTCACTTGACACCACTCGTCACAGGCATAAAGCCTCGTCACTTGAAACCACTCTTCACGATCATAGAGCCTTGTCACGTGACTCTGACACCCCCCATTTCACATCTGACTTTGAGGAAGAATCAGAAAACCATATATACACAGCTCCGTCTAGCCCCATGGCTGGCATGAATCCCAACCCGTTCATTGGAGGGGTTGGTGGTGGAGGGACCACTTGGTGAGCTCTAAGTATGGGTGCCTAATGAGGGCAGCTAGACTAAGAGCTTACTTTAATTATCAAACCAGGGGACGTACAAACTTTAGAGGCACTGGCACTATATGTGCTCTTCTAGGATAGTCTTTGTCAAAGTTAGGTATTTGTATCAATATTCTTAAAGAGCTCCCTAAGAAAGATTAAATGAACTGCAAACAAGATTGTTAATCTATGGAAGAGAAATTCCTATGCTAAAAAATCAAATACTGAAAGCAGGAAATCTATGGGTAAGAATTTGAATGCATGAAACAGTAAATCTATTTTTAAGAATTAACTTGCTAAAAACAATAAAAATTATACTATGGAATTGAAATGCTGGAATTTATCACAGATCTATTCTAAAGTAATGAAAGCTTGATCTTTAATCTAAGGGGTATTTACTGGAAATCAACTGCATAAAACTCAAAGTCTGATCTAACATAAATTAATGCTAAGGTTGAATTCAGAATGCCATTATCTAATGCTGCAGTTTTAATCAAAACATCTAAGAAGTGAATATCGATGAAATGAATACATAGGATTAAGATCCAAATCGCTGCTTCAGAAGTAAATGCAAGTACATAGAGAAATAAGTATTAAATTATGCTTTGACAAAAGGCTGCTATAGGACTATAGACACAACATTATCATACTACGGAATGCATTGTAATGAACTACGAAATCAGAAGTGATCAACCACTACAGAAATGAAATCGTGTTTTTTAGACGCTATTTAGAATACTCTCATCTGCAATATAAATTCAATCAATGCACTACACATAATGAGAAATATCTGTACTACAAGATCTCCTGACTTAAGTGTTGGAGAGGCCCTCTCCAATCCGTACTCAGGAGTGAAAAGAACTTATAAACGCTGAATCGTAGATAACATCAAGTCTTTATTTAAAATAGAAACTTCATCATTTAAAAACCAGGTCTGTAACACAATTGTTTTGATAGTCTGAAACTTAAACAATAATTCTTCAAAATAGCAGCAGGGGCCTCTCGCTACCCGAGAGGTCCATATTTATAAAATCCTAATGCTTAACCTCACAAAAATGTATGACTGCCTATTCTCTTTTGAACAGGAGTTCGTTCTCTATAGATCAGGAAAAGGCGCTAAGTTTGGTGATGTTCTTCCAGTTCTTCACTTGATTCATGCATTATCCTTGAGTACACCTACACCTGCTCATTCAACCTCATTTTTTATGCAATTAGCTAATAGCAACGCTTTTCAAAACATAACAAAAATAATCTTTTAAACACTTCATTAAATAATTAAGGTAAATCATTTTCCCACTAACGAGTGTATCTTTTCAACCTCTCTTGTGTTTTCTGGTGGGAAAAGAAACTATCAGATACCTGAAATGGGGACTCGCCATCTCCCCCATGCTTGAAGGATTCACCCATCCTTGGGTGACATATTCTGCTCTCTGATGACGTCTCTGATGTCCCATGCTGCCACCTTGGGGGTCCCTGCCTGTCTGTGGTAGCCCATACTTTGATCTTCCTTGACCCATGCCATCCTTTCTTCTTCCTCATTGACTTGTTCCTTAATGACTAGAGGAAGAAAGAATGGGGGGTTTAGCCTCATCCCTATCCACCTAAGTTGATTCTTTATCAATGACTCCCTGTAGAGCTTGGCTTTTATGAGAGCATTTTCTAGTCTGGCAGGGGAGTGAAGCTCTTTTATTTTCAGGTCATTTGCCACTCTGCGCCATATTTCACCAATAGACTCCTGAAACTCCTTATGTGTACTCTGAAGAGTAAGATCGAAGTGAACTGTGACCCCTTGCTGTTTCTCAAGGAGAATTGGGATCAGTTCCTCATCTATGGTGAGATTTCTATGGTCATAGATTATTCTTTCAAGGTGAGATGCTTCTGCTCTGATCCATAATGGGGTCTACCATTTTGCTGCCACATAAATGTGGTAGTCCTGAGCTCGTTCAATTTCGTTGTTCATCCAAGAACATAATGCCCTTAACTGGAAATTGCCCATGTAAGGGTTTGGCAACTAGTTGGACGAGCTAGGAGATACAAAATTGTGTAGGAAAAACTCACTGAGCTGGTCCTTCTCCGACCCTGTGGCCTTGAGAGATGCATCCACAAATTCCCTGGTTGTTTTGACTTCTATTGGGAGTCCCTGTGCCAACCTATGGATCTGGAATTTGCCCCACTTCTCTTGTAGGTAAACTGCATATATTGCTGAAGGTGGCCTATTCTCCAATAGTTTACTGTATATTTCAGTGGTAGTAGCCAAGACATGCTTCAGTTGAACAATTTCCTGGTCCTTTTTGGATAGTTCCCCTTGTGCCTCAGCCAACTTTTCTTGAAGTACTGAATTTCTCTATTCCACCAGTCTTAGCTCCCCTGCATGATGCATTCTTAGAATTTGTGTTTTCTCAGATGAGAACGGGGGTGATGTTGTCTGGCTTCCTGATTCAATTTTTAATGCCGCCAGGTCCTTTCTGAGCTCTTCTAATTTTTCCCATGCCTCAGCCAGCTGGTTGACAACCCCAGGGTTTTCATTATGCTCAAGAGGGTCCCCCTGGGGGTTGACTTTCTCTGTTTATTCATTATGTTCTTCTTCCACCTCCTGTTCTTCCTGTTCATCCTGCATTTCCTATTCATCCTTCTCCTCTTCTGTAGTGGGATCCCTCTGATCTACCCACTGATCATCGTCCCCATCCGACACATTTTGGACTATGGGACTGGGTTCCCTACTCTTTTCCTTGTTTATTCGGATTCTGGATGCTTGAGTGAATCACTTACTTCTTCTTTTCGGCTCTTGATTACTGGCAGGGATCCCTAGGTTCGCCTTGGAGGAGTCATCTCTTGAATGCTTGATTTTCAACAGGGTCTCGGCCACATGGTCCAGGTCAATTTTCCTCTTCGCCCCTGATGTAGAGGCGGTTTTTTCATTGCTCCTGGTGGTATGCTGGCTGTGGGTGTACCCTTCATCCTTTGAACATCTTCAACGGATACCAACCTGAATTCTTCCCACGAAAGCTCTGGGATCTATGCCTTTAACTCCTCACAAACGATTAGCTTGATCATCCCATGATGGGCCAAGGCATCCTCCTTACCCTTAGCCACCTTCTTGTTCATTTATGCTAGAGATTGGAGCAAGTAATATGGAATACTAATGTTGTTGTTTGGTGGACGATGGGTTCTGTGTCTTAACAGCTCTAGAATCCGAAAATGAAAGATGGGGACATAGATTAACCTACCAGAGCATGTGATGTACTTTTTAACGATTGCAGCCACGTCCTCCCATGGCGCTGGCATGGAGAGTCTTTTGACTCCATTTTTGTCTTCGTCATAGACCTCTCCTTGCTCGAAGAATGTTGTTTTTTCCTCATGGTTTGACTCCCTGTCATCCCTTCTCCAATGCAAACCTCTTTGTAAACCAGTGAATTTGGCAATTACATCCTCATCAATCTTGATACATAACCCCTTCACTCGGGTGATGAACTGTTCATCCTTGATATGTTTAAAAATTTTCGCAAACTCCAGAGCTACCCCTGTATTGTACCCTTTCAGTCCTAGGATGAAGGGCATCCAGCCTGCACTGCGGATGGTTGTTAATATTCGTAGGTTCTGGTAGATGGCGCTATGCTCCTCTGGTTCACTTTTCTTGAATCCTTTCGTCATCTTAAAATTTCTTCTACAATCGACAAAAACCAACTTTGAATGTGTCTTTTACCTCACTGGTCTGGATTAACTATAGGCTCAAGGCCGGATTGCTTACTGCGTGACACACTAACTTCTAATGGCTTGCTTCCGGGAAGTGCTGAGATGTTATTTTGTTTGCAAAAATTGGCTTTTTCTTTAACGATCATGTGGATTTACTTAAATGTACTTCCACACTTATCCTTATTATTCTTCGTTGTACTTGCTGATTGATCTATTTCTTTTCATAATCAAGATCTTCATTTCGCTTTATGCTTTTATTTTGCGATTATTATGAAGTATGGTGTTTATATGCAGATTCATCATTTGTTGAAATGATGGGTGTGCACAACCATGATTTTGTAATATGAACCTTTCCCTCCGACTTTATCGAAAAGTTGTCCTCAGCTTAAAATATAACCGTTTTGGGGATATTGATTTTACCTTAAGAATAAAATGAAAATGTTCAGAGATTACCTTGTTATATTTTGTTAGTGTACCTGAGTTCACGATCTTCGCTGATTTGTATGCGTGTTGGATGTTGTAGTAGATTTGGTGTAATCCGTAGTGATCTTCCGCGTGTCAGTAGTTACGTGTGTTGGCATTTTTCTTTACTCGCGCCATTTCTGATTTGACTTTGATAATGCTTTGTATGAATTTGATTTCTTGTTGCTGCACTTGGATGAATTTCTAGCTCGCCTGGATAAATGTCAGCCTCACTTGAATCAATTGCAGGCTCACTTGAAGTAGGGTCAGGCTCTCGTGATCAGATGGAAGAGTTGATTGAAGAGTGTGCTTGGATTGTTCCTGTAGTGGTAGAATATTTTGTTGGCTCTCTTGAATAGATATCTAGCTTGCTTGATTGCTAAAAATGTTTGTGAATTTTCGGGCTCGCTTGAATTTTGGTTGATATTTTCCTTTGCAATAGTAATGTTGTATCTTCATATGGATATACGTGGCCCTGTAATTTGGCCTGTTATTTTCTCTATTAATTTGATTTTCCTGTCTCTTTTTCTTTTTCTTTTTTTATTTTTTATTTTTATTTTTTCGTTTTTTTTTCTTTCTTTTTTTTCATATATTTTTTCAATGCTTTTTCATATTTTCTATCAGCATCAGTTGTTGCTGGTAGAGTACCTGTGTAAACTCTTCTTTTGACTATGGTTTCTTGTAAAGTTTGAGTCGATGTCCATTCACTATCATGGGAAACTGTTGTTCATCTATTGTAATAATCTTGACTGCTCCATTTTCATAGATGTGCTCAATGATGTAAGGTCCTAGCCATCTGGTTGTTAATTTTCCTTTGAATGTGTGAAACCTGGAATCATAAAGTAGTGCCCAGTCACCTTCTTTGAAATTTTAATCTTTTAGGTGCTTGTTATGCCACCTCTTTCTTTGCTGCTGGATGATTTCAGTGTGAGCTAGTGCTTGTTGGCGGTGCTCATCCAGTTGATTCAATTTTAGCATGCGTTATTGTTGTATTTCGGATAGTTCCATGTTTAACTCTGCTGCAATTCTTAGTGTTTTTATTTCAAATTCAATTGGCAGCATGACTTTCTTTCCATATACTAACTCATAAGGTGTGAATCCTGTTGTTGTCTTCCATGTGGTGTTATAGGCCCAAACTGCCTCACTTAATCTGTCAGCTCAATCTCTTTTGTGTACTTGGACTGTCTTTGTTAGAATCCTCTCTAATTCTCTGTTGGTGACTTCTGCTTGACCATTTCCTTGAGGGTGATATGAAGAGGAATGTATATGTTTAACCTTATTATTTTTCAGTAGGTCCTCTTTTAAGTTGGATGTAAATTGTGGTCCTTGATCAGAAACTAGTTCCCTTGGAACACCAAACCTGTGGAAGATTTGCTCAGTGAAAAATTTTGCTACATTGTTCTCATTTGCTGCAGCAAGTGTTGCTACCTCAGTCCATTTTGTAAGGTAATCTGTGCATACTAGAATGCATCTCTTTTGATTTGATGGTGGGTTGATTGGACCAATGAAGTCAAATCCCCATTTCTTGAATGCTTCTAAGGAGATCTGTGGATGAAGAGGCATTTCTTCTTTTTGTGTAGGATTCCCCATTATTTGACAGCCATCACGGTGGGACACATACTCATAAGCATCTTTGTAGAGTGTTGGCCAATAATACCCTGTTTGCAAGATTTTGTAGGTTGTTCTTTTTGCAGCATAGTGTCCACCACAGGGTTCATTGTGAGTGGCATGCATTATGTCATGTACTTCATCTTCCCTAATGCATCTTCTAAGTATCTGATCTGGTCCCTGTTTAAAAAGCATGCTCTCTATCCATGTGTATGTGGCACTTTGCCTTATTACTTTGTCTTTTATTTATAACTGTAATGTTGTGGAAACTTCCCGGATACTAAATAGTTTGCTATGTCAGCAAACCATGGGCTTCTTGTTGATATGGCAAAAAGGTGCTCATCAGGGAAGTTATCTTGAACCAATTCATTATCTTTTCCATGTGTTACTCTTGACAAAAAGTCGGCTACAACATTATGTTTGCCTGGTTTATCTATTATAGTAATGTCAAATTCTTGTAGAAGTAGCATCCATCTAATAATTCTTGCACTAGTATTAGGTATTTTCATAAGATATCTTATTGCTAAGAGGTCAGTGTGGATAAAAATTTGGTATCCTATGATGTAATGCCTGAATTTATTGATTGCATGTATGACTGCTAAAAATTCCTTCTCCGTGACTGTGTAGTTGATTTCTGCCCCAGCCAAATTTTTTCTTATATAGTATATTGCATAGGTTTTCTTGTCTCATTCTTGTCCAAGCACAGATCCAATGGCTTTATCTGATGCATCTGTGTGGATGTGAAATGGAATTTCCCAGTTTGGTCCTTGGAGTATTGGTGCTATGATTGTTTTCTCCTTAAGATTTTCAAATGCTGTCATGCAATTGCTTGTCCATATGAACTCATTGTCTTTTGTGAGAAGTGCAAACATTGGGGCAACAATTCTTCTATAATTTTCAATAAACCTTCTGTAGTACCCTGTTTGTCCAAGGAAACTTCTTACATCCCTTTGTTTGATAGGTGGTGGCAGCATTTTGATTACTGAGACTTTTGCTTGATCAACTTCTATCCCCCTCTAGGATATATGATGTCCTAGAATGATGCCTTCTTCCATTAACATCCTGCATTTGTCATTGCTTAGGCACAAACGCATTTCAATATAGTTTTTTAATACTAGTTCAAGATTGTTCAATGCCTGCTCAAAGTTTTGTCCATAGGGTGTGAAATCATCCATGAAGACTTCCATTTTGTCATTTATAAAATCGGAGAAAATACTCAATATGGCTCTTTGAAATGTTGTTGGAGCGTTACATAAACCAAAGGGTAGAACCCTATAGGCATAAGTTCCCCATGGGCATGTAAAGGTCGTCTTATCTTGATCTGTTGGGTGTATTAAAATTTGGTTGTACCCACTGAAACCGTCTAAGAATGAAAAATACTTGTTTCCAGATAATGTATTTAGCACTTGATCTATAAATGGAAGAGGAAAGTGATCTTTCTTGGTTGCTTTATTCAGCTCTCTGTAATCCACACAAATGCTCCATTTGCCTCCTTTTTTAGGTACTATAACTAGTGGTGAGACCCACTCACTGTCAGATATTGGATAGATGAACCATGCATCTAATAACTTTTGTAGTTCCACTTTGACTATGTCTTTCAATGCAGGGTTCAGCCTTCTTTGAGGTTTCCTGATAGGAGTAGAACCTTCTTTGATGTAAATGTAGTGTTTGCATATATCAGGATGTATTCCTTTCATGTCTGCATATGTCCATGCAAATGCTTTACTTTGTTCTTCTAGTATCTTCATTAATTTCTTTTCTTGCTCTGGTTTCAAATTGGAATTTATGTTGACTGTTTTGCCAAGCAAAATTTCCATGATTTTTACTTTTTCAATTTGTTCTTCGAGTACTTCTGTCCATAATTCATCCATGTTCTGTTTTGAACCGTCACCTATTTCTGTGGAAAAAAATTCTTGAAAATCATGATTGTTAGAAGATACATTTTGTATAAATCTATCTATATGGCCATCTTCGTTTATTGCTTTTAGTGATAGTGCAACATCAATTGCTAGGATAGGTCTGAGATTGTGATTTGGTGTGTTTTGGTAATCATCAGTCCAATTTTGATATTCTAACTCTAAAGATTTCATTGCTGGTGGGTAGATCGTGATTTTCTTCCTAGCATGTCCACTAGTGATAGTCATATTTCCTGATCGGCAACGTATGTAAGCATCCGCAGTTGCTAACCAAGGTCTACCTAGTATGATTGGATAACCACTAAGTTTGTTTTTTACTTCAATTATTATGAAATCAGCTGGGTATTCCCAGGATTCAATATTGATCATAATGTATTCTAGCATCCCTTCGGGTTTCACATTGGATGTGTCCGCTAGTTGGAGTACTGTTGTTGTTGGTCTGACCATTGATTGGAGTCCTAGGTATAGCATGGTTTCCTTAGTCATGACATTGATCGCAGCTCCCAAATCTATTAAGCTTTTATTTATTTGCTTGTTATTGATGGTGACGTTTACTACAGGACTACCTGGATCAAGATATTTAGGGTTTATTATGACACCCAGCATTAAATCATCCAATTGTCCCACTACATTTATGGTTGGTGGGTCACGTTTCCTCCTTCCCGGTTTCTTTAGGAAATTTTCCCTAATAAATTTGTTGCAGATGGGCACATCCCTTATGGCTTGTAAAATCGGGATTTGGATGTTTAAGTGCTTGAATTCATTTAAAATTGTATTCTCTTTCTTTTGTACTTTGTACCAGTTTTTCTGGAAATGGAGGGTTTCTGTTGCGTGGGAGTGGTTGGGTTTCGTCCTCAGGAGGGTCTGGTTCATCTGGATGCTGAACATAGGGTTCTGATGTTTGTTCTTGAGCTTCAGGTTGTTGGATATTTTTTGGGGATGTATTCTGCAATGTTTTTCCAGATCGGAGGTTTATTTCGTTTATTTCTATGGTGTCTATGACATAGGTAGGGAATTGTGTGATATCAACGTTATAAGTCTGTTGTTGTTGTGGAGGTCTGTTATTATTAGGATTTGGGATTGGCTAGGCTGGAATGGGTGGAGGTCTAGGGGGTGGCTGAGGCTGTGGCAGTGGCATAATAAGTGGTTGTTGTAACGGGGCCCTCCAATTTGATGGATGGGGGCATTGATTTGCATAATTTGTGGTGGATGGAGGAAAAGGTGGGGGATATTGGGGGTAAGATGGTGGGTAATACGATTGTTGATAGGATGGTTGATATGTTTGTTGATTATGTTTCCATTGGTTTGAATTTGGTTGTGCTTTCCATGGATTTGGTGCAGAGTTCCAATTTGGCTGTCCTTGCTTATAGTAGGCCTGATTGCTAGGTTGATATGGTCTAACAAAATTATTCCTCCTCTGATTTATAAAATAGAGCTGTTCTATTTCCACTTCAGCTACTGGGTATTGAATAGCCACCTTACATGAGGGTAAGAGGGGACATTTATCAATGGAATTGTCGTCAATGCAGAGACCACATACTTATATGGTGTTCAAGGTGCACTACCCCTTCTCATGTTTTTTTTCTACAACGGGGACAGAATACTTCCAAGGCTTGGTTAATTTCATCCTGCTTCTTTTTTATTTGTAGTGCATCAAGTTGCATGGCCAGAGATTGTAATATGTCGGTCTTCATGTCATATAACAGGTTTCCAAAGTCATATTTTGTAAGATTGGGTCCTGAAGATGATGAGGATCCAGTGGGTAGATGTGTATCTCTTGTCCCATTCTTGCTTTTCCTAGACCTAGAATGGTTCTTGAAGATCTGTAGTATTTGGTCATAAGTCTTCTGAAATATGTCTCCATCTCCCAAGAGTTTTAAGATCTCAAAATTGTCCTCTTTAATCCCCCTTAAGAAGGACCAGTTTCAGCGATTCAAGGTCTAGGGTGCAATGGTTAGCTCATTTGTAGCTGAGATGAAATCGCTGCGCATAATCTTCTAAGGATTCACAGTCTCCCTGCTACATCCTAAATATTTCATCCCTTGTATCTTTTGCTTTGCAGTAGTCCCTATACTTCTCTAGGAATTCCTGTTTCATTTTATCCCAGCTGAAAATACTATTTCCTTCTAAACTCATGAACCACCTAAGTGGAATCTTTCAATGTGGAGGGAAAAAGCCTCAACTTTTGTGCATATGTAGTATAATCGAAAGATCTACAAGCTACCTCAAACTCAAACAGGAATGTGTCAGGATCTTCTGAAGTCAGTCCATGGAAGTTTGGAAGATTGTTAGGGTTGATATTCTTCATTCTGGCATCTCCAAGAGGTATGCTAATGGGAAAGGTGAAAAGCTCCCTGGGTTCTTCTTCTTCCTCAGCCATAGTGGTGTTTGAGTTGGAACTAGCAAAGAAGTTGTCTCTGTTTGGATCGTATGTGGAATCAGTTTCATTTTCAGAGCTTGGGGATCCAAAGTGAGAGTGGTAAGAATTGTTGTCACCGTTATTTCTCATGGGACGCCTAGGAAGAAAGCGTCCAAACCTATCCCTTTGCCGACGAGGCATTCATTGGAAAAAATTATGTTTTTGTTTTATGTGATTTTTGTTTTCTTTTTGTGTTGTTTTTAGGTGATGTCTCCTAAAAGATTTAGCACTCCCCGGCAACGGCGCCAAAAAGTGGTGAGCTCTAAGTATGGGTGCCTAATGAGGGCAACTAGGCTAAGAGCTTACTTTAATTATCAAACCAGGGGCCGTACAAACTTTAGAGGCACTGGAACTATATGTTCTCTTCTAGGATAGTCTTTGTCGAAGTTAGGTGTTTGTATCAATGTTCTTAAAGAGCTGCCTAAGAAAGATTAAATGAACTGCAAACAGGATTGTTAATCTATGGAAGAGAAATTCCTATGCTAAGAAATCAAATACTGAAAGCAGGAAATCTATGGGTAAGAATTTCAATGCATGAAATAGTAAATCTATTTTTAAGAATTAACTTGCTGAAAACAATAAAAATTATACTATGGAATTGAAATGTTGGAATTTATCATAGATCTATTCTAAAGTAATGAAAGCTTGATCTTTAATCTAAGGGGTATTTACTGGAAATCAACTGCATAAAACTCAAAGTCTGATCTAACATAAGTTAATGCTAAGGTTGAATTCAGAATGCCATTATCTAATGCTGTGGTTTTAATCAAAACATCTAAGAAGTGAATATAATCATATAACCAATAAACACTAAAAGAAATCAATCTCTATGAGCAGTCCTAATGATGAAATGAATACATAGGCTTAAGATCTAAATCGCTGCTTCAGAAGTAAATGCAAGTACATAGAGAAATAATTGTTAAATTATGCTTTGACAAAAGGTTGCTACAGGACTACAGACACAGCATTATCATACTACGGAATGCATTGTAATGAACTACGGAATCATAAGTGATCAACCACTACACAAATTAAATCATGTTTTTTAGACGCTATTTAGAATACTCTCATCTGCAATATAAATTCAATCAATGCACAACACATAATGAGAAATACCTATACTGCAAGATCTCCTAACTTACGTGTTGGAGGGGCCCTCTCCAACCCATACTCAGGAGTGAAAAGAACTTATAAACGTTGAATCGTAGATAACATCAAGTCTTTATTTAAAATAGAAACTTCATCATTTAAAAACCAAGTCTGTAACACAACTGTCTTGATAGTCTGAAACTTAAACAATAATTCTTCAAAATAGCAATAGGAGCCTCTCGCTACCCGAGAGGTCCATATTTATAAAATCCTAATGCTTAACCTCACAAAAATGTCTAACTTCCAATTCTCTTTTGAACAGGAGTTCGTTCTCTACAGATCAGGAAAAGGCACTGAGTTTGGTGATGTTCTTCTAGTTCTTCACTTGATTCACGCGTTATCCTTGAGTACACCTACACCTGCTCATTCAACCTCATTTTTAATGCAATTAGCTCATAGCAACACTTTTCAAAACATAACAGAAATAATCTTTTAAACACTTCATTAAATAATTAAGGTAAATCATTTTCCCACTAACGAGTGTATCTTTTCAACCTCTCTTGTGTTTTCTGGTGGGAAAAGAAACTATCAGATACCTGAAATGGGGACTCATCACCACCACCATTCCAGCCACCACAACAACATACACCCTGGGTATGCCATCGGTAGGACCCGCATCTACCATCCCCGTCACCACTCAAAATCTAATGGGTACTGGTCCCAATACCGCCCCGTCAATGAATCATGGTACACTTGGAGGTGTAAGCCCCTCCCACATGATCCCCACACCTCTATTTGGAGGACCCAACATCCCCATTACAAATTACAATCATGCTGCACACATTGGGGGCACAGGCCCTTCCTACACAATACCCCCACTTGCAACTGGAGGCCCCATGACCCCCATCATGACTTATACCACTGCTGCCTCCATTAGGGGAACCGGCCCTACCATAGGCGCTACTGCTAGCACATATGCCCCAGCGATCATGTCACATCGTTCTATGATTTTTCCATTCATGGCTAGCCTCAACCTTCTTAACCTGGCCAGATTGACCAATGACCCCATCCAACATGACCCCACGTGGCCTCATATTCCTACCAAACTCCCATCGGGCATCCCCAAGTTTGAGGGAAAGGAAGGTGAGGATCCCCAGAATCACATTATGCCTTTCCATTTATGGTGTTCCTCCAACTCCATAGTGGATGACTCCATTTGCCTCCGCTTGTTACAACGGACCCTTACTGGCTTTGTAGCTAAGTGGTACATCGAGCAACCTCACAGGACCCACTCCACTTTTACATTCCTCACCTCGACCTTTCTGCATTTCTTTCAGCTACCCATCCGTTACGACGCGGGATTAGATATCCTACTGTCTTGCAGACAGAACACGGCCACCCACATCACTGATCACATTCATGAGTGGCATAAATGCCGAAGCTTGTGCAAGATTAAGTTAGATGACCGTATCTTCCTAGAATGGTTTCTGGAATATCTCCTTCCCGTTATTGCCAAGGAGGTGGCATCTGAATGACCCCAGTCTAAAGAAGAAGCTATTCTGAAATCCCAACAGTTTGACCTCATCTACGCCCAGTCTGGCCACTTATATACCATTTTACCCGACACTCCCCATGGAAATTCCTCTCGGGATGACGCGCCGAGGCCATCCCACGTCGCCGATGGCATCATTGGACACACTGCATCACACAACCAACCTTTTACCATTACGTGCACTAATACTGTCCCCGACCTTTCGCGAGCCACATCCCACTCCAGAGCTACAAATTCGTATGCTTCCATGGCACACGCCCACCACAACCATGGACCCACACGCCCACCACACCCATGGACCCTCATGTCCACCATAGTGTTACAGTCACGCACCTACAGCCTACAACCCTCCAGTTGCACCTACTACATATTACCATTAGCAGGCCACACTTTCCCCTGGCCACTCTCAAGCCCCATCGGCTTATTACCCACAATAGGCAGTGCCTGCAGCAACACAACCTCCAGTCGCTCAAACCTATCAACAACCACAATCAGTACCAGAACCTGGACCACCTCAAGCCCCTCCTGCTTATTATCCACCGCAGCCTGCTCCCGCACCCATGATACCCCAAAACCCCCCTGCTACCCAAGGGAAAGTGTATGCACAACAAAACCGGCAGCAAAACCAGAATACCCAACACAATCAACAAGGCCAACAAAACCGCGGTAGAGGACGTAACCACAGAAACAACCAACCTCAGGACCAATGCAGCCATCCACCCAATCCTCCAAATAATAACAACGCTGCCCTCACTAACCAAAACCCTGATTGAAAACCGAAACAAGGAAAAAACCCCAATTTACGAACAAACCACCCTTGTTCCATATGCATGGTATACGACCATTATACACACACTTGCCCCCATTTTCCATGAGCATGCCAACTTTGGACTGACAACGCCCAACGCCAGGGGCATGCAGCACCGCCGGCGCCACCTAACCCCCCACCACCTCAAACACAACCCATGGTACTATAAAATCATTTACCCACACAAGGAGTCGTGAATACTCAACCGTTGGCTCGCCCTCAAGGAACCACGACACCAAAACAAAAAATTACTTACACTGCACCTTCTCATCAACCCATGGACTCAGGCACTCACCACCTATTAATGATGTCGTCAACCTACAAACACGCCGAAACCAAAATGAATCCACCTCTGAAGCCATTCCAGCTAATAAAACCACCAACGCTCTTCCCACTGATCAGTCGTTACGCATACCTACTGCACCGTTATATGGGGCCCCCAAAGCCCCTCGATTCCCACTGCGTTGAATTAATAATAATGCTAACGCTCGTGCCTCTTCTAATTACAACATTGTGAATGACTTAGCTCAATCTCCTACTACTATGTCAGCCCTAGAAGTTATAAAGAACTATCCTACCTAACTCAAGAATCTGTTATCCGTCATTGGCGCCATTGACCCTTCTGACTCACGAATGATGGCATTCGACTTGGACCAATATGAACCACGCATGCCTTTCACATTAGCATTTCAAATCTCGATATCCATTCAGAATATTGTAATCCATCGATGCATCATCGATGACGGTTCCTCCACATGCATTATGTCGACTTTCGTCTGGCAGAAGCTCGGATCACCTACACTACAGCCATCCACCACCACATTATGAGCTTATGATGGCCACTCAGCCCAACCGCAAGGCATTTTGGCCAATGTTCCTATCCAGTTAATAGGAAAAACAATCCTGATCGACATAGAGGTCATCAATGCCTAGCTCGATTATAACCTCTTACTTGGACGCAGTTACATGTATGCCATGAAGGCTCTCGCTTCGTCAGTCTTCCGCATCATGATGTTTCCCCATGAGGGACGTGTGGTTAAGATCAATCAACTTACATACTACGATCCCAATGCCTCCACCCCACCCAAAAATGTTCACACCATGGTTGAACAACTTGTTCACAATGCACATACATCGTTGGTCTCCACAGTCGGAGCATGGATATACTCCGATACACCCATGACTTCCATGTTTCAATCCATTCCCCCACCATTACGGTTAGCCGAGATATCTAATTTGTGCACTCTCTCACAAAATACACAGACACCCACCCAGAAGCCCCCTTTACTGCCGCAACCACCATCAATGCCCAATCATGTCGGAGCTACACCTATCAACACTATCCCGTTCCTTTTTATTCCTTCAGGAGCAGTTAGCACCCCCGTAATGGCTACTTTAAATCTTCCCGAGTTAACATTAGGATTACTTGTGTGGTACCTACCCTCCCCAACTCCTCCCCCAACACCAAAAGTCATTTTACAACCGGTTCAACCTATTACCATGACAAATCGCCCACCTCTAGGGGTGGAAACTGCGTCAACATTAAGTAGTGCACAACCTCCACCCCCCCACACTGGGGGCAAGGGCCCACAAACTTACACTACCCCACTTGCACCAAATCCATCCAAAAATCCTCCGCCATTTCTTGCTGCCCTCAAATTATCTTTGTGTGACGATCTGGGCCATGCTACCCATCAATGTCCGCAACTACCAGCACTTCAGGAACACATGCAAACATTAGATGACGATATCAACATCCCAGTCATCAAACTTGACCTTACCCCCAAGCCCCATGACAAATCGATGCGTACCAATCACCCTTGCACAATATGCGTCATTTAGGGCCATTACTCACATCACTGCCCCGATCTTTCAGAATACAGACTGGCTCTCTACAAACTAACTCATCCCAACCTAGAGCTATCACCTCCTACCATTCAATAAATTCATCCCCCAACATCTTCCTCCTCGGAAGAAATGAATATCACTTACATGATATCCACCGCCAGCGCACCCCAGTCAACCAATTTGACAACATAGTTCTTCCATAGTGATGAAGAAATCCTCGAAGCACTTACCGCACTGGACTACCCATGGGATTATATGCACCATCACTCATATTTCACTCCCAAGGTGCCTACCACCTCCATGACAACCTAGTTCTCTGTCGAGTCCAAAGATTTCCTTCCATCCAAGGTTAACTAGTTTAAAGATCCAATCCCAGCTCCCGATTCCTTTAAGGAAGGCAACATGGCCAACATTTCACCCACCATACAAGTTGATATCTCCCGCCCAGGAAGCCAACCTGAGCTCATTTCCTTAGGTGCTTCCTGTACAGAATATGAAATCGAGGAGTACAAGAAACTCTTCCAAGAGTTTCGAGACATCTTCGCCTGGTCCTACACCAAGATGTCAGGTTTAGACCCTGCCATTGTCGAACACCACATCGATACTTGGCCCGATGTCCCACCTGTCTGCCAGAAGCAGAGACCCATTCACCCATCCAAGCTCCCTGCCGTCAAAGCCGAGATTGAAAAACTGCGGAAAGCAGGATTCATTTATCTCATAGCTTACACTATCTAGGTATGCAATCACATCCCCATCAATAAAAAACAAGGCACTATCTGCGTCTGCACTGATTTTCGCGACCTCAATCATGCTTGTCCCAAAGAAAACTTCCCCATGCCATTTATCGACTAGCTCATCGATGCATGTGCGAGGCACGAGACGCTATCTTTCATGGATGGTTTCTCTGGGTACAATCAAATTCAGATTCGTAAAGAAGATTAGTACAAAAATGCCTTCACCACCCCATGGGGAACCTTTGCCTATTGTGTTATGCCTTTCGGTCTCAATTATGCTGGTGCCACCTTCCAGTGGAACATGCCTTATTGTTTTCATGACTTGGTTCATATCATCTTGGTATACCTCGATGAAATCACGGCTCAATCCCAGAAACGGTTTGACCACCTGAACAACCTCCGGCAAGTCTTTCTGCATTGTCGCAAGTATAAAATCCGCTTGAACCCACTCAAGTGTGTATTCTGCATTCCGGTAGGCCGGTTGTTACGGTTCATCATTTCCCAGAAAGGAATTGTTGTGGATCCATTAAAATTCTATGCCATCCTAGACCTCCCATCACCATGTACACTACTCCAGTTACAAAGATTCCATGGGAAAGCCAATTTTCTCCGTCGTTTTGTCCCCGATTACGCCACGATAGTTCATGGTTTCCTTCTTTTTCTTTGTACTCACATCCATTTTGTTTAGGACGAACAAGCGCATGGTGCTTTCGAGGACCTTAATAAATCTCTCACACATGCCCCATTGATCTCCCCTCTGGATTTCTCAAAGGACTTCATCCTTTATGTTTTGGCATCCGATTATGCCGTTTCGGGGGTTCTTGTTCAAGAAGATTATGCTCATCAAGAGCATGTCATTTATTATGTGAGCCAGACCTTATCAGGCCCACCATTACACTACCCAGATGAGGAGAAACTGGCCCTCGCCGTTGTCTTTTCCGTGCAAAAGTTGTGACACTACAACCTTATGAGTCACACTACAGTTGTCACAAACTCCAACCCCATGGTCTACCTCTTGAACCGTCACCTTCTTCAAGGCCGCGTCACTAAATGGGTCATTATCCTACAAGAGTACGACCTGAAATCCACAACCCCCAAGAGTACTAAAGCCCTCGCGTTTTCCCAGCTCATGAGGGATTTACCATCCGTCTCACTGTCACCCTCAATCATTATTGATTTACCTGACGACCATTTGTTTATCTGTACGCAAAATTTTCGACCCGATATTGATCGAGATGGACATCGTTGCATCTTTCACCATGCCTCCCATTATCTTCTCCTAGGAGATTTCCTATATCGATGCAATGTCGACACCATCTTATGGCGTTGCCTCACACGAGACGAAGCAGAACAAGTTCTCAACGACTATCATAGCGGAGCCTGTGGTGGCCATTTCTCTGAAATGGACACCTCCCAAAAGGTTATCTGTGCAGGGTACTATTGGCCCACACTATTTACTAACTGCATCACAGTAGTCAAACATTGCTACAATTGCCAGCTCTTTTCCCCCAAGGAAAGGACACCCCCTGCCCCCCTTCATCTAGTCGTCACTGTTGGTCCTTTTTGAAAATGGGCCATTGACTTCATGGAATGTAATCCTCCCTCCACAAATGGCCATAAGTACATCATTGTAGTCGTCGAATACTTTACCAAATGGGCCGAAGCCATGCCTACCTTCAACTGCAAAGCTGACACGACAACCCGCTTCTTTTTAACCATGTCATAACTCGTTTTGGAGTCCCTAAGAAACTCATCTCTGACAATGGCTCACATTTCGAAGATGCTATCTGGCGAGAGTTGTCAACTCTCCTCAAATTCAAACATCAATATTCCTCTGCCTACTATCCCCAAGGGAACGGCCAAGTCAAGGCCATTAACAAAATCTCGAAGACAATCCTACAACACACCGTTGACCGACATAAGTCCAATTGGCATCATATGTTGTTTCCTGCATTATGGGCTTACCGTATGTCCACTAATACCGCCACCGGTTTTACCCCTTTTCATTTGGTTCATGGAGTTGAATCTATGCTCCCCATCGAGTGTCAGATCCTAGCATTGCACGTCGCTATCGAACTCCTCCCGGATACCTCACCACTCAAATAACGCTTAATTCTGTTGGAGCAGGTCGACGAAGACCGTCGCGCAGCCCTTCAAACCATAGAGGTCACCAAGAGCTGCTCCAAAGCCGGTTACGATAAGCATGTTCACCCACGCGCCTTCCGTGAAGGAGACCTCGTACTCGTTTATGACCAAGCCCATGATAAAATAGGTAAAGGAATGTTTGAATCCCTGTGGAAAGTCCCATACATTGTGCACACCTTCCTTGGACACGGGGCATACATTCTAACCGATTCAAGAAGGTAACCCACTGCGCAACTCCCGTAATGGGTTATATCTCAAACGCTTTTACCCTTAAGCACTTTTTGGACTCATTAGTCCATGTTGTACAATATCATTTCTTTTTTTTTTCCTTACCTTTTGCATCTAGGACCTTATGCTTTGCTTCCCTGCATGACCACAAATGGATCCTGTTCCACTTTACTATGTCGGCTTCGTCGACGGTGCAAGTCGTTGGTCTCCAAATCTCACCTCCGCAGGTTGGGTACTTTATTCCCCCTCACGTGAGTTGATTCATATCGACGGAATGTGCGTAGGTGCTGCTACAAATAACCAGGCTGAGTATGATGATGTGATTAGTCTCCTGACTACTACCCTGTAGATGGGTAGACATCACCTTCGTGTGTTCTTAGACTCCTAGCTTCTTGTCGCCCAAATCAACAATTGTTACCAAGTACGCGATCCATGCATCTTTAGAAAATTCCTGTGCACTAAACAAATGATCAAACAATTTGAATCCATTACATTCACTCACGTCCCAAGAAATCAAAATAGTGTGGCAGATCAAATGGCTAACAACATTCCAGATTGGCACAATAACCAAACCATGTAGGACATTAACCATCATCATCACATCATATACGCATCTAGAACCATAAAAACAACAAAAAGAATTCATCATCATACTGCATCCACGTGCATATCATCACCCTAACAAATGCATCCACGTGCATATAAACAACATAACAATTGCATCCACATCCAACAAAATATAAGCAACACCAAAATGCGCATCCACGTGCATACGAGACTTTATCATCAAAAAATGCATCCATGTGCATATATATATACCATATCGTCATAAAAATTTCATAAGTGCCCTCAGCACCCAACTATACAAAAAATACATCAAGGAGCCCCAAGACCATCCTTGCCATATAAATACAAGCCGAATAAACAAAACATCCCGAATGCCTCCAAGCATTGGGGGTAGTCCCATGAACTGCCTAATGAGATTCATAACCCTGATCCGTGTCCTCATCGTCACCTACAGTCGCCGCCTCCGCTGCTGACTCATCCTCCCCCCCTCCTCCTCTTGATCCTCCTCCTATGGGTCCTCCTCCTCTGGATCCTCCTCATCATCCTAAGGAGTGTCCAACCGGTCCCGAGCCCTCCTCTCCGTGGCCAATATAGCGAGCCTCCTCAGGATAGATCTTCACTCTCATGGAGCATCTTAACCAACGTCTAGCAGCTCCGGGTCCAAATCCCGCCAAACCTCGTCTTCCACCTCGACCAGTAACCAATCGAAGCTAGCCCGTAAGGCCTCTAGTGTAACATCTCCATCCCGTCGCCTAACCTCCCCTCGAGCAGGTGGGGCTCCCATCACTATGCGACCCCTACAGTCGCGATGCCCCTTTGGTGGCTACGATCCCACATCTGAAAAAACCAACACCAAAATGATCAGCATCATCAAACATCTCTAGCTGTCATCATAGACTGTCAAGCAACAAAACAACATGATATGATCAAAAGAAACCAAAATGCATACGTACCATCTAGCCCCTAGACCTGGCCAGGAGGCCGCGACAGCTCAGGATTCCCCTGGTAGTCCATCGCTCGGTATGGATAGTCATCGAACAGAACAAGCATCTGCAGCCAATGCCTAAAAATATCTACCGTAAAATATAGGCCAACGTCTCCACCACCATGGTGGCACATCACTTCCCCCCACCACACCATATGTGTCCCCCTCAGTCCTCCCTCTCGGATTGGCACGCGAGGCCACAACGTGGGAACCTGCTTAAAAAAGAAACAACACAGGAAAGAACCATAGAAGAACTCTCCTTCGATCTGCCTCACCTTGCTCAACTCCCGCTGAACATAGGTAAGTGTTAACACCCAAAAAGTGCTCACTAGCTCATTCCCTTATTCACATGACCCATTTGTCCACTTTTCCACCATTTTAGCCTCTAAAGCCATCAAAAGGTTACCAAAAAGACCATAATACACCTTTTTCCCCTCAATATATATATATTTTTTCCTCAAAAAACCCTCAAAAAGGGTCCAGAATTCCCAAAAAATATTAAAAGGGAATAAAAATATTCAAAAAAGGAAAAAGAGGGAAAAAGATACCTAAACCATGTTGGTTAATACCATTGGTTTCCTCAAAACCATAATGATATTCCCCATCACCAAAAACTATAAAAAGGTGATAGGGGCTCCTCACTTTTCATCCACATTTCATCCTATCTTTATGCTGCCAAATTCCCATTGAGAGCCATTGCCTCCCATTTTGAGTTTGAAGACCCCCATTTCAGCATCTTGGAGAAGAGACCATTGGAGCTTGGAGCACCTCAACCTTGGAGCTGCTCAACACCAAACATCCTCACCTTTGAGGTAATACAAAAAATCTATTTTTTTTACTCTTGTTCTTCCATAGATCTCTTGTTATTGATTTAGTTCTTGCTTATTACACATGCTTATGTTAATGTTAGATTAGATTTATAATTCTTTTTGCTTTTATTTGAAGACTGCTATTACAAGTTAATAGGTGTATCTTTGCACATGCTTGGTTGAAAAACCAAGCAACAATTTTTTGGCGACTCCGCTGGGTTTCGAGCTTTAAATTTTTGCAATTTTTGCTTTAGATCTTTGTTTTTTACTTGTTTTTACCATTCCAATTAGCAGATCTGCCATACTAGATAGCATATTCATTGCTGCCCTAGCTGTTGGCCCTTTCTGTAGCCTTTAACAAACCGAAATTTCACTTTTCGGTTTCGTTTCTGGTGACCATTTTTTCGTTTTTCACATCGCGACATTTCACCCGACAGTCGTGCGGCTCATCGCGACTTCATGGCTTTTGTCCGTGCTACACTTCGCGGCCTTTTTTCACGCTGCACATCGCGGCTTCGCGGCATTTTTCTGCGCTGCACATCGCGACTTCACGGCTTTTTTCCGCGCTGCACATCGCGACATTTTTCCACATTGCACATCGCGACTTTGCGGCTTTTTTCTGCGTTGCACATCGCGACTGTGCGCCTGAAACCCGCAATGCCCATCGCGACTTTTAGCCCGAAACGCGCGATGTAATTTTTTGGCAGCGCGACTCAACTTTCAAACGGCCATATCTCCCTCTCCCAAACTCCGTTTGAGACAATTTGTTTTTCAAATTGGGTGTTTTCGAACAAGGAATCCAAATATCCTATTAGATTTAAGAAATTTTTCATAGAAATTTTTCATAGAAATTTCTCTAATATTTTATTTTAGTGTTATTTATCACTTCAGTTCACCCCTTTTTGCCCATATTTTCTAGCCATCTTCCCTGCACTTTTGAACAGCCTACTATTTCATTTTGTAGCATTACATATTGATATTTCTTACTATTATTTTGCTTTACTTCATCATTTTTACAAAATTTCAGTCTAGTGAAAGAAAAATTGTAAAGCAATTTCATTTTTGCAAAATTAAAACCAAATTTTTAATTTGCTATATATTTTGGCCAAAGCATTAGAATACCACTTATTTCTACGATATTTGTTTTTCTTTAAAAAATTATTTCAAAAATCCATAGTTTTTGAATTATTTTTTGTTAAAGGATTTACATTTTAGAAAAAGCCTTTTATTTTTTGCAAATTGGAATCGTCTTGTTTTTAATTTGTAATCAAACGCCCAAGCGAGGCAAATTCATTTTTCAGTTAAATAATCACACTTGCACCCAATCTGCCACATTTTTAATTAACTGAGCCTTAAAATCTACCTAAACTCAACCAACACTTTAACCCCACTTGGGAAACACTTGAAGAATCTTGTAGCTAGGTAGGATTGGGGGGATATGTGTTCCAATAACACCCCTCAATTATTTACATCTAAGACATAGTGGTTGTCTTTTAGGGTCCCAAAAATCCCTTATTATTTGTTGACACGGTTATATACCAATTTATCAGGAAGGTCTCTCCCTTAGGAGGGTTGAAGTAGCCAGGCTGGTTCCGGAATCCTGAGTGGAATACCACTATCCATTCAGTAACCGAAGGATACCTTTCGCAGTTCTCAGTGTACCACCTGTATGGGAGTACAGCAACGATAGAACCAAACTGCATATTCACCCAACCGAACGTGTCATGAATGGGGTATCTTAGTGACCAATTTTTAGGATTGTCTGCCCGGTGTCCCTCCCAGTAGGGGGATATCTAGCCTTTGATTCCACTACCCATATTGTCTGACTTGGATTTCATCACCTTGCAGAGGATATGTTTAGTTGAGTCATAATACCACTTTTAGTTAGGCGTTTGCATGCTCTGCTACCCCCCTTGGTCTAGTAAGCACCACTTTTTATAGGAACCGTTTGATTTTTGGTATTCTGACCATTTTTCTTGATTCCTCCACTTATTATAGCACAACTGTTATAATAAGTGCTTTTGAGGTTGGTTGTTGGCCTGAGAGCCATTATTTTTTCACACTCCCCTCCTGCACACATTGTGGCATTAGGGTCTTGAGTTTTTTATCTCACCACCATCCATTGGCATTTATAGACATTTCTCACCATTGAGAACTTAAGACGATCCCGCCGTTTTCAGGGTGAACCCCCTCAGTTCGGTACACTTGACTCTACACGTCATAGACGTAGAGCGTTATCCCTTGAATCCACATGTCATCGGCATAGAACCCAGTCATGCGATTCTGACACGCCTCATTTTACATCTGATTCTGAGGCTGAATCCGAACACCCTGCCGATACATCACCAACCAACCCCATGGCTGGATCACAATATGACCCCCTCTTCACCAGTGTTGTTGGAGCTACATCAACAAACCCCACTACTACTGTGCCAACCACGGTAACCACAACCCCCTTAGGCATGCCTAATATAGGGGCCACCCCCCCTTTAGGTATGCTCAACACAGGACCAACACCTATCTTAGGTATGCCCAACATGGGCGTTACCCCTCCCTCATCGCCACTACCTAGATCCCAAGGATTACTGGAAACATTCCTAACCCATCTGCAACCCATGTTGCACTTGGGAGCGCAGGCCCCTCCCACACCACATCGGCTGGAGGACACATCCCTTTCACACCTAGCATACCCTTAGGGGGCACTGGACCAATCCATACTACTACCATTAGCAACTATGCCCCAGTGACCATGCCACACCCATCTGCCAGTCTGCCATACATGGCTAGTCTCAACTTACCAGACTTGGCAAGGTTAACTAACAACCCTATTAGACACAACCCTACATGGCCCCCCATGCCCACAAAGATTCCCTCAGATATTCCAAAATTTGAAGGAAAAGCTGGAGAGATCCCCAAAACCATATCATGTCGTTTCACCTATGGTGTTCCTCAAACTCCATAGTAGATGATTCTATTAGACTGAGACTTTTACAAAGAACTTTCACCGACTCAGCAGCCAAATGGTACATTGAGCAGCCACATGGGACTCACAACACATTTACGTCCCTCGCCTCAACTTTCCTCCAGATCTTTCAACTACCTGTACGCTATGATGCAGGAGTGGAAATACTTTTGTCTTGTAGACAGAACACCGCTACACACATCACCGGTCATATCCATGAGTGGCGTAAGCGCCGTAGCCTCTGCAAGATAAAGCTTGATGACCGTATCTTTTTGGACTGGTTCCTCAAATCACTCCTCCCCCTCATAGCCAAAGATGTAGCTTCTGAATGACCCCAGTTGGAAGAAGAATCCATCTTAAAAGCCCAGTAGTTCGACCTCATATATGCCCAGTATGGATATCTATACACCATTTTACCGAATGCCCCGCGCGGCGATCCATCCCTCCATGACGCGTCGGGGGAATCCCATGCCGCCGACGGTATTATCGGCCAGGTTATGGTGCAAAAAAAACCTTTTACCATGATGAGTACAAACAACGCCCCAGACCTTTCTAGGGCTTCATCTCATTCTGGAGCTACAACTTCGTATGCTCCAGTAACGCACACCCACCACACTCATGGACCCTCATGTCCACCACAGTGTTATGGGAAATCACCATCAACTTATGCACCACCTTCATACTATAACCAGCAGGCCCACCAGACTCTGGTTCAACCACAAACCCAAGTGGCTTATTATCCTCAACAGGAAGCACCTCTTGCTCCAACACTTCTAGCAGCTCAAGGTTACCCACAACCACAACAAGCAACAGGTCCACCTCATAACCCTCTTGCTTACTACCCACCATTTTCCATTATGCGCAATAATAACTGCCCAGATCTTTCACGGGCCACATCTCACTCCGAAGCTACTACTTCATATGCTCCCATGGCCCACCCCCACCACACTCATGGACCCTCATGTCCACCACAGTGTTATGGTCACGCACCTTCAGCCTATCCACCTCTGGTTGCACCCCCTACATATTACCATCAGCAGGCCACACATGCTCCTGTTCACTCACAAGCCCCAGCGGCTTATTACCCACCACAGGCAGCGCTTGCTGCACCACAACCTCCAGTCACTCAGACTTATCCTCCAAACAACAACAACACTACCCCTACCAACCAAAACCCTGATCGACCACTGAAACAGGGTAAGAACCCCAATTTATGAACAAACCACCCATGTTCCATAAGCGGAGTATACAGCCATTACACACACACTTGCCCCCATTTGGAGTGAGCACGACAACTGTGGAATGATGACACCCAACGCCAAGGATATGCTGCACAGCCAGCACCTCCTCCTCAACCACAACCCATGATATTGCAAAATCCCTTACCAAACCAAGGCATGGTAAACACTCGTCCAAATAATCCCCCTCAAGGATCCGCTGCAACACAACAGCAAATTACCTATGCAGCAACCGATTACCAGCATGCAGAGTCCAACACTCACCATTTGCTAATGATGTCATCAAATGATATCAACCTCCAAACGCGTCAAAACCAATATGCCCCCGGTGCACCTGCAAACGTTCTCCCTATGATTGAACAACCAGTTTAGAACGCACCTACATCGTTCGTCTCCACAGTCAGACCCGGATTATACTCGGAATCACCTATGACTTCCACATTCGAATCCATCCCAACCCATTTGAAGATAACTGAGATATCTGATTTGTGCACCCTCTCGTAGAACACACAGGTACCAAACCAACAACCCCCTTTACTCCCGCAACCACCCTCACTTCCAACTCACATAGGAGCCACACCAATTCATACTGTCCCATTTTTATTTCCCCCTTCAGGTGCCATTAGCACACCAGTCATGGCTACACTTAATCTCCCAAGATTAACATTAGGACTACCTGTGTGGTACCTACCTGCCCCAACCCCTCCCCCTACACCAAACATCATTTTACAACCAGTGCAACCCATCAATACTTCTAACCGTCCACCCCCTGGTGTAGCAAACATCCAGAACCGGCCACCTCCAACAGGAGCCACTGCATCAACATCTAGTAATGCTCCCCCTAAACTCCACTACAATGGGGGCATAGGCCCACAAACATACACCACTGGACTCACAACCTACACCACTGGACCCACAACCCGCACCCACCCACCGACTCCCAAGTTGTTAAAGAATCCCCCAACAATCCGTGCTCCCCCCAAGTGCTCTTTGTGCGACGATATAGGCCATGCTACCTATCAATGTCCACAATTACCGGCACTTTAAGAGCATATGCAAATGTTGGATGATGACACTAACATTCCAGTTGTCAAACTTGAGCTGCCCCCTCAGCCTCGTGATAAATATTTGCGTACCAACCACCCTTGTGCGATATGCGGCATCTACGGCCATTATTCACTTCACTGCCCTGATCTCCCAGATTATAGAGCAGCACTATACAAATTGAATAATGCCGACCTAGAGATATCCCCTCTTCTCATTGAGGAAATATATTCCCCAAAATCTTCCTCCTCAGAAGAAATTAACACCATTTACATGGTTTCCATTTGAGACCCCCTTGTCTGGTCGGCCCCTTCCACTGATCCCTTTGACACACATGTTCAACCCTTTCAAATCAACGAGGAAACCACATGTCCACAACATGGGGGCAGGCCCAAAACCTTGCCTAATCATCATCATCATGATTCTCGTCGGAGATACTGGGGGAATGCACCCCACAAGGGGAATCCCCCATCACCATATCATCACTTCAATATGCCACCATGGCCCACAGCCTCATGGTATACCCACCCTCTAGCAGTTGCTCAATGCCCTATTGATCCCTCTCTAAGACAACATCTGCACCACATTGACACCTCTAAGTTAGGGGCATAATAGATTACCTCGACCCTGGGATAGGGGGCATGATCAATCATTTTGAACCTTCCCCATCACATCTATCTCAGTATTTCAATGACCCCATTGTTCAAACCAACACATATGTGATCCACAATCACAAACCCCATGCACATAGCATGGGGGCAGGTCATTAACCCTGCTCACTTTTTCACATGCGTGATCTCAACCATTTTTGAGGTCACATATCACTTGTATATTTGATTTGATTTGATACACCTAGTATTCTTCCCCCGCGAGTCATCATTTCTCCCTACCACTGCATCCTTGGCTTGGTGGGCTCACCTTTATTTATAGCCATTTTTTAACCTAGTTATTTCCTTTGACCATTCTAGAGTCCTTATGACCTCCATTTTTCGCACCATTTGCACCGCCAGATTCATATTTTTGTGCCCGTGATGATGCTTGAGATCATTTTTTGCTCTCACGAAAGAACTTTCAAGCATTTTTCCATGCCCCACGCCACCTCGATTTGCATGCCACATCGACTGTTGTCAGTTTATTGGCGATTTTTATACCATCGGATTCAGTTTTCCGAAATTGTGATGATGCTTGAGATCATTTCTTGCTCTCGCCACCAGATTTTTTGGGCATTTTTTTCACATGCCCCTCGTTGCCTCGATTTGTGTGCCACATCGACCGTGATCCTTTTTTGACGATCTTTATGTCGTCGGATTCAGTTTTCTGTGCTCGTGACGATACTTGAGATCATTTCTCGCCCTCAACCCCATAGTTTTTGGGCATTTCTCCAAAATCCCCTTATCGCCTCGATTTGCATACCACATCGACCGTGATCCGTTTTTTACGATCTTTATGTCGCCGGATTCAGTTTTCCGTGTTCGTGACGATGCTCGAGATCATTCCTCGCTCTCACCAATACCTTTTTGTTTGGTATAATTTTATCCCTTTTTCGGGCCGAGCAATTCCTTTACGAAAAAGGCACTTAGGGAGTTTCTATTAAGCTCTTTTCTAACTCCTAAAATAATGAAAAGATCGTCGAGCAACCTTGCTTCCTTTCATGCTCGCTAAAAGTATTTGAAAGCGTGTCTACCTGGTATAAGTTTACCCCTTTTCTGGACCTTGTAGCCTAATTACGAAAAAGGAATACTCTAGTCACATCGGCTAGAAGAGTTCTCCATTTGCATCATTTTATGCTTTTTCGGGCCTTGGAGACTAACTTATGAAAAAGGACACCAATGGAATCTACTTACCGCTTTCAGACTCTCAAAAAATGAAAGCAACCACGAGCAATCACCGTCTTGGGATCGTATAAATCCACAGGACAGTACCATTTCAGAGCACACTTTTATCCCTTCTTTGAGCTCATTAAAACTACGAAGAAGGACCCAATGGTGCTTCTCGGTGCCACAACAGAGCATCTCTACCATATGGCAGCTCCCCCATTTTGGTCGCCTTTGTTCAGAGTATTCTACAGTATGTCACCCTGAGAGTCTCCCAAAAGCATCCACCAGCTTGTCACTCCAGTCTATAGTACATACCCTTGATCCCTTAAAGATATGATCCTCACACCTAAAAGTTAGTTTCTCGTGCTGCCAGGTCAGCCATGTCATCATGCTCTAAACAAAGGAAGTTTGAGTCCACCCACTTTATGACCCCAGTTATTCCCCACCCCTACAGTATGTCAGTCCTACCATCAGTACTACCACACTTCAGTTGTACACCTCGCACTCCTATCAAGGAAACATCATTGCCTTGATAGTTGTTGGTCTCCCTCTATCGACACCAACCAAATCTATTGCAGAGGATAGACCCAGAGGTCCCTATGCCTTGGACTCATCACCATTAGTGATGAGTTCCTACGAATCATTTCGAAAGGAGTCCTCAATGCCTCTCCAAATGATTGTTTCTCACATGCTCAACTTCAACACCTTGATCGCATCGTTGAGACTCGTACAGGGTATCAGTCCTTCTAGTTATTTGTTGAAGACCCCGGATATCATCTTACTCTAACACATATGAGAGTCTAATTAAGGATACAACCAGTTACATTTTCCTATGGATATTCGGGTTGCATTTACCAACAGTTTTCAGATATACCCCGCTTTTGTACTCCATTGAGTATACAGTTACATATAACTCCTTAGAGTTGACTCACAGTTATTGAGTCCCTACAGATGTTGGACACCTTCAGTTTCAGCAGTTCATCAACCCTTCTGATACCTTATTTAGAATGGTTGTTGCCTTTTTTCAGTGTATCAGTTATTCAGATTAGTCATGATATGACCATGAGTATGTCCCAGCATTGTGTCCCCTCTGGACCATTATGATGTACCAGCAGATTTTTATGTATTTCTTCAAGGCCCCCTTCGTGGGCCTAATTGTTATGTATATGTCTTGATATGAGCATGGGTATGCGCGCCTCGTCCATAGTCAAAGACTATCCCTCATTCATTTTGAGGCCATGTAATATTTTTTGCTTTGTGCAGCTTCCAAGGGGCCGTGATTCCAGTCTCCAATCGATCTCTTCTCTACTCCAAACCCCAGGAAAAACAGAAAAGAACTATGATGTCTATCAGCCATACGATGAGCTCCTGCCCTCACACATCAGGGGGCAATCTGTTAACACCCAAAAAGTGCTCACTAGCTCATTCCCTTATTCACATGACCCATTTGTCCACTTTTCCACCACTTGAGCCTCTAAAGCCATCAAAAGGTCACCAAAAAGACCATAATACACCTTTTCCCCCTCAAAATATATATTTTTTTTCCTCAAAAAACACAAAAAACCCTCGAAAAGGGTCCATAACTCCCCAAAAATATTAAAAGGGAATAAAAATATTCAAAATATTCAAAAAAGGAAAAAGAGGGGAAAGGGTACCTAAACCATGTTGGTTAATACCATTGGTTTCCTCAAAACCAGAATGGTATTCCCCATCACCAAAAACTATAAAAAGGTGATAGAGGCTCCTCACTTTTCATCCACATTTCATCCTATCCTTATGCTGCCAAATTCCCATTGAGAGCCATTGCCTCCCATTTTGAGTTTGAAGACCCCCATTTCAGCATCTTGGAGAAGAGACCATTGGAGCTTGGAGCACCTCAACCTTGGAGCTGCTCAACACCAAACATCCTCACCTTTGAGGTAATACAAAAAATCTATTATTTTTTACTCTTGTTCTTCCATAGATCTCTTGTTATTGATTTAGTTCTTGTTTATTTACACATGCTTATGTTAATGTTAGATTAGATTTATAATTGTTTTTGCTTTTATTCGAAGACTGCTATTACAAGTTAATAGGTTCATCCTTGCACATGCTTGGTTGAAAAACCAAGCAACAGTAAGGAACATCTGACCCCACGCAAAATAGGTCCCTTCCAGCACCCTCTCAATCACCTGCATCTGCCCTCCTGACACACGGTGGGGCGCCTGCGATCCCAATACCCGAACAACACATGCTGTGATCGCTCGGGTCGCCAAATCCTCCAAATCACACACCAACAATGCATTTTTATGCACGAGACCCTGGATAACAATACCTCTCCAGCATATCCTCCATGGACACATCCCCCAACCTCCTAGGCTGAGTATCCTCCACCCTACCCAAATAGGGAAATCCAGTCATGAAGTACACATCCGCTAGGGTGAGATCCAGTCTCTCACTCTAGACCATGAACGCCTGTATGTTCGGGTCCCAGAACCCGACCAACCTGTTCAACAACAGAGATGCTGAACGCATAAGGGGCACCTGCGAAAACTTCAGCAGCCCGCAGAGTGCCAAAGTCCCCTGTACTCGACGATCCCGCCAAATGATCCTCATCATGTCCGGCGGTATCTCACGCTCTCTCCACTGCACTATCGGCATCCTGTCAACCACACCATGAAATCTCATCAGAATCACATCAAATAATCCATCGATCCCCTCTATATTGGTGCACCGACCAAATGACACCTCGGCACTCATTTCGGGGCACTTAGACCCCACCTGTGCGCTCTAGAGCGCGCTTTTCTCCTCGAAAAGCACATTTCCAAAACACACCTGTGGGGCCCGCAGTCATGCACCATTTACGATCCAGAACGCGCAACTTGCCTCAGAACCCATGATATCCAACCTTGGTCACCCCACATGACCGGTACACCACCCCAATGGACCACATTCCCCCCCAAAACCAAATAACATCAAAGATAAAGGCTACAAGAGTTACTTGCAATTCACGGAATGGAGATCTACTGGTCGGTTCTCCCACAAATGCCAAATCTCCTCTGGATCACTCAATTCTCCTGTCAAACTCAACCGTACAAATGACACATGTCACCATGGGCCCACTTCCTATTTATAAACATTTGACTAATTCTTCTTTTCACCATTCCGGAGTCATCCGAGGTCCGTTTTCCAAATGATTAAAACCCATGGATTCAACACAACAAGACCTTCGCAGTGGTCGAGACCATTTCTCAATTTCACCAGACCATTTTTCGGGCATTTTTTAGCACCCATCGGTGCCTCGATTTAAGTGCCACATCGTCCGTTACCAGTTTTCGGTGATTTTTATACCATCAGATTCAGTTTTTCAAACTCATGATGATGCTTGAGATCATTTCTCGCTCTCACCCAAAAATAAATTGACATTTTGTCCCTACACCTCACCGCCTCGATTCGTGCACCAACATTTTGTCCCTCACCACCTCACTGCATCAATGCCCATCCCCGATCTCTCCGCTCCACCCATACTGCAGTTATTTCATTATTTTGCCACCATTCATCAACCCACAAGGAGTCACCATCAGTGTCCCCCCCCCACTTTTCTTGGCTCACATACTTGTCCCTTGATTGAACACTTTCTCCTTGCTTGGCCATTACTTTTGTTCAGTATAATTTTATCCCTTTTTCAGGCCGAACAATTCCTTTACGAAAAAGGAACTTAGGGAGTTTCTATTAAGCTCTTTTCTGACTCCTAAAAGAATGAAAAGATCATCGAGCAATATTGCTTCCTTTCATGCTCGCTAAAATTATTTGAAAGGGAGTCTACCTGGTATAAGTTTAACCCTTTTCTGAACATTGTATACTAATTATGAAAAAGGAATACTCTAGTGACATCGGCTAGAAGAGTTTTTCATTGCATCCTTTTATGCTTTTTCGGGCCTTGGAGACTAACACATGAAAAAGAACCCCCTCGGAGTCTTCTTACTACTTTCAGACTCTCTAAATATGAAAGAAACTACGAGCACTCACCATCTTGGGCTTGTATAAATCCACATGACGGTACCATTCCACTACTTCAGAGTCTTCTTATCCCTTTCAGACTCCTTAAAATTGAAAGCACTCACAAGCATGAACTGTTTTGGGCTCGTACAAATCCACACGACAGTACCACTTCAAGCACCCTTATATCCCTTCTTTGAGCTCCTTAAACTACGAGAAGGACCCAATGGTGCCTCTCGGTGCCATGACAGATCATATCTAGTCCCCACATTATGGTAGCATCCTCATTATGGTCGCCTTTGTTCATAGTATTATGTGATGTGTCACCCTTAGAGTCTCCCGATATCATTCATCAGTTTGTCCCCCCGAGTCTCTCCCGTTGCAGTCATAGTCCCTGGTCCCTTAAGCTATGATCCCCGTACCAGAAGTCAGTTTCATATGTTGCCAAATCAGCCATGCCATCATACCCTGAACAAAGGAAGTTTGAGTCCCCCCAACCCTGCGACCTCAATTGTTCCCCACCCCCAAAGTAAGTCATTCCGACCTCTAGTACTATCACCTTTTGGTTGTACACCTCGTGCTCCTATCAAGGAAACATCATTGCGTTGGTAGTTGCAGGTCTCCCTTTGTTGACTCCAGCCAATCTATTCCATAGGATAGACCCAGAGGTCCCTATGCCTTGGACTCATCACCATCAGTGGTGAGTGCCTACGGACCGTTTTTAGAGGAGTCCTTAGTGTCTCTCCGAATGGTTGTCTATCACGTGCTCAACTTCACCACCGTGATCGCACCATTGATATTCGTGCAGGGTATTGGTCCCTTCATTTATTTAGTCGAAGACCCCAGATTCCCCCCTAACTCTAGCACATTGGTGAGTCAATTCGGAATCCCCCAGTTGTATGTTCCCGTGGATATCCAGGCTGCGCTTGGCAACAGTATTTGGAATCACCCTAGTTATATGCTTCCTCGAGTACCCATTTCATATGCAGTTTAGTGTACCATTGAGAGTCTAATTCTCAGTCATTGAGTTCATCTAGTTGTTGGACACCCTCAGATCCAGTAGTGCATCAGTTGTTATGGTACAAAATTCAGTATGAATTCCATTATCAGTTCTTCAGATTAGTCATGGTCAGACCATGAGTATGTCCCAGTTTTGTCTGTCCCTTCTGGACCATTATGATGTACACAACAGTTCTCCATGTATTATTTAGGTCACATTGGACCTCATTATTATTATTTTGTATATCTTGATACGAGCACGGGTATGCCCGCCTCGTCCATATATCAGAGATTATTCCTCATTCATTTTGAGGCCATGTATGTTCAGTTTTTGCAGTTTGTATGGGGTCGTTGTTCCGGTCTCCAATCAGTCTCTTCTCTCCTGCACACCCCAGGAAAAACGACAAAGAAACTATGATGTCTATTGGCCACACGATGAGCTCCTGCCCTCACACATCAGGGGGCAATCTGTTAGCACCCAAAAAATGCTCACTAGCTCATCTCCCTAGCTACATGACACATTTGTCCATTTTTCCCACCATTTAGCCTCCATAACCTCAAAAGACCTTCAAATGGTCACCAGAAAGTCCAAAATTAATCTTTTTCCCCTCAAAATAATTAAATTTCCTCAAAAAATGCCAAAAACCCTCCAAAAGGGCCCAAAATTCCCAAAAATCAAATAAATAGGGAATAAAATTGAAATATTAATTCAAAAAATGAAAAAGAGGGAAAAAGAGGGGAAAAGAATGGAATAAACCCTAAACCAATAACCTAAACCATGTGGTACCAAATACCATGGGTCAATACTCCACCACTTAAAAACCTATAAATAGGTGATGGAGGCTCCCTATTTTTCATCCACAATCGATCTTACCCTCATGCTGCCCAAATCACTCCTGAAACCCTAAGCCCTCCATTTGTGCTTAGATTCACCATTTGAGTTAGCCATTTGGCCAATCCCCATTGCATTTGGAGAAGAGAAGGAGACATTGGAGCTTTGGATCAACTCATCCCTATACAAGCTCCACCAACCTCACCATTGAGGTAAAATCTTATGTAAAACTCCATTTTCAAGTTAGTGAAAAGATATGGTTCTCTTATATATTTGTTTTGCATAAGAAATCAATGAATGTTTATTATTTACCATGTTTTACTGCAGATTTACTTGTTAAGCACCCATGCACATGTTAGATTAGTTTTTACTGTTTACACTAGGTTTTTACTATTTTCTTGAACTGCTACTAAGGAGTCCATTCTCCTTAGTAGGTGCTCATTAGCACAAGCTAGGGTGAAAAACCTAGCTACAATGGCTATGATGGCTTAGTGAGACCCCTATAGAGCTTTGGTTGAGCTTTTTGGCTAATCATAGTAAGCATAATGGGTTGTGGGATGAGAGATAGAAGCATGTAGGTGTTCCCTTCTCCCTTGTGGCCTCATAGACCAGCTTGGGGTTTTCCTCTCAGCAGAAAGAGTATATGTTGGATAGAGTTCCTATGGTTGGGTGGAAAATCGCTCTTACATAGCCAATTTCTTGGATATTCTTTGTTTAAAGATAAGTATTCTTATGTCTTTGATGTGCAATGATTTTTAATTGTATTCATTTCATAATTATTCCTGTATGTTGCATGTTATGTGCATGTGGGTCAATTTTATTTTCGATGTGTGTTTTTATTTACAAATCTACACATGCATTTTAGCTGAAAATTCGTAATTATGGTTATGGGGCGAAATTTTGAGGCCCTGGTTTAGTTAATGCCCCCTCTTGCAATCTGGATTGAGGGATGGAGACATTACAAATACAACGATCATTAGGCTATAGGAATCATTGTGTGTACAATATTCTTGAGGCTATACAACTAGGTATTATTTACAATTGTACAAGGCATCTTGTACACACAATGAGTCTTACATCATAATGGTCGTTGTAATCTTTAAGAACTCACTAGCTTATAAAGTGATTTTATCCCACATTAATTTTGAGTGATGTTCTCCTATTCCTCTAGCCTATATAATAGAGGTGAAAGAAGCTCATTTAATTAGTTTGTTATGGGTACAAATGTGGAGTTCTCACACTATTGTAAGATTTGAGAGTTCACTTGAAGAATTGAATGCCATCTTCTATGGACGTTTCCCCACCATGGGGTTTTACCACGTAAACATTACATCCTTGTGTATCTCTTGTTTCTTCCTAATTTACTATTTTGTTTGAATCTTTCCATAGGATTTTAGATTGGTTAGGTCTTTGTTTAAGTATTATTGCATATGTTTACAAATATAACAAAATAAAAAAAAAATATTATTAAAAACCCGACCCATAAAAAAATCATTATACATGTCCAAATAATTGTATATTTATTCAAAATTTGTCCAACTATTCATTATTTACAAAGTGGAACATTGCACCCAAGATACATAACAACACCTCATTCCCAAACTAGAAAATGTAAAATTAATGTGCATATTACAAAATGGAAATCATTCTTACAGTGTAAATACAAATGTCAATGGTGACATAATAGGTCATTCGTTGACCCCCACCACCCTTACCACTATGATACACATCTACAAATATCCTTCCTCTTCTTTGAGGTTGAGGAATATCGAGCCTTTTTTCATCGAGGAATGGTGTGACTTTATGGATACTAGAAAGGAAATATAATTCATATAAGTTATATTAAATCATTTTTATTAATAAAAAAACTAATAAAATACAATTAAAATTAAATATAACAAAACTTGACATAAAATTTATTGCTAGTCTTAAGGGCATTTTACTCCTCCTCAATATAAGCCTCTATGTGATGCCTACCTGTAACAATTGCAATAATTAATCAATGAAAAATTAAAATGCCTAAAATCAATTCCATATATGCTTGATAATAATTTCATCAACAAAAGATTGCATTGAGAATATCTTAAGAATGTCAGAGATAGACCTTATTGGCTAGGAGGTATAGCCATCCATTGAACATATTGATCTAAGGCAATAGTGCAAGATACATAAAATATATATGCAACATCAATAGTGGAAATGATATGAAATAATTGTATATGATAAATCACGAAGAGGAAACAAGGGAGATTCTGCACTGATAGAAGGAATAAAGGAATGTGCAATGTGGATAAAGGAAACAAGATAAGAACCACTTGAAACTAGAATAGGTGCAACAATAGTATAATTCTTCCTCTAAAGTTGTGGTGAGGGTAGGCGGCGATAAAATCACATGGAATA
This sequence comes from Larix kaempferi, assembly GCA_027924585.1. Classification (NCBI taxonomy): domain Eukaryota; kingdom Viridiplantae; phylum Streptophyta; class Pinopsida; order Pinales; family Pinaceae; genus Larix; species Larix kaempferi. The sequence continues at coordinate 16,624,778 of BSBM01000410.1, forward strand.
CAACACTAGACTATATCGTATGTAGGGAGAAACCATAATACCAATGGATATGATAAGTTGTGGTATCTTAACCAAAACAATTTCACCATGTACTAGAAATAAATTCCTGTGAGATTTTCAATTGCTATGAACTAGATTCATAAAACAATTTCACATGGAATATTTCAGGCAATGAGAGAAGAAGAATAGAGAGAATAAATTGTGGAAATCGCTTTGTATATTATTCATTTATATGATAACAATATATAATACATCATCCATGGATAAAATAGAATTCCTTTGAGGCAATTTGGAAAGAGCAAAAAGAAAAGGCTTAGAAAAGACAAAAAAACCCCTAGGTGGAAAAAGCAGTTTCCAAAACTATCCTAGAAGCTCACGAATTTAGTAAGTATGTTATGGAAGCTCGTGAGTGGGGTAAATAGAATGTATTGATGGATTTAGGAGAGTATATATGATGTGGAGGTCGAATTGGTCAAGTGGAAAGAGTTTCCAAGTCAACTAGCTTTTCCTTTTCCACTAGAAAGTAGAAAAAAAAGGATGAAGTTGTCTAAATCAGGAAAGTGTCTTTCTAATTCAGGAATAAAATAAAATCAAACAGAATCCAAGGAAATATTATCCATAATCTATCCAAATTCATTTTGGTGATTTAGGATGGCATGTAGTCCACTAAAAGATAAAACTGGCCTATTTTACCTAGTCAAAACTCAAGAAATTAATCATAAATGATTAATTAATTTATCCCAAGTCTAGAATGACTTAGTGGGTTTTTTTAAATGTTCCAACACCCCCCCTTAATCCTGACTTTATGTGATGGGAATCTGAAAAATATCATAAATATAGGTCCCAGGAAACAAGGCTTATGGTCACCCCGATACAAAAATAACTAGTCCATGTAAACCGATGAAACAGGGAAAACCTCATGGGAACAAGACCCTCCCTAAAAAATGGACATGCTTGATGTCTTCATACTATCATGTTTCTAATTTGAATGAGCTTAATGAGATTAATGGGTTGCTTCTGAGTAACAGACTTTATGAAGAGATTGTGGATGTCATGATCATGCATCAGTGCATCAATGTTGTGTAGGCAAGAACCATGTGTTGAAGCTCTATGAAGCTCATCTTCTGATGATGAAGGAGAATCAAATGAATTTCTCTTGTTGCTATAAAATATATAATCAGATTTAAAAACATAATCAATGATGGAAAGAATATATATGCATACTCCTTCCCAAGGAGAAACAATGAACTCAACATGATCAATTTCTTTTGTAGTTGCAATGTGGTGCACTAGTTCTTGTATCTTCTTCTCAAACTGATGTAGGACCTTTATGATATTTAAAATGAGATCATGCAAATATGAAATATCAAAATGTGATTCATATGCAGCAGCAACAAGTAAATATGTGGAGTCTCCATGATTGAACAGAGTTTCAGTAGGAAAAGTGTCAGAAACTAGGTCACCCTGACAGCTGAGCGAGCCTGGAGAGTGTGAGGACTTGAATTTTGAACCATGAGTGATGGGTTTAGGTCCATATGTGTGGAATATAATTCCAAATATGGAAAAAAACATGGTTGTCCAACCAATGAAAGATATGAAAGAAAAAAGTGCAATAGAGGCAAGTGACACAATGTAAGAAAACATAGAATTGTGTAGTTTACAAACTGGAGAACTTGGAGGTTGTAGGGTATTTTGTGCATCCAAGGGTTGGGAATATGTTGAGGGAGATGTAATTACCTACATATTATACTATAAATCATCTTCTAAATCAGAATCTAAAATATTTTAATGGAGGTGGAAAGACCTTTCAGAAGACAAGTCAGAAGCTAGTAAAAAATGATTAGTTTTGAGAGTAGACTTGGATGAACTGATTGAAGATTGTTCCAAGGAAGAGGTGGAGGTTTCTGATTCTGATATATCATAATGTAAACCAATATCAGATACATAAGAATTATATTTCACTCTATCACTCAAAGCATAAACATGATTACCTTTGGGAGAGGCTTGGAAATAGTGTTCTTGTTATACAACAAGCTTGCCTTGTTCTTTCTTTGCAAAGTCAGGAACATCTGTGTTATGCTCTTCAAGCATCTTGGACATGATGTCCAATTCCTTTTTGAAGAAATATTTCTCATGATGAGTGCCTTTGCAGCATTAAGAACACTTGGGCTTCTCCTTCTTCATATTCTTGGATCTGGAATCTCCATCAGAATCCTCTTCATCTGACAATATCTTTTGTTTGGATTTGTCATTCTTGAACCTCTTTGCTCCATGAGTAATAAGTGCAAAGTATTTGGAGGGTGATAGATCCTTCATTTGGAACATCTTGTCCTTCTTCTTAGTGAGTGAATCAATTAATGCATCCAAACTTGGCATCTTCCAATTAGGAATTGTAAGCCTTGTGGTATGAAAAGTAGACACAAATACTGAGTATTCTGAGCTCAGTTTTGACGGAATGGTAAGGATTAATTGCTCATCCTTTTTATCTATGCCACATTTCTTGAGTTGAAGCACTAGGTTATTTATTTTGAGATTAAATCCTCCATAGAATAGAAATTACTTGGACTAAGAGAGATCAGCTCAATATCCAACAAATTTCCTCTGAGCTTGTCTTGTTTTCCAAAGAGAGATTCTAGCTTTGTCCACACTTGATTCAGAGTGGATAGAGAATCAATGTGGAATAGAAGATATGGATATACAGAGAGACAAAGTAACCCATAAGCTTCATCAATCCTATTGAACCATTTGGATTTTAATGCAATAGCTCCTGGCTCAGTTTCAAGCCCGATAGCAACTCTATACAATCCTTTGCTCCGAAGTTGGATGATCATATGCACCTTCTAGTCAAAGAAATTGAAGGGAGTGAGAGTCACAGCTTTGGCTTGTTTTTTATCCATACTGATGTGATCCTGGTGATGGAAATACCTGAAAAAAACACTCTTGGAAATTGGTTTGAATCAAGCTAGCTCTGATACCATTTGTTATTTTCAATTGCTAGGAACTAGATTCATAAGACAATTTCAGATGGAATATTTCAGACAATGAGAGAAGAAGAATAGAGATAATAAATTGTGGAAATAACTTTGTATCTTATTCATTGATATAATAACAATATATAATACATAATCCATGGAGAAAATCGAATTCCTTTGAGGCAATTTGGAAAGAGCAAAAAGAAAAGGCTTAGAAAAGACAAAAAACCCCCTAGGTGGCAAAAGCAGTTTCCAAAACTATCCTAGAGGCTCAGGAATTTATCAAGTATGGTATGGAAGCTCATGAGTGAGGTAAATATAATGTATTGATGGATTTAGGATATTAGATATGATGTGGAGGTCTAATTGTTCAAGTGGCGATAGTTTCCAAGTCAATTAGCTTTTCCTTTTCCACTAGAAAGTAGAAAAAACAGGATAAAGCTGTCTAAATCAAGAAAGTGTCTTTCTAATTCAGGAATAGAATAAAATCAGACAGAATCCAAGGAAATCTTATCCATGATCCATTCAAATTATTTTTGGTGATTTAGAATGGCATGTGGTCCACTAAAAGACAAAACTGGCCTATTTTACCTAGTCAAAACTCAGGAAATTAATCATAAATGATTAATTAATTTATCCTAAGTCTAGAATGACATAATGGGTTTTTTTAATTGTTCCAACAATTCCAACATAGTTGGGTTGCTACAAAATCATGAAAGTACATTTCCTTACATTTATAAAAATTTACTTGAATGTAGTACCCAACTCTGTGTAATAATAGGAATAGCTAGGAATCCAAGCGAGCTAGGCATACCAAGAGATCCAATCATGTGCTACAAAATTTGAAAGATAAGACTAACATAAATAAACAACTAAAAACTAAAATCATGGATCTAAAATCATGTTTATTTTAATGCATCATGCCAATGCAAGATGGATACAGAAGGTGCCCTACCAAAGTGTTGAACGAAACATGGTCATGGGATCATGTGTAAGGGTGGTGAACAAAATAAACTTGTCGATGGATCAAATACATTTGCAATACATTAGATTAATACAAAAAAATGAAAGTTAACTAGAATAAGAAAATAAATTTTATATTAACTAAATTTTACTTGACAGGTTATACCTAACAATGAGATTATTTGTTAACCCTGGGTGGAGATGGTTTATCAATGTCTCCATGTTGAGATATTTATGATTCATAGAAAACAACAAAATGAAGCAAAAAAATAAGAAAATGTTATAAATTAAGAAACATAAACTTATCACAATAATGAAATGGCGAGACATATCTAAGCCTAAAGAGTTTGTAGGATAGAGGTTTAAGAATATTTATTTCTTTGGAAGCATCAATTGCTAAGAGTCAATGGAGACTCATTTATAGGGTTAGGATTTGGAACCAAGTCGTCATTCAAAAATATTTTGATCCCTCTATTATTGAAGATTGTATTAGAATCCTATCTAAGAATTTCCATAGTGTGTCTATTGTTTGGGAGGCCGTTGTAGTAGCCTTTCCTTTTATACAAAATTGGATAAGTCTAAGAGTTGGGAATCAAGATATGGTAAGGATAGGGGATGACCCTTGTGAGGGTAGTGGATATGTTTATAAATTACTTTATAATTTGATTATATATCTTCAAGGGAAGGTTATTTTCAATTTAGCTCAAGAAGCCTTTCCAAAACTCACAACAATTTGACAACAAGAATGAAATAATGCAAATTCTCGGGGTTTGGTAGCAATTGAGGCTAAGTAGTGGGACACTTGAATAGATAAACTAAAGGTGAGTCATTTTTTTCTCTAGGGAGTAGAGGATGAATTAGTATGGCCAAAAAATACAGCTTTAGGTTTCTATACCCCTAGACTAGGCTATAAAGCAATGTTTGTCAATGATAGCCACGAAGAAAAGTAGTTTTAAATATGTTCATAATTAAGGCTATCCTTTAGAGGTAGTTGCCTCATGATCCCATTGAAAAATATAGATTTTGTATATTTCAATGGAGTCAATCAAGGTTTTAAAGCATTCTGACCACCTAGGACCATAGTCACATCATATATTTGTACTGACTACTGGTTCAAGCTTGGTTAATGTGTTTTCCTAAGGTTATTAGATGAATTTGGCTCATTCCACACAAATTGGCACCCACGCTCAGCCTCCTGATGGGTAAGGTGCCTCATTTATGGCCACTAACCCACTAGGGCATGCCTCATCCCCTAATTTATGGTTGTGGCTTTGACCAAGGGGCGCGCATGCATTGTATGTGGACATTTTGCCTCTCTTTGGAAATTTTAGCCAATCCTAGGCTACCTCCACTCCACCATTTTCTCCACCACTCATGGCACACCATTATTTTTTACGACTCATGCCATCCCAATGTTCATCTCATCCATTCATGTCATTTGGTGTGATTTTCAAGCCTATTGGTCAACCTAGGGGGGATTTTGGCTCAATGTAATCTTGCCACTTGTAGCTCATTCAAATGCCTCCAAAGGCTAAAATTTTTATCCTATTGTAATATAATCATGATCCCAACACATTTATAGTTTGGACAGTAATAGAAAATTCATCTGTTTGCACCATTCAGTTGTGTTATTGAGCTTCTTTTTCACTGTTTACATGCAATACTTAGCCAAATTATTGTCTTGTGAGGAAAGTATTAGCTAGTAGATCCTTCTGTGTTTATGATTTTACATGGTATCATAGCTCAAGCAGCTTCCATTCGAACCAAGACTACTTCCGAGGTGCACCAGAAGCAGTGGAGCAAGCACATAGTCCTGGGGTATGTGCATTAGCGTCCTTAGGGGACCTTCCCAGGTGTGACACGCTCCCGGATGTGCCCTCTATCAATGCAATGTTCGAATTGGCTATCTATGATTTCCTTCTGAGTGATTTAGTGTTTTCATTTGTAGGTTTTCAGTGGTCCTTTGTCACCAAGGGCGCAACAGCAAAAACAGAGTAGTCTCATGTCACCTTGCTCACTCCATTAAACTACTTTGAGTGGAAGGTCAAGATGGTAATACAACTGTGATCTAAGGGTCTCTTCAGATTTACTATGGGGATAGAAAATGAGTTGAACTCTATTGTTGATAAGTCCAAGTTTTTCAACGGGATGGATGAAGCCTATGGCATGCTTTGTCTCTGTATCTCAAGAGGCCTCTTGTTTCATGTTGATAGTCTCACCACTCCAAATGAAGTTTGCCTCAAGCTCGAGTCATTGTTTGGAAAAAATAATGAGTTGAAGGGCCATCAAGTTGAGAATGAGTTGATCTCTCTGAGCCCTAGCAGTTTCGAAACCATTCAATAATTCTTCGCCAAGTTTAAATATTTGGCTCTTTAGCTCAAGCAATGTGGCATTGACCAGTAGGAGGCGCAGCTGATTTTGTCCATACTTTTGAAGTTGGGGCCTTAGTAGTCTATATTTGTTTCGACCTTCCATTCCACCAAGTTGAAATTTCAAAATTAGAGAATGACATCTTTGGAATACTTCATGGAGTCTCTTACTCAAGAGTAGAACAAATTTGTCTATATGGGCGCCATCAAGCCATCAAAATACCATGTTCTTGCTACTAGTGATTCGAAACAAGAAAAGGGAAAGAAGAAGGCCAAAGATTTGAGGCATCCATAGTAGAAGAAAGACAAGGAGAAGCCGAAATCCTCTTAAGCGGTTTCGAATCCTAGCAAGGAGAAAAGGGAAGAAGAATGAGAAGTCGAAATGCACCGACTGTCATAAGGGTTGTAATCTTGAGAGTGCATGAATGAAGAAAACCATAGACATGATGGCACATCTCCTAAAGAAGAACAATTCCCCTCTTCCAGATGGTGCAAAGAAGAAGGATGGTGGTTCAAATTCTGAATACAAGGAGAGATGCCATGCATTGATGGCTAGTACTTCTAAATCCTCCTCCTTCATCATTAATTCGGGTGCTTCAAGGCACATGGATTCTGTGAGAGCATCATTATCTATTCTCGAACCCTATAATGGTCCTTCTATTCTCATGGGTGATAACTCAGGGATCCCAACATAAGGCATTGGAAGGATCAATCTTGACAATGGGTAATTCAATAATGTGTTGTATGTGCCTAATCTTGCAGCAACTATTATCTCTATTTACCAAATTAATCATATTGGTTCAACCAAGAGAGTCATATTCACTCAAGAAGATGTGGAAATTTTTGAATTTTCCACTAGAAAAGTGGTTGCAGTTGGTGTTGCAAATCATGAGTCAAGGATGTACAAGTTTTCACACTTTATTCCTTACTCTTCACCTAATGCACTTATGTCACATGCTAATGAGGTTAGTAGACTATTGCATGAGAGGTTTGGACACCTCAACTACAGATATCTTCAAGCATTGAGCAAAGAAAATATGGTTGAAGGACTTCCAAGCACCAAATTTTCCAAAGGAACCTGCAAGGGTTGCATTCTTGGGAAGCATGTATAGCATAAGTTTGAGAAGGGGAAGGAAAGGAGAGCTACTCAACCACTTGATTTGGTCCATCCAGTTGTAATAGGACCTCTTCCCACACCCTCCTATGGAAACTCAAAGTATTTCCTAACTATCATTGATGATTTTTCAAGGTACTATTGGGTATTCTTTCTCAAGTTAAAATCTGAAGTTTTCCAAACTTTCAAGGTTTTCAAATATTCTGTTGAGAACTTTAGTGGGAGGAATATCAAGTTCATAAGGAATAATAATGGAAGGGAATATTTCAACAAGTATTTTTGGTATCTATGTGAAGAGGAAGGAATTCGCATGCAACATTATGTTCCCTACACACCTCATCAAAATGGTGTGGCACATCGCAAAAATAGATCATTGAAGGAGATGTCTACATGCATGCTGGAGGCTAAGTATTTGTCTCCTAAGCTATGGGTTGAGGCCATAAATTGTGTTTCATATGTGCAGAACATATGAAACACAAATACTTGGAATGAATGACACCGTTCGAGGTTTGGATGGGACATAAGCCTGATGTGTCTCACTTCAGGGTGTTTGGCTCAAGTTCATGGGCTAGAATACCTCCCGAGAAAAGAAAGGCCTTGAAACCTCAAAGAAAGGATTCCATAATGGTTGGGTATGTTGAATATTACAAGGGATACAATATATTTTATCCCTCATCTCAAAATACCTTAATTGAAAGGAGTGTTCAATTTGAAGAAGAGCCTTTGCAAGCAACTCACCAAGAAGAAGAGGAATGCTCAAATCCTCCACTTGTTGATGATGTAAGTGATGTTTATCAATATGATTTTTATGATTCTAATATTGAAGATGAATATGATGAAATGCATGCAAATCATGATCCTCCTACAAGGTCTAAATGGGCTGAGAAAAACATACAAGTTGCTGGTGAACTTGCAAGAGATCCACAAGAAACTAGGAAGACTAGGTCTCAATTTCACAATACATTATATACTTGTCATCCAAATATTCCTAGGAGGGGTTTCTTGATGGTTGGATCTGATCCATAATCATATGAAGAAGCATCACATGACCGAATATGGAAATATTCCATGGAAGAAGAGCTCATGTCTCTTCAAGACAATGAGACTTGGGAGTTGAGTTCTCTTCCTCCTAAGAAGAAGTTAGTGCAATTGAAGTGGGTGTATAGGACCAAAATGACTGTTGATGGTTCTAAAGCGAAGTGTAAGGCCAAATTGGTTGCTAAGGGCTTGTCTCAAGTTCAAGGGCTGGACCACATAGAAAAATTTGCACCCGTGGAAAAGATGGACTCAAACATGCTAGTTTTCGCCATTGTTACATCCAAATGATGGGAGGTGAACCACATGGATGTGAAGAGTGCATTTATTCATGGTGACCTTCATGAGGAGATATATATGCAGAAACTTGAAGTATTCATACAAGATCCTTCACTTATGTGTAGATTGAAGAAGTCTCTCTATGACCTCAAGCAAGCTCCTAGAGATTGGTATGCCAAGATGGACAACTTTCTTCTGTCTCAAGGATTTGAAAGATGTAAATCAGATCCGAATTTCTATATGCAACATTTTGATGAATCTATTTTGAGCATAGTCTCGTATGTTGATGATATTTTGATTACTGGAAGTTCTGTTGATGACATATGTTCATTAAAATATGCTTTGCATAGTGCTTTTTCTATGTCTGACCTTGGGTTGTTGATGCAATTTCTTTCCTTGTAGATTGAGCAATCTACTGTAGGTATTAAGGTCTTACAATAAAAATATGCTTCAAATATTCTCCAAAATTTTAGTATGGTTGATTGTAAGGTTGCTAATTTTCCCTTCCTTTCAGGTGTGAAACTAGAAGATTGGGGTTCATCACCATTGGTGGATAGTTCATTGTATAGGCAACTAGTTGGGAGTTTGTTGTACCTCACACACTATCAACCTGATTTGGCTTATGCAGTGAGTGTTGTTTCTAGATACATGCAAGAGCCTCATGAGATTCATTGGAAGGCTTCCAAGAGGATCTTGCATTATATGCAAGGAACCAAGCAGTTTGGGATTCATTATGCAGTTAGTTCTTCACTTGAACTTCTTGGGTTTACTGATTTAGATTGGTTTGGAGATAGCACTTGCCGGAATTCCACTTATGGTTATGTTTTTATGCTTGCACATGGTCCTATTTGCTGGTCTAGCAAGAAGCAACACAATATTTCCTTATCTCCAGCTAAGGTCAAGTATAGAGGAGTAGTGAATGTAGCTACACAATGTGTATGGCTGCAAGGTATTATTGGGGAGTTCGGTTTTTCCTTTGATTCACCTACAGTTATATGGTGTGATAATCAAAGTGCCATAAATATCTCTACATATCTAGTATAGATATAAAGGACCAAGCACATAGAGATACACATGTACTATATCAACAGTTTGGTGCACGACGATATCATATCATTATAGTACTACCCATATTCTAAGCATATTGATGACATATTCACCAAGAGTTTTGCTGAGAATACCTTCATATACCTTATATCACTCCTTGGGGTGGGTGATACATGGTGAAGACTGATATTTGCTTCACATTTTTCTTCATGTCCATTTTTGAGGGCAAGTTTTGTTCCCATGAGTTTTTCTCCCTTACCTCGGTTACATGAACTAATAAAATTGAAGGGATGACCTAGTCCTTGTTTCCAAGGCCTCATTTTCATATTTTTGGCTACATAAGTCAAGCTTAAAGGGGGGGTGGTGTTAGACCATTATGAACACCTAGTACCATAGTCAAATCATATTTTTGTAATGACTGCCTGTTCAAGCTTGGTTAATGTGTTTTCCTATGATTATTATATGCATTTGACGCATTCCACATAGATTGGAATTGATGCGGGAGCATCAGGGCCTAGGCAGATCAGTCAAAGTTGATCGACATGAGGGAGTCGACCAGAGGGGATGCCGACGACCGCTGGTGCGTGAAGAAGATTGACTTGTCAAAGTCAATAAGTAGAGCAGAGAATTGTCGAAGCAGTTGACAGGAGTGCGGAAAGAAGTTGAGATTCAACATGTTAATAGTCAACAGACGCCAATCGATAGTCGACATGTGAATGTCGATAGGTGACAAGTCGCTGCAAAGTCGTAGGAAGGTCGACATGTTTTCGGACCAATGGGTGGAATGGCGAAGTGTAAGCGCAGAGTAAAGCTGATAGGTGATTCAAAGCTGACAGAGGACAGTATAGCCGACGTGACGGTTTACTGTAGCATGTCAGCAGGAAGTGTAGAAGTCAAGGAGAGTACTTGGAAATAGTTCGGGGTTTCTAAGGAAGTTAATGGTAGTTATTGTAGGTGGTTGAAGGAATGATAGATGTCGTCACAGGAAGAGGCTGTGCAGCACGGTCGGGACGCTAACAGTTGCAGGTCTGCAGGATCATGGAAGGATCGGTTGACAGAGAAAGCATGTCTCAGGGATCATAGTGGTCTCGAGAATAGCAACAGCAAGCTAGAAAGCTTGTGCATGGATGCAAAGCAGGGGGACTTGGAATTTTTGGAGAGTCAAGCAAAGCAGAGCGGAGGAATATCGAGCCATAGCTCAGAGTTCTGCAGTGAAACAGGAGAGGGTGTGGTCGACACACTGAGAGAGCACACCACAGTTACTTATGTATTGTAACGGTTGAGGCCGACAGATAGTTAGTTATTTGTATTTACAGTTATTCAGCATTGTAACCGATTGGTAGAAGTAATATAAGCCACTTCTGGCATCCTGTTTTACACGTTGTTTTTGTGAGCATTGTGGTTGTGTCGTGTGTAATGTTAAGCAAGAACCTTGTTGCGATGAGGCACCTTGCGTCAGGACCCACACTCAACCTCCTTGTGGATAAGGCTCCTCATTTATGGCCACTAACCCACTAGGGTGTGCCTCATCCCCTAATTTATGGTTGTGGCTTTGACCAGGGGGCGCACATGCATTGTATGTGGACATTTTTCCTCTTCTTGGCAAGTTTATCCAATCCTAGGACACCTCCAGTCCACCATTTTCTCTACCACTCATGGGCCACCATTACTTTTTACCACTCATTCCATCCCAATGTTCATCTCATCCATTCGTGGTTGTTTGGTGTGATATCAGAGGCTTCTGGTCAACCTAGGGGGGTTTTTGGATCAATGTAAGCCTGCCACTTGTAGCTCATTCAAATTCCTCCAAAGGCTAACAATTTTCTCCTATTGTAATATAATCATGATCCCAACACATTTCTGGGTTGGACAATAATAGAAACTTCAACTATTTGTACCATTCGTTTGTGTCATTGAGCTTCTTTTTCACAGTTTACATTCATTACTTAGCCAAATTCTTGTCTTGTGAGGAAAATATTAGCTAGTAGATCCTGTTGTGTTTAGAATTTTACACAAGGCACTCCTCTTGGTATGGAGTAGGTAGTTGATCTCTTTTTCCTAGCAAGGGAAAAAACCAATGCTAAGAGAAATATTATGGGGAACAAGAAAAACTCCTTCATTTTTATAAAGGTGGTACTCCTCTATTTAAATGTGAAAGATTTTTATGCTTGGAGTTCTACCCCTGAATAGTTCTACTTGTATTTTTATAATCAATAATAAATACAATACTCAGTTCTTCAATAAGAAAGTTGGCTAGAGTCATAAATAAAGCTTTCCAAATACAACACTAACCCTCCATGGCTCAAATAGACAAACATGATTGAATGATATCCTTATCTAGGTTGGAGAATGAGCTTGTGGACCTGAAACAAGAACTTGGAATAAGTGACAAAAATTCAATAAAAAATCGGCCTCAATGCCATACTTATGCAATGCAAGGATGAATGAGAAACTGATATGGAGAGGATAAAACATACGGGTGGAACTAGAGGTTTGTACTCAAAAAAGAAAAGAGGAAAATTGTTGAGTACTAGTGATTCGTATTGAATAGGGAATGAAGTGAAACACACACATAAGTATAATAGAGAGCACATTGATATAGTGAAAAGCCAATTTCTATTCATGAATAAAATAATGAAATACTGTAGAACAAACACTACTTAGAATGGTGGTAGCTTATTTATGAAGGGAGAGGGATGGAGTCTATACTCATTCACACAAAATCAATACAAGGATCAAAGAGATGACATTTTAACATAAAGAAAGACACCCAAAGGTCCAAAACCCTAAACCTAGGAGGCAAAGTGCCAAAAAGTATTTTCTCTAAAAATAACGCCAAAAGGTATTTTTAGGCATAGTTATTACATCAATTCATGGAAGCATAACTTTCACATATGAGATCAATTTGGTGTGTATAGTATCCCATTGGAAAGCTCTAATTGATAAGAAAAATTGACTACTAGAATGCCATTTTTAGGAACAACCCCACTCAAAGATTGGTGGGACAATTACTGGGAGAGACATAATTGTCCCAGTAACCATCCCACCAATCCAAGAAACTATCCTGCATAGGAACCTCTTTTGACCCATAATAAGTATTCCTGCAATGAGAGAATCAATGATGAATCACTAAATTAGAACTAGAAAGGCCAACATGGCCAAATTTCGTGCACTATCTAGAATCGATGGTGTTGTCTGAAGTCCCTACCCTTGGCGATCTAACATTTCCCATAGATGGATCTTGACAGGATTATACAAAAAATACACTATGTTCAAGTATATTGTGTGTTAGGGTGGATATCATAATATTGTTGGAATAATTAACCCATCTAGGCCTTGGTTTAAACATTATTTTATGTTTCCTAGTGGTTTAGAACATGTTAGTTGTCCACCTAGTGCTTTATTTCCCACATTTGTGATGTTTATCCACAATAGTGCCCTCATTTAGCTTTTACTTTACATTTCTGAGTACAAAAGTGCCAATCCTGCTTTTATCCCGCTTTATGAGATATATAGCATCTTTTTTGCTTATCTCTAGGATAAGGATGAGTTAGGTGCGCTAGGGTAGCTTGGGCAAGTTTTCTAGCTTTTTCCTCAACCACTTCCATCTTTTTTTCCTGAAAAGTTGCTCATTAGCTAATTTTTGGTCACTCATTGTTATGCTAGGCCCACTTATCCAATTTGTGACCTCTTGCTATGAGTTGGAGATTGCTTTTTCCATATATGGGTATTTTTCCTAAATCTAATCCTACCACATGTGAGCATTTAGAATTTCCTCCAAGGTATTTGGATTTCCTGGATGTATTATATAATGTACTATTATTATTCATTAATAAGATGATGGAGTTTTACTCAATTGAGTTCTTTCTTATGTATTTCTATTTCATTATTCTTCTATATTGTCTAGTAAATCTCTATTGCAATTCTAAGTGAAGATTATATTGTGCTTAGATCCTTAGCTGTGGAATTTCTTGCATGGCATCAAGGCCATAGAATTCTAACAAATACTAGTCACATGAATCTTGTCTCCAAGTTGAGGTGGTTTGGGGGGACAAGGTTAGTCATACACCTAGGAAGAGGTGACCTTTTCAATGAGTAATGCATATCCATTTGTCAATCCAAGGAAGACCCAATACTAGCCCCCTAAAATTCACTAATGGAAAACTAATTGACAAGCCAAACCAAAATAAACATGGACCATAATTTACATACAAAATTCAATGGAGCCTCCTTGTTATTGGAGGGATATTTATCAAATACCATGAGCCACTTATCTATCCAATTGTCTCTAAATTACTAGAATGTGCACCAATCCAAGCAAAGGTGGTTCTTTCTTAGATCAAAGGGTTGGTTGCGTAGAGGGTCAATAAACATTTTATAATATACAGATCTTTCAGCTCTTCCTTTCTCATGAAGGCTTAGTAGTATTCTCATATCTGGACCCTATATTCAAATATATTGGCTAATTGGTCATGGCTATGGCCAATGAAAGAAGCAATGGTGTTAAGCAAAATGTCCAAGAAAACACAAAATAACTCTCTAATATTCCTAAAATCACCAATTAAGCTTATACATTTATCTAAACATTAATTAACTTCCATGTATGGGTTTCATAAGAATGTTGGGTATTAAAGTTAAATGTTAAAGTTGGGTTTGATCAAAGTTTTGCTTTAATCTAACTAGATAAATACCATATTTAAATAATAATAATACTAATAATTACAAATTATTTAAATTTGTATAATTTAAAACATATAAATATGAAATTTAGTACGAACCTATGCCAAAATGAGAAATCATACATGAAATAGTATTAATTGATGAAATGTGTTTACGAATAATATGCCATGCTGGAAAGTTTTTCAAAATCATTATTATTGTAATGTCCCCACCACCATGTGCGCTCCCATTGTGTTAAAAGCATGATATAAAATGGGTGGTAATTGTATGAGGATAATGACAATAATCTAACTCAGTGGCAGACACATAACTTGACTTCATATCAACTCATTCCAAGTGGCAAACATTATCTATTGAAGAAATCTCCAATGAAGCCAAATTGAATCATACTTATAATTGAATTGTTCATGACTCTAATATACTTCTAAGATGGAAAAGGACTTAAAAGTACATCACGGAGTTGGTCTCCAAGATAATGTTTGCCATAATCAAACATCGTCTTTTCGTAATACTCGAAAACCATTAGCACCCATTCAAATATCAATCACGATATTTGGGTTAGATATAACAACCCTTACCTATATTTTGGTATGATATACAATTATCATTAAAATATAAATAATATCAACCACTCAAAACCAAAAAATGCTATTCACACATTCATGATAAATGAAGCATCATCAAAATGGTCATTCCTTTATATGATGATAAGGCCAACACACGATACTTAAACATTTATCCATTTATTAGCTAGTAACTATGTTTAATAATGCCCACTGCTAAGAGATATAGGTGGCCTAACAACACAATACAAATCCTACCATTTTTTTAATAAATTATCTAAGTAAAAATGGATCCATATTATAAATATCATTATTCCAAACAAACATCTACCAAACCAAGTTTTCGAATAGTTCATATAATATTGGATAAAAGCTTTTTAGTCACCTCGTAGACCCCCTTAATTGCACCCCTCAATTGCGTGAGTCGATTAGGTGGAGACCCCTTCCATCTACCTCATGACCCATTTGCTAGGGCTAACAACGCACTAATTATTATGATAATATTAGGTGGATTGAGTAGGTTATTTCAATATGTTTATAAGGAATACGTTGAGATATGGGGCTTGGTATTGCTTTCCTTATTTGGTTAATGAAGCAAAATTTCTCCATATTCTGCTCCATCCCTAGAGTACTAGGTCCTTCATCCTTCATAATAGAAAGTTGTGGCCATTTTATAATGTCATGTATTTCGGGCAAAGAATGCAAAGTTGTGGCCATTCTATGATGTCATGTATTCCTTGTAAAGAATGCAAACTTCTACATTATTTAATGGGCATTCATCACAACCATGCTTTCTAGTTCACTTTGGATAGAAAACTACCAAATCTTTTGCAACTTTTTCTTGCTTCTTCTTTTCCTTTAAAGGTGTCAAAATGTATTTATAGTGAATGTAAGATGTGTGTCTTTGTTTCTTCCAACAAGTTGTCAATCTCTACCTTTGTTAACCCAACTATGGCTTTGAAAGTTTGTGCAATTTCCCTTTTTATCTCCTTATTCTTTCTAATCACAATTCTTGAGTAGTTTTTGAAAAAAATATGTATTTCATCATAGGTGCATTTGGAGATATATCTAAATGCAATAATGTATACTAGGGATTCCATAAACTCATTTCTTAGTTCCCTCAAGAATACTATTCTAAGATAATCTTTATCTATTGTGAAATTAGTATATCTCTTATAGCTAAAGTGAAAATCTCTCAACATAGTCCTTTGAGGACTCATCTTCTCCCAAAATCATTTAGAATATTTCACCCTTGGAATCTTTTGATTTGCAATATTATTGGTATTTCATTGTCAAAAGATCCTTCATTGTCTCCCATGTTTGGATATTGTGCTTATCAAGTCCCAAAAACCACTTAACAACTTATTTGATTAAGGCATAAGGGAACAATCTCAGTTTTGAGCATCATTTTACAATCATAGTTCCTATAATGGACTTCAAACTCAAAAGGAAAATTTCCCGGGTCTTCAGTGACCTTTCCATGGAAGTGAGGAAGAAAAATTGGATTAATCTTATTCATTCTCACTTTCTCTTTAGTTTCTAGGATATGAAACTCAAACATCCCTTGTTTTTCTTTGATTCTTTATTTTTCCCTTCCTCTTTCTCTTTCTTCATCCATAATGAATAGGAACATAAGTCCAAAAGGTGAGGATTAAGAAGTTTCCTAATCGTCCATTTCCTCAACACTTTCTTCTAGTTCTTTCAAAGTTTGATGGCGACTTTTCATGGTAGTTATTAACGTGGGAATCCCTTCTATTTCTTGCTCTTTGGTTATAGAATCTTGGCAAAAATATTCCTAGTTTATCCCTAATACAATGCTTACATTCTTCTAGAAAACAACCTACTACATACAAAAACAAAAACCACTTTGCAAAAGGAAACTCTCAGAAATCTTGGTTCCTTCTGCCTTTTATAGTGGAATCCCCATTTATATGTGCTTTCTTCCTTGAAGATTTTAGAACTTCCCTAACAACACCACGAAAAAGTGATGAGCTTAATAATTGCAGCAATACAAGTTTTTAAATCATAGATAAACACACTTAAATTGTTAACTAGGGAATTTGTAAGCTTCTGAATTGTTGTACACAATTGATGTAAACTTCAAGTGTAAAAGGAATCTATGTAAAGAATTATGTATTATGTTATTTTAAGGAATGGAAATTGCATGAGTTATATGCATCCTCCTTACAATAGAGTTATAGTATTTTATAACATAAATCTTCCATGTATAAAATTCCTTGTGGCTTATTGGTTGGTGCTACAAAACCCTGCAACTCTTAGAAACTTAAACTATGCGACGTAAAGTAAAATGGAGTATTCAAAACTCAATGTTACAAAAAAAAACTGAAAAGAAAATTCAATGCTTGGAAATAAATCTATTCTAGAGAATGTTGAGTTACATCAATGGCTTCTTTGCTAGCCATAGGTTTATGACATGCCAATGAAAGTATAATCACAACAACATAAACATTCCAGCTACAAAATTGAAAACAACAACACATAAAATGAATATATGCAATGCAAAGACAAACATAAAGGTGCATTCATTGGAAACCTCTCCAAGTAGGCCCTACTTGAAAAGAACTGGTGAATCCTTTCATTTAAAATGTAAATGATCTCAAAATAACAACCTATTTATTTCATCATCAACTTCAAAACTACAAACTTGAACCGATATCTCTCTAAACCTAGTTGTATGCAA